>CAWVRF010001037.1:0-248000 GCA_963932465.1 Maratus speciosus | reverse complement strand
AATAGAATATAATATGTAATTTTAAAGAAGGAAAAGTTTCTTTTTCAATGCATGAATAAATAAAATTTTAAATTGTATACAGATTGAACTCTAGTTAGTCTAAGCCCCAAAACTGATATAAAATTGAGTCCGTTTTATCTTCATCTACTACGTGTGCGACACATTACGTCACATAAGTTTTTTGGTAAAAAAAGAGTGCAAAAGCTTGGAGGTGGGAAGGAAAGGAGAAAGTAATTTAGACTTCGATTTTTCGGAAGCGATATTGCACTGGGCTCCGGAGCCCTGTATGTATGGGCTCCGGTGAATTCCGACCAATATTTAAATATTTACTGAAAACCGAGAAGTACCGGAGCAGCGCTCCGGTGGCCTCCGGCGCAAATTAAGCCCTGCTGATGTCACAGAAATTATCACAATTATAAAGTTGGTGAATTTAACATGGCGGAGATAAGGGCTTTCCCGGTCCCCTTAAAAATGCAATACCGGTTTTTTTTAAGCATAATTCAAAACTGCTTGACGGAATGAATTTTAATTTGGGATTCGCATATTTTAAGCTTCTCTATGTTTAAAAATTCACACTTTTTTTTTTCGAAAAATAATTTCAAATAATATTTTCCAATTTTTCGATAAATATAGCACATAGGGAGCTGGAACCTAGAATTGTTTGAAAAAGAATTCCTTTTATAGAAGCTTCAAATATGCGAAACCAAAATTACAGCTCATTCCACCAAGTAGTTGGAGTTTGCTTAAATACTAACCGCATTGAAATCTGTTTTGCGATTTTGCATTAGGAGTTCTAAATTTCAAACCTGCATAATTCCTAAACTACTTGACCGAATTAACTTGCCGTTTGGTATCCTAAGATAAAATTTACAAAAGAATTCAAATATTATGTCCAAGTTATTAATTCGTATTCAATATTTTAATTTGTTACAATTTCTCTACGTAGGCCACACCCTAAGAAAAATTTAAGTATAGACATTTATATTTAAGTATACACGTTATTAATCGATTGGTATCAGTTACATTTTATAAGATGATTTGCCACATTTTTTTTTCTTTGGAGTGGCGGGGGGGGGGGGGGGGGGGGGGGGTAAGGACAATATGAATACAGCAGTCAAATGATATGAAGCAATGAAACCTTACAGACCACTTATCCAAATAAAAATTATAACTTAATTTTAATTTTGACATATTGAGCTTTAACAAAATATACATGAATTAGTTGTATCATGCATCTATGATTTATCTATTACTAACCAGCCCATAAAATACAAAATAGTCAATTTGGAGTCATGATTTTCCATCATTTAACTTTCACAATGTCTAACATTATAAATGACGTGGTTTGCTAATTTATTCAGCAAAATCAATATGTTTCAAGCAATTTCCGATGCATTTATTACGAAATCTGACAAAAGGTCGATCGAGGCAAAATTTAGGTCTGCTTTTGGACTCTTCACTAAATTATATTTAATAAGTGAAGGCCCTTCACTAAATTATATTTAATGAAGAAATGTCCTTCCCAAAATTACCTTTAATAAAAAAAGGGTTCCTTCACACAATTGGGGAAAGTAGGGTAATGACGCTCAGAAGGGTAATCCCGCTCCCCCAATATCTCTAAACAGAATAGAATTGAAAACGTACGATCGGTACCCGCACCTAGCCAACTTCATCGTAAGTTCCCTGTAAGGATATAGTGACCGACGGAAGGAGAGTGTGTCATCACGTTATTAGTTTGCAGTTGTTTATTATAAAATTCTACAACATCTAACTTGAAAGTAAGTGTATACTCTTATTTTTAAATATTTACTCATGTCTACAAAATATATACATTAGCTGTACGTTCATGCTTTTATTTATTTTTGTAGTGCGTTGTTCCGCCAATTATAATGCATTAAAACCCAACATGGCGATAACGGGTAATGTCGCTCGCGTGGAATTCCAGAAGTGTTGCTAGTGGGCAACTTTTTTAAAATTCAAATTTAGTTATTAGCACCACTTTCTTGAAATTGTAAAAATTCCCCTGTTTTCGCCTTAATGTCATTAAATAAGGAGAATTTTACAATTTCAAAAAAGTGGTGAAAATCAAAAACCTAAATTAAAAAAGTAGCCCACTATATGTGTAACTATATGTGTAACAATATGTGTAACAATATGTGTAAAGTGGTCGCAAAAAGTCTGCAGTGGCGTGAACAGCCCACACAACTACATACAGTGTTCCACAAAAGTGATGGTACAGAGAGTACTTTAAAAATATGCAAATTTCTCCGTGGTGAATAAAAATAAATTTTTAATAAATTGAAATGATTAGCAGCCTTTGTTACATTATACAATCAAATGTTAATAGAAATTTCTCTTGAAAATACTGAAAAAATAAAACATTAAATTTCAAAACTACTTCCACTAAAGGTCATGGTACATTTGTAAAATTTTCAAAAATTTCACTCGTTTGCATATTTTACCGAACAGAGTCATTCTCTCACAGAATCCACAGCAAATATAAATGTATTTGTTATCTCAATAGAAGAAATCCCATATAAATTTTTAAAATGACTCAGAAAGAACACAGTTAAGGAAACTAAATTAATCGTTAATCTTCGTATAAAAAAGGATAAATCTTATAGTAAGATTGCTGAAATAATGTCCAAGCCATTCCAATCTGAAGGCAATAGGTAAAAAAGAAAAAAACTAGTATGTTGTGGCCATCACAAAACTCTTCTATATAAATCACGTCAATTAAATCATTTAAATAATACAAGAAATTACGTCAATTCAGCACCAATTCATATAAAATATCCGAATTTGAAGTTTCATTAAAATTCGTGCATTAGTTCTTGATAGTGCTATAGCGGAAATTATGAAAAATGTAGCATAGCAGCGCACCTATTGAGCAATTTGCACCAAAACAAACAGCTCCAATTTATATCAGGGACAAACTGAATATTGATTTATTAAATTCCTTCCATTAGTTCTTGAGATAGAACGCCCACAAAATTTGTCACACACTGACACAGATATTTTGTAAAAACATGTTTTTCGGGTTCTCTGACCCCTAAAACGTCTCAATCCGTCAAAACCGGAATTCGAAAATTTTCAGGAATCCAATACTTTCTTGTAAAGATAGAAGAAAGTAAAAAGGGAGGATGAGATTGCAAATAAAGCTTTAAACGGCCTTCCTAAAAATTAACAGTGGGAGATGTTAATAGTACATTTCTGAATAATAGTACTCTGCATTTCTGAAAATCGCTTAATTTGTACTTTAAATATAACAGAAGAATTGTAAAAGTATGTTAAATAATACATAAAAGAAACTACCAAAAGGGTCATTAATAATGCTGAGTTTAAATCAAGATCTGCAAGCAGGAAACCATATCTCTCCGATCAACAGAAAGAAGAGTTTCAGAGAAAATATTTAGACTGATGTGAAAAAAATGTTTCAGAAATGCATATAAGTTTAATATTTTCAGCATAAATGGACGAATTAGACTTTGGAGGAGAAAGGATGATGCACTGAATCCCAGATATACCGCAAAAACTACAAAGCGTGTTGGAGCAGTTGTAATGATTTGGGGCTGTTTGACAGTTTCAGGAGTATGAAATTTAGATTTCACGGAAACTAATCATGGACATATTTGAATAGTTAAATATTTTAAATAAAATTTGGAGGACAGTGCGTTAAAATTTGGTGTCTCACAGGACTTTTACTTCCAATAAGATTATGATCCCAAGCACACTCCTCGCATTGTCCGATTATGGCTGCTCGACATCCCCCCCCCCCCCCCCACACACACACACACACACTTACCACCCATTCAAATTTCAGACTTAAATTCCATTAAACATTTATAGAGTACTTACAGAAGCAAGTGAACAATTATGATTAGAAATAAAAATACTAGTTTAAAAGTTTTACTTGCAGAATGGTACAAAATTAAGAAAAATGTTACAGAAAATCGTAATATAAATCAATCATAAACAGACTTAAAGCAATCCTGAAAATGAAAAGGTATGCAACTAAATATTAGAAAAGGTTTTTCTTTTATAATTTTTAAAAACTTCCAGGTGTACCATGACTTTAGTGGAAGCATTTTTGAACTTATAATTTGCTTATTTTTATTTTGAAAGTTTCTAGAAGGAAATTATTGAATTTTTCTTGTATAATATAGCAAAAATTTAAATAATTCTGATTTGTTAATTCAATTTTATTTTCCTCATCATGGCTAATTTTGCATATTTTCCGAAAAATACTTCCTGTACTATCACTTTTGTGGAATACTGTTTGTGACAATTTCTGCGATATCACTTAAAGTAGCTATTTTATACAATGCTAACTTAGAAAAATAAAGCTTTCCGCAACGTAATTGTGGAAAGCTTTGCATCTAAGTAAAACCATGGGGCTTGCCCCGCATCTTAAACTTGTGCGTGTCTTTGCCCCGAGACGGATGCATACTTTTACCCCATTCTGCAGTATTTTGCTTAACCGGCTACCTACAAGTTTAAACAAATGCAATCAAGGTAAACTTTACATACGGGATTTAAAAGCTAAAGAGTTTCCGTTCTCCACTGAATGTTTGTATTTGTAAAAATTCGAGGTATTAACAGCTAAACAATAAAGTTAAATTTTAAGAATATTAGATGCAAATTCTAAAATTTAAACTTACCTCATTTTCTTGGCACAGTGCTACTTTTTCACAAGGTTTGAACTAAAGACTTTTAAGATACTAGACTGGCAATTCCTCGGTCATTCCCATTCAAAAGCATGGCAGCCATTTGAAATGATTTTAAGTAAATTTAAACACCTGAACCGCGAGGTTTGTAATTCAGCTGCGAATTATTTACCGTTAAGTGCTATGGCTAGAATGAGCTTAAAAATTATTTTTTATCAATACATATGAAGTTTGGGCATTTTTTTACATGAAGCTATCTTTTATATCTAAATATGCGTTATAATACTGAATTTTCAGAAATAAATTTAACCTTTAACTGATGTCACAGAAATTGTCACAACTAGTGTGAAGCGGTCCGAGAGACCGCTCCATCGAAAGATGAATAAAAGGCACGATTAACTCATAGGATGGTGTTTTTGTACTAAACTTTGTACAGGATTAATATTGTACAGAATTATAATTAAAATTCACCTATTCAAAAGTCTCTGCTGTTAGTACAAAAGTTCCAAACGAAAGAAAATTTCAGTAGTGTTTGCAAATTAACTGATGTTATCGGTCTCACAGACGGGTGCTTTTTCAATTTTCATAGCTTAACTAGCAAATTTCAGTTTAAGGTTAAATAAGGCGATTTATTAATAATTTTATGGATGGTATGTTTGAAAAAGAGAATCTAATTTTAACATGCTTTATAACCCGAAATAAAAGGTGATAATTATATGAAACAGATTGTTAAAGATTCTAATTGCACCTTTTTTTAAGTTTCGCTTACAAAAGTAACTGGTAGGGAATTTCAGTTTAAAGGTAGCAACTGTAACTTAATATAGTAATTTGCCAAGTTTTAAATTACCTTGTAAAGAAATCTACGTTTTTAAAATTAATTATTATCAAAAAAGAGAAGTAGTAAAAAAGTTCATATTAACGAAAGTAACACTATATTCTTATCCTTGGAGGATGTTTATTGAAATACTTACTTGCTATATGAAAAAAAAAATTGAAGTTTTTTTTTTTTTTTTTTATAAAGCCCTAAATGAAATGATCCGCAATAAAAAAAATACGCTGATAAAAGCATTTACTTAGGTAATATAAAATACATACCGCCGTGCAACAACTGTGATCAAAGATCCTCAGTCAAACTGACAGTTTGCCGGTCTATATATCTTAAAAGTCTTTGGTTAGAACACGCAACTACCGTACTTGAAACCAAACTGCCACCCAGCGGCCATAATTGTAGAAATATTGCTTTATATTAAATCAGCCAGTGCGTATCTTTACCCCCACCTTCTCTATGCCAAAATCTTATTTCCTCCACACACCATTAGCTATAATAAATATATTTAGAGATTATAAACGGAACCAATTTTCGCCTATACACACGTAAAAGATTTCTGGAATTTTGGAAGCACCCAAACTGACTTAAGTCATTTTTTAAAATGCCTTTATTATAGGTTATGATTACAGCGTCTAGAATACCTAGTGTGGAAATATGCTATCCAAACAGTGCTAAAAATTCTTATCCCTTAAATGTGCGAGGATACTGCTAAAATCCCAAGTGTCGATCGCAGCGACATCTGCGGGATTTTCGTATTACATTGTATAGACTAGCAATATCTTGCAGTTGTAGAAAATATCCTACAGATGTCGATGCGATCTTGATATTTCAGCAGCATCGTTGCACATTTAAGGGATACAATATTTTAGCGCTTTTTTAAGTATTACACACTGTTAAAAATATCGTGAAAAATTACCTCTGTTTTTAAGGGCTCTCTATTTTCTGGCCAATGAGAACGCTACATTAACACCTATGAAGCGTTTTCATTGGTCAGAAAATAGAGAGCCTTGAAAAACAGAGGTAATTTTTCACGATATTTTTAACAGTGCAGTGACAGCCGATTTCCACACTATATATTCTAGGCGCTATAGTTATGATGACATATGCACATTTGAAAACAGCGGGATTTAATAAACAATAACATAATTTGTAACACTTTATAAATCTTTAAACTATGCACAAATGTACGCCAGTTGCGAACAAGCAGTTATTTATTTGAAATCAAAAAGTAAATGACAGTGAGACCCCGAAATCTACTCTATTAAAAATATCGTGAAAAGTTACTTCTGTTTTTAAAGGCTACCTATTTTCTGATCAATGAGATTGCTCCACAAGCGTTCATGTAGCATTCTCATTGGTCAGAAAATAGATATCCTTTAAAAACAAGAGGTAATTTTTGACGATATTGTTAACAGTGTATGATGTACGATATGCCTTGCGACCCAAATTGTGTAAATCGATTTCTGGTATGATAAATATGGTTGTAAAATAAATTTGTACGTTTATGTCTTAAAAAATCACTTTGAAACCAGAGAAATCGCAGAGATTCACAAGTTGCGAATGAGCAGTTATTTATTTGAAGAAATGTGTCATGTGTCATGTGCCATGCGTCCCAAATTGTATAAATTGATCCCTGATAATAATTGAAGAGCTAAGTGGAAGAACATGTTAAGTAAGAAAAATTACATTTGAAGAAATTTGATGTGAAAGTTTTTGTTGTTAATTTTAATGATTTATTTTCTGTTTGACACCATGTGTTTAAAATATTAACAGGTGTGGTACTAAACTCTATCAAAAAAACTTATTCATATTTAATTTTTTTAATATTAAAAAATATTACTATTATTTGCATTATTAAATATTAAAATATTAAATATTAATGAATAATGTCTTAAATCTTCAAGGCTAAATAGAATTTTGGTATTTTATCTTTACCATGTGATGGAATACCTGATAACACTTTCGTCCAAAAGATAAAACATTTTTTAAGAAAATGTAGCATAACATGTTCTTCCATTCAGCTATTCAATTATGAATATGATTATAAAACAACATTGAACTTTTATGACTTAAAAATTCACTTTGTAACCAGGGAAGTCGCAGAGATTCACAAGTTGCGAATAAGCAGTTATTTATTTGAAGAAATCTATGATGTGCGATGTGCCATGCGTTGGGTTGATTTTTGACGGCCGATTATCTACTCGAGGGATATAGGCCCTAGGGGGAGTTCCTTCCGTTGGGTTCTTTCTAAGGGAACCTAACCCGTATTTACGCATGGAAAATCCAAGGTTTCGAAGAAAACCACAAAAACTCCGAAACGGTTAGGCCGACGGGCGCGATTGGGTTCGAACCCAGCACCTCCCGTCTACCAGCTTCGACAGCAGAACCTCTCAGCCACTGGTGCGATCTGCCATGAGTCCCAAATTGTGTAAATCGATCTCTGATAATAAATATGAATATGATTGTAAAATAACATTGTACTTTTATGCCTTAAAAAATCGCTTTGTAACCAGGGAAATCGCAGAGATTCACAAGTTGCAAATGAGCAGTTATTTATTTGAAGAAATCTATGATGTTTGATGTGCCATGGGTCCCAAATTGTGTAAATTGATCACTGATAATAACATATGATTGTAAAATAACATTGTACTTTTATGTCTTAAAAATTGCTTTGTAAACAGAGAAATCTCAGAAATTCAATATATTACGTATTATTCATATTTATTTGAGAGTACTTATAAGATAATTATACTTATAATGTCTTATCTAGCCTGGCACCAGTGGCGTAGCTAGAGCATTTTGTTAGGGGAGGTGTCAACATCGAATTTACCGAATATTCATAGCAAAATCATCGAATGATTGCATTAATTTTCTATTCTTGCATATTTATGCCTTATTATATTTTGGAGTAAGCCCTGTGAAGGGCCTCCGTGGCCGAGTGGTTAAGACATCACGCTGCTAATCGCTTTAGAGCGTAGGAGGCTTGTCGGGTTCGACTCCCGCTGGCTCCATTGCACACTCTTTGTGGAGCTCCCGGATGTAAAAATTCTCTGTGTTGTAAATTTCATTGTGCTATCTCGTCCCTGCATATCGACGATGACTTATAAGCGGGCCTTGTTGTCAAGCACACAAGTCTGATGTATGTGTCCAATAAAACAAAAACAAACAACAACAGCCCTGTGAAAATAATTTGTTGCATGACAACAAAAAAAATATTAAAATTACTAATGATAGTGTTAAAAACAAAGATCCATGACAGTGCTAGCATATAAATAAGAGCATATTTTTATTCTAGGCAAAAATTTCATTGACAAATAAATATTGACAATTTTGTTTGAAGCAGTCATAAAATGCGATTAAATATATAGCATGTTCCTTCTAAACGTGGTCGGATAGCTGATTTCTAAACCGTTAGTTTTAGACATATAGTTTTAATTATACAAAAACTTTACAATCTAACTAAACAATCCTTCTATATATAAAAAAAAGTTTTGATTTGGAAATTGACCAATGAAAATCTGCGTAGATATTCCAGATAGAACTCATCCAAATGCTTAATGCTTAAATGCTTAAGCCAAGGCCTCCTTATCGAAATAACAGGCCTCGCAATCCCTAAGTTTACTTTTGTCCTGATTCTGCCCTTAACGGAACAAGCCGAGTAGGAAATCTCCCATTCACGTAATCCATACCGATGTTCAACAATTTCCAATTCTGCCCCAAACGGAATAGGGGAGCAGCGTTTGACCTCTCAATTACAAGGTCAACGAGTTTCGACTAGAATTTCGACCAATCGCTTCCAAGGACACATGTGGTCTCTTTATCTGAAACTCGAACATGTGTGGTGCGACCCCTTTAAAAAGAGACCTTTAATTGGCACTATGATTATATATTGATTTTTTATAGATTAATATAAAGTGAATTATATAATATCGCTATAAACAGTGTGTAAAGTTTTAACAGGTGGTGAGTTATAAATAATCTTTACGAAGTTTTAAGATACAATTATATAATTTTTAATATTACTTAGAGTAAAATTAAGGGATTATTTAAACAAAAACTATTTGCAATTACACTTTTAAATTAGTACAATTTTTAATCTTCTAATATATTAGCATGAACGTTTTTTTTTTTTTCTTTCGATATAAGCTTTAAAATACAAGCTATATCGGCCAAATAATTGAAAAATTATGTTTCACGCATAATAATTATTTTACATTCACAATTACCGTATATAGTCGTGTATAAGTCGAAGAATTTTAGACAAAATTTGGGAGTTGAAAATGGGTGATCGATTTATACACGAGAAAGTAAAAATTCACAGACTACTGCGATTGTTTTTTTGTTTTTTTTTTCAGTCTTTTAAGTAATTACATGAGAGATAAAAGCGGACAAAGGTCATTTCCAAGTGAGTGACAAACAAAGCTCAATGTCCCTGTAATTGTTTTGCACCCATTTTCTCTTGTGACAAAAACCCCTTCAATATATTCCTTTCAGCATTTTAATCCCCTTTTTAAAAAGAGTCCAACTTGAGAATGCTTCTAGATATCTTTCTTAAAAGTCCTACAATACAAAGAAGTACTATATTTTAGCAGTCTAAGAAGTTGTTTACCCTTGTAAATAATGCCTGAATGGATTTTTGAAAGAATTTTATCTTTTTAAGTATCATTGAATTGATGTGAATAGGTTTCAAAATAGTTTAAGCTTCTTCGGTTATACATAATACAGGTTTAAAACGTTGAATTTAAAAAAAAAACCTGATTAGAAACGTAAAAAAATTACTAATTTAATGAAAATTTATTAAATTTTTCTATCCTCGATTACAAATTATTTTTCAGCATGCTATCAGAAATGTGGTTCGACTTATACACGAAAATTCAATTTTTTTCAAAATTTTGCTTAAGAATTGGGAGGAGCGGGGGTCGACTTATGCGCGAGTATATACGGTATATAATTTTTTATTAATATTTAGATTAAAATCGAGGGATTATTTAAACAAAAACTATTTGTAATTACTCTTTTGTGAAGATTAAAACTTACTGTATTAATTCAAATATATATTTATCATAAAGTCTTTTTTTTTATGTGAGTACGCTTTATTAAACTAACTTTTTCAATACAAGCTTTCTTTTCCTTTTTTTTTTTTTTTTTTTTTACAAGTTTTAAAATACAAGCTAAGTCAGCCAAATAATTGAAAAATAATGCATACTCATAATTATTTTACAATTACATAATTTTTTTTACTGTTATTTAAAGTAAAACCAAGGAATTATTTAAACAAAAACTATTTGTAAATACTCTCTTGAATTAATACAGCAAGTTTTAATCTTCTCAAAAATATATTTTACCATGAAGGGTTTTGTTTTATTTTTATGTAATTACACTTTATTATACTAACTTTTTTAATACAAGCTTTTTTTTTTATGTATACAAGTTTTAAAATACAAGCTATGGTAAATCTCTTGGCCAATTAATTGAAACTTTATGCTTTCTCATAATTATTTTACATTTATATTTTAATTATTATTATTAGAATAAAATAAACGGATTTAAGCAAAAACTATTTGTAATTATACTTTTGGATTACAACAAGTTTTAATCTTCTTAAAAATATATTTCAGCATGAAGGTTTTTTTTTTTTTTTTTTTTTTTTTTTTTTCCTTAATACGAGCTTTAAAATACGAGCTATATCAGTCAAATATAATTAAAAAATTATGCTTCAGTCGTGATTATCTTACATTTACAATGATATAATATTTATTATTATTTAGAGTAAAATTAAGAAATTATTTATACAAAAAGTATTTGTAATTACATTTTTGGATTAGTACAATAAGTTTTAATTTTCTCAAATGTATTATTTAGGATTATTATTATTATTATTATTTTGAATACAAGCTTTAAAAGACAAGCTCTATCAGCCAAATAATTGGAAAATTAAGTTTCACTCATAATTATGTTACATTATATATTATAACATTATATATTATACATTATGTATATATACATTATTATATATTTTTTATTGTTTAGATCAAAATCAAGGGATTATTTAAGCAAAAATTATTTGTAATTGCACTTTTGGATTAGTGCAGTAAGTTTTAATCTCAAAAATATATTTTAGCATAAAGATTTTTTTTTTTTTTTTAATATAAGTTTTAAAATACAAGCTGTATTAGCCAAATAATTGAAAAACTATGCTTCACCCACAATTAATTTACATTTAATTTAAGGTAAAACTATTTCTAGTAATGAACCTAACAAAACTGAATAATAATAATAACAATAGTACAATGCGAATATACATTTAACAAAAATTAGGTCTATTTATCCTCATTTACAAGAGATGCATATCTCTTGATATACAGAGACTAGAGGTCTGCACGGGCCGGAATTTCCAGGCCCGGGCCCGGCCCGGCCCGTACGAAAGCTATCTTGGCCCGGCCCGGTGTAAAAATTGGAAGTTCGGCCCGAGCCCGGCCCGGCCCGTTGTAAAAATTGGAAGTTCGGCCCGAGCCCGGCCCGGCCCGTTGTAAAAATTGGAAGATCGGCCCGGCCCGGCCCGATACAATTTCTACAAAAGAAAAAAAAAATCCGTTTTTTCTCAACATACAATTAAGATTCTTTTAATGAATACTACATACATATTTATGGGAACATTTTACAGTATATTTTACATTACTATGATGTTCGCAAAACAGAAAACGCACAATAGTAAACATTAACGATTACTTACAGTCATCGTGTCTACAGACATTTCAAAATGGAAATAAGGATTCATTAAAAGATTAATGTAGTTCAGAATAAAGGATTAAAAACAAGATAACATTTGAAGCTGTATAATAAGAAGTAGATTTGTGAAAATATTTTTCTTATTTTTAAGACTTTTCTCAAATCCAAAGGAGCTACATTTCGACACATTTATGAAGTCTTTTCTTTTCGGAAACGTGTAAGATTGGCAGGTATTCTTATTCAAAAGCTATGTAAATGTCGTTTTTTTTTCATAGATAAAAGCAATATATCTTTCTGAAAATACTGTCAAAGTTAGCGTTTTGAATCGAATTTCCGGAAGCGATAGCACAGGAAAGGAGAAAAACGTACAGTCACGTGACAGGAATCGCTGTTATCTCTGCAAGTAATTTATTAAATATGGAAAAAGCTATTCGTTTCCAAATGCCTTCAATAGGCAGGCCTGTCAATTTTATGCCTTTATAGTTAAAGTTTTTGTCAGAAACATGTGTCTGAAAGCTTTGCATTGTTGAGCAGTGAATATGAGAACCACCTTAAGGTATATTTCCAAAGATACTGTTAAGAGAAGTGCATTATCACTATTAATATTACAAAACAAAATGACTGTTCTACACATCCTGAGATCGATTAAGACCACTTCCTTCCCGGCACGAGTCTGCTGAAAAAAAAAAAAACTCGGAATCAGACATCTTGTAACTGTACGATGCCGATCTCTACGATGGACACGTTACATTTCTGTATTGATGTTGTTAAACTCGCATCGGCTCGTGACGCACATTTATACTTCTCGAGAAAATCATATTCATTGAAAATGGCTGGTATTTTATCTGCTTCGCTTAAATTCTTATATCGGGCCGACAGGCCCGATTAATTTTTTTGCCGGCCCGGCCCGGCCCGTTTATTTTGTCTGACGGCCCGGCCCGTTGAAAAAGTTGTCCTAATTCTGCCGGCCCGGCCCGGCCCGTTTGAAAATTCGCCTTCATTCCGCCGGCCCGGCCCGGCCCGCGGGCCGGGCCGGGTACGGGCCTCGGGCCAAGCCCGGGCCCGTGCAGACCTCTAACAGAGACGCCATCTTAAACCGACCCAAGAAATGCTTTCCGGCTGCTGATTGCAGTCGGGATGAATTACGACGAAGCAACCCCGGTGAATGGGAAATAATTCCAACACGTTAGGGGCAGAATTGGAAAATATCACTTCGTCGGCGCATTACGAGAAAGTAACCCGTTCCGAGAAGGGCAGAATCAGGATATTTGTCCGCTGTACACGTGCTTAGAAACCACGTGTTTTCCCGTGACTAGCGCCGTCTAACGTGAGAAACAGAAATATTTTTTAATTTGTTTTCCATTTGTCTTTTACCATTTTCTTTACGATGTGCTTTGTAGTTTGCAAATGATAGTTGTTAATCTTAAAATTGTCATATGTTCTAGACATTTTATTTAAAAAATGAACTTATTTTACTGTTAAACAAAAAATGTTTACTGCTGTATTCCGTTATGTAAATAAATGATGATAATAATAATAATAATAATAATCAGGAAAGAAAATTATTTTAGCATGAATTTCTCAGTGATATTAGTTATTGAAATAAATGGATACCATCTAGATCCGGAAAATGTAAAATATTTCACTTTCTCTTTTATATTTTCAAATATGTGATTTATTTTATTTCTGCTATTTCTTTTCTTTTCACAATTAATTTCACCTTAAAAGTATTAATTTAACATCGCTCCTTCAATTTGTTTCAATGCACAGTCTCATTTATTTATTTATCGGCCTATCATTTGTTTTATTTTTGAAGGTATGGGTGATCATTTCAGTTTAACATACTTTAGATGAAAGCTTCACTGTTTTTTCATATAAAGTTTGTACCGGGTGTCCCAAAAAGGACTAACTGATTTTAAAATTCAATAACTTCCAAACGGTGACAGATATTAAAAAAATTCTTGCAGGAGGGTTATGTATAAAGTCAAAAGTTTTTTTACAGTGATTTTCGATTTTAGTTCGAATTACAAACAATAGATGGCGCTGAGATCAATAGAGGCTAAATTCGGGCTCGATTTTTGGTACTTCGTGGCCCGGATAATACATTTCCATCTCCTTTTTCAGCATGGAACAAGAGAAAGGACCAGAAATCGAGCCTGTATTTAGCGACTATTGCTTACAGCGCCATCTATTGTTTGTAATTCGAACTAAAATCGAAAATCACTGTAAAAAAACTTTTGACTTTATGCATAACCCTCCTGCAAGAATTTTTTTAATATCTGTCACCGTTTGGAAGTTATTGAATTTTAAAATCAGTCAGTCCTTTTTGGGACACCCGGTATGTATTAATCTATGGAAAGTTTCATAATTGGCTCCACAGCCAATTGGCATATCTTGGCGGGCATACTTTGGTGCGTAATTAATTTCCTTGTTTTAACTCACATATGTTATGTAAGTTTTACTAAAATGTATCAAAGTATTTTAGGAAAGTTAAAACACGCATAAGATACACACACAAAAAAAAAAAAACAGACTGAAGTCATAAACACTTAAAAAATTGGGAAAATAAAGTTTAATAATCACTTAAATTTATACACGTCCCTCAACTTTCCGCAAATACCGTATTCTTGTCATGCTACGATTTTGGTGTTTATAAATCTTAATTTGAGTATTCTTCCTTAATCAGACCTAGAGCCAATTGGCGTAAGTGTAGTTTGGCGCAAAATTAATTTTATTTTTAAACCGTATAGTTGATACCACATTGTTCCAGCATCGCGTTTTTGCAGTCAACTTTGACTGTGGAACAGATTACAGAACATTAGCTTATACTACATTATATAATAATAAATCGGTATTTTTCAAGTATAGGGCCCTTGGCGAGAGAAAAAAATTTGGCAACGTAATTTCTGGAAGCATATTCACTGTTTCACATAAAGAAGCAATATTTTCCAATATTTGTACAATTTATTTAATATAAAAAAAGGCATTTATCTATTTTATATACAAATATAAACAAATCGTACATAAAAAACAATAATAATATCTAGAAACTAAATTTATAGATGTAAATTCGACACAGATGTCACATTGGCGCGATTTTTTTCTGGCGCCAATGTCATATACGCACCGGATACTTAACTGGCACCAAAGTGTCGTTATTTTGCTTGATATGGTTATCCGGATATAGATGATATGGTAACGAGGTTTTCGCAAAATTGGCATCGGAAAAAAATCGCGCCAATATGACATCTGTGCCGTAAATTCTTATAAAACAAGCTGACAGTTCATAAGTTTTGTTTTCATAACTGTTTATATCAATCCGCAACAAATCGCTCTTTCCGAAGCCCAAATTGTGCCAAGATTAAAAAAAAAAAAAACCCGCAAAGTCCTATATACTGAAAATGGTACTTGTTAGTTATCCCGTCGGCCAAATTACTGTCGCCAAATTGTAAGATTAAATGCCAATAATGGTTTGCCATAAATTAATTAATTTTAAGATTAAATGCCAATAATGGCCAATAAAACAAATATTTCGACGTTTTATTTGTATTTTTATTAATGTTATACTAATTTATTTGTTTTTTCGTTATTTAAAATAAAAAATTGTGTCAATTTGTAGAACTTGGCGAGTAGTTTGGCGATTTATATAATTTGGCGAAATTGGTCGACGGGATAACTAACAAGTACCCTGAAAAAATATCAATAAATCTTATATTTAAATCTTCATTTTTGATATGTTTCATTTTTTAAAGCCAGAACATAATCGTGCGAAATATTTTTTTTACGCCTTTATTTTACTGGAATTCGAAAAATATTTTATACAATTTTGCCAATAACACAACATTTTCAATTTTTTACTATGCATTTGTTTATGGAGTATTACCAGGAGTATACACCAGGTGGCGTAACTTACGGCACAAAGTCAGCTAATAAGTTGGCAATTATCGGGGACATTTTCACCCATAGACTTTCTCCGGATTGTCAAGTCTGTTTTATGATAAGGGCTTTTATGATAAGTTTTATGATATAATAGTAAAGTCTTGGCTTAAGCATGGCCATAGCTTACTATGATATATAACGGCCCGCGTATTTCGCCGAAAAAGTGAAGTCGGATCCAACTTCAAACCCTGAACCAAAACTTCACAACGTGCTCTTTGTTTACATTTATACCCTGCCCAGATAGAAGCTTGTTTCTCATCGTCGAGGTTTCAGAATCATTGATCGTATTTTCATGTAATAAATTAATTTTTTATATTCTTCAATTTCCTTCGATTTAAAAGGCTATTTTACACAAATTGTAGCATTTTAGTGTTACACATACTTTTAAGATTAGCTAAATTATTCATTGTTTACCTTGATCGTTTGGTTCATTCATGAAAAATGACGGTTCTGTTATTCTTTTTTGAATGTCCCGTATTTATATAAAAATAGCTTGGTTTCATATACACGTTTTAAAATTAAAATTTGATTTTTATCAAACTACAGTTCTCAAAACTGACTTGAAGCAGCTATTTTTGATTAATTTACTGTTACCGGTAAAATATTTGTTTTTAATATCGCCCGAACCAAGAAGAAGAAGAAGAAAAAAAGCCGATCTTCCTTAAACATTAAACATTCTTATTTTTAATCAGAGAAAGAAATGGTGATCACGGATTTAAATATCGTTGCAATATTCTATGTTATCCAAGCAATTTTGATTAAATCATGTAAGGGTATTTGTTACTTAATAAATTACATTTATTAATTATTACAAGGAATTTTATAAGTATTTTAATATATTAAAAAAATTTCCATCAGTTTTATTGTTTCAGCAGTGAAAATAGTAAATAAGTGGTACTTGGTTATCCCGTCGACCAAAAATCTATCGCCAAACTATAAGATTAAATGCCAATAATGCTTGATCGTAACTGTCACATTCACTTGACTGTAAGCAAGTTACACGTGTTTATGTCATCAAGTTATTTTTATTTCGACGTTTTATTTAAGTATTGCGCGGCAGCGCAATACTTATATATTTCCAGTGTCACTTCTCAATGTTAATTTAACATAGAAAAGCCTATGGAGATGGTAACTTTTTCATTTTTTCTTCCCACCATTTTGTCCCTGATGCCACTCATTTTTTATTCTTTACTAATTCTAATAATATTATAAATTTAAAGTTTAAAAACGTTTGCCTGACGTCAGGGTCAAAACGAATGGCAAAATACCTTTGCATATGGGTGGATTATCACCCAGAGAGAAACAAGGGCCAATTTGTTTGTATATTATTCTAATATTTTTATTAATAATTCCAATTTTCACTTTTTTCATTGAGAATCAACGGACATTTTTAATAGAAAATGTAGCATTTTTTCTTCATTGTTGCAAAAATTTCAAAAGCCGTAATAATAATTTATTTGATTTCAGTAGAAAGATTCCCACGTGAAAAATTTTAATTGAAATAGTTTTTTTTTTTTTTTTTTATTAAGAATTAAAAAATATGGCGTCATAGTGGAAATAAAAAGGACATTTTCAAACATTTCTAAATAATACAAAGAGTATTAATATTATTAAATACAGAAAGCAAGTGAAAATGACGTCAGATGTTAAACAAAAAATTGAAATATATCTTATCCATACTGATTTTAGAACACGAATTTTAATTATCGTTAAAATTAATAAGAATAGTGAAGGAGATCATGACTAAAAAAAAACAGCATTGTCTTAAATATATTTAAGTATTGCGCGGCAGCGCAATACTTATTTATTTCCAGTGTCACTTCTCAATGTTAATTTAGCATACAAAAGCCTATGTAACATTTTTTTCTTCCCACCTTTTTATCCCTGATGATGCCACTCACTTTTTTTATTCTTTACTAATTCTAATAATACATTTAAAGTGTGAAAATGTTTGCCTGACGAGAGGGTCAAAACGGATGATAAAATGTCTTTGTATATGGATGAATTATAACCCAGAGAGTAACATGGGCTAATTTTTATTTACATTTTTCAAATATTTTTCTTAATAATTCCCAAATTTCGCTTTTTTCATTGAGAATCAACGGACATTTTTCCAATAAAATTTAACTTTTTTTTTCATTGTTGCCAATAATTCAAAAGCTGTAATAATAATTTATCTATTTTTAGTTCAATGATTTTCACGGGAAAAATTACTGAAATAGTTTTTTAAGAATTAAAAATAAGTTGAATATGGCGTCATAGTTGAAATAAAAATGACATTTTCAAACAGATTTTTTGCGTTCAGATTGGAAGTTTTTGCCCAAAGTACAGCAACTTGCATTACTGCACTGGTGAAACATTTTGAATTATACATAGGTAAATTGCATCACAAATTGTGATACGATGCCTCATGAATCAAAGACTGATGGTGGTACTCCCTGTTAATTTTGAAATGTGTTCGTCTGAATGCAGTGGTTATTAAAAAACTTGACATATTAAACAAAAACCTAATTTGAAGAACAAATTAAAAAAAAAAACAAAATTTATTTCCTACATTGTTTAAGCCCGAGAAGGGACAGATATTAAGATATTTCATTCAATTCGTTCTACATTTAATGTTAAATTTTTGTAACAAATAAGTTAAATCCATTGAACATTAAAAAATAAAAATAAAATTCATACAACATGATACTTTAAACACCCTAAAAACTTAGATTCCGTTCAAATGAAATCGAAATAAATCTTAGACTTTTTAAAAGTTTTGTATTTTGCATGTATCGTATCATTTTATGTACAATCATCATAAAAATAATACAAAATCTGCAATTCAAATATTTACAACTGAAAAATGGAAAAGGTCTAAGATTTATTTCGATTTCATTTGAACGGAATCTAAGTTTTTAGGGTGTTTAAAGTATTATGTTGTGTGAATTTTATTTTTAAATGTTCAATGGATTTAACTTATTTGTTACAAAAATTTAACATTAAATGTAGAACGAATTGAATGAAATATCTTAATATCTGTCCCTTCTCGGGCTTAAACAATGTAGGAAATAAATTTTATTTTTTTTAATTTATTCTTCAAATTAGGTTTTTGTTTAATTTGTATATTTATTATTGTTATACTAATTTATTTGTTCTTTCGTTATTTAAAATAAAAATTATGATAATTTGTATAATTTGGCGAGTGTTTTGGCGATTTATATAATTTGGCGAAATTGGTCACCGAAATAACTAAGTGGTACCAAATAAATTTGTGACATTGATGTTTTAGACTAAGCATGTGTTTTTTTATTTATATATTTTTATGTGTGTTGGTTTAACAGTTTTAAAGAGAAACACATTATATTAGTCACTTAAATAAATAGAACTTTACATTTACATTGATATGGACAGTTTATAATAACCCTTAACAGCTGTATTCGAATTAGCTGTCATTTCTAAGCTTGATTGGAATGTCAGCAGAACTGTAAACGTAACCATGGCGACATGACGTAATTTTGGTGTTTGTTTACATATCTACCCTTCCCAGGTTGTTTCAGTTACGGTCAGAGTCAAATTTCAATTTTGGGTAGGGTATCGGAGTCCTCTGGCGAGCGACTTGATACATTAAACTCAAATCAGTCTGCCTATATAGTAGTATCTAAGTATGCCTTGAGCATGGCCTTTCTTCGTTAATATAAAAAAACTGTCGTATACAAAAATATGGAAATCGGTGGTATTATAAAGAAATATTTGATAAACACGCTGATGCAGACAGTTTTCAAATCGAAGAATTACTTTCAGAGATATTTAATGCTAAAGTTGGACAAAATCGTTCCATTAAAAAAGTTTTATTGGAGCAAAAACTATGCATGAGAATTTAATCATTTTTAGATCATTTTATAGGTTATAAGTTCCCGGTGTGCAGATTGCATTTTTTTTTTTTTTTTGACTATTTTTTGAGGTTTTATTTTTATTTTAAATTCAAATTTTCAGTATTTCGAGAGATATTTTTTACAAATTTAAAAAATGTTATTAATTTAAACTGTTGCCAACTTTATAAACAGCGCAAACAATAACGTTTACTTCAAATTAAAAATTTATTTACACGGGACTATTGTAAACAGAAAAAAAAATTTTAATTAGAATTAAATGATTGCATGTTAAAAGCAGGAAAATTGCGTCATAAGAACCATATTTACACTGGAATTTTAAAAGAGAAACAAAATGTTAAAATAAAAAAATCATTACTATGCGTTAAAACCTGTAAATTGAGGAAATTACGTCATATTTAAAATGGCCAAAAAATATGGCAAAACAATTTAAATTAAAAAATATATTTGCGCGAGATATTTTGAGATAATCTTTTCAACTATTAATTTGAATTCGAAGACATCGCAAATAATATTTCCTTCTAACAACAAAAGTATTTTCACGTGAATGTTAATAAGAGAAATAAAACTTTGGTGTAAATTACGTCAGATTTAAAACGATACATTTAAAATGAATTATTTAAAAGAATTATCTTATAGCGCTGTTAAAAAATACCGGGAGACAATGACGCTGTTTACTTAATTCATTTTACATTAGCTTATTTTCGAATGTTTAACTAATTTTTTTAATTAAATACGAAAACAGCCATTGTATCGTTTAACAGCAGCAGATATGGTCTTAAAAATCCCCAATCCAAGAAAAACGAATGGAAACCCGTTTACAGAGACATCGCTACTGTTTTTTTTTTGTTTTTTTTTTAATTTAATATTTTTAAAGCCGATCAAATTAGCGTGCTTTTTGGATTTGGGTGTCCCTGAGCGGGGGTTGGCGAGCGTAGCTCGTAGGGGGCAGAGCCCCCTAGTTATTCTAAATTAATCTAATTGCATTTGAGTCAATAAATACATTTCGGAAAAAGTTACGAAAATTAACATTTATACCGTCCTATAAGTTACATTTAGTGAAAAAGGCCTTGTGCTCTGACATGTAAAATGAAAAACAATTGTATTTCTACAAATAAAACGTACCGAGTTATTCGACTTTGAAATTCGAAATTTGTCGGATTTAACGCAGAGCCCGAAGTGATGTGCTATTTCGGGCCTAACTGCACGAAGATGAACGTTGCTGAATGAAAAAGGCGTAGGGGGGAGCGCGAAAAATCTAGATTCGTTTAAAATTTTAAAATCATACGAATTCAACGGTGTACGCTGCCGAAGTCAATATGGCGCCCCAATTCTAGGTTCCTTTAAAAATATACAATCATGCAAATTCGAGGGTGTACAGTGGCGGCAGAGGGTGGAGAGCGAAGTGGTATTAAATTACACGTTCGTTTAAAAAATAAGATCATGCGTATTCGAGAGTTGTCGTTGACAGTTTTGGCACCAATTTTAGGTTCGTATAAAAATATATCTTATAAATTCGAGGGTCTACACTGCCGAATTCACAGAGTCCCTGACACTAGGTTCAACAGGATTGGTTTTCAATTTAAAATACAAAACCATACAAATTCGAGAGTATACGTTGCTGAAAGTAATGGGTCACTGACTCTAGATTCGTTTGATAGACTTTCATTTAAAAAATATAAAACCATACAAGTTCGAGGGTGTACAGCGCCGAAATGGTGCCCAATTCTAGGTTCGTTTAAAAATATAAGTTCATAGAAATTCGAGGGTGTACGCTGCCGAAGGCAATGGGCCCGTGACTCCAAGCTCGTTTGGATAGATTTTTATTTTAAAATATAAAATATAAATTCGAAGAAATACGTTGTCGGAGGCAGTGCCTCAATTCTATGTTCATTTAAATGTATAAAATCTTACAAATTCAAGAGTATATACGCTAACGAAGGAAGTGGTCGCTCCCCCCCCCCCCCCTCCCCAATTTTGGCTCGTTTATAAATAGAAATTCCGGGGTATACTCGGCGGAAGGCAATGGGGCCTCGACTCTAGGTTCGTTTTGATAGATTTTCATTTTTTAATATAAAACGATACAAACTCGAGGATCTACACTGACTCAATGGTTCCCCAATTCTAGGTCCTTTAAAATATAAAATCATACAAATTCGAGAGTGAGCGTTGACAAAGGCAGTGGAGATCCCCAATTCTAGGTTTGTTTAAAAACCTAAAATCTTATAAATTCGAGTGTGTATGCTGCCGAAGGCAATGGCGTCCTGATTCAACGTTTTATTTATTTATTTATTTTTTTGGATAGATTTTAAATTTAAGATATAAAATCATATACATTCCACAGCGTACGCTGGCGGAGGTAATAGGGCCCCGAATCTAGATTTGTTTGCTAGACTTTCATTTTAAAAATATAAAACAATACAAATTATAGTGTGTACACTGCCAAAATGGTGCCCCAATTCTAGATTCGTTTAAAAATATAATTTCATAGAAATTCGAGGGTGTACGCTGCCGAAGTCAATGAGGCCCTGATTATTTTTAAAATATATAATATAAATTTGAAGAAGTACGCTGAACGAGTGTCCCAATTCCACATTCGTTTAACCCTTCACTGCACGAATTTTTCTATTTTTATGATTTTTTTTAAAATCTATATAACGGTCTAATAATGGGAAAAATAGTAAAAAAAATTAAATTTCAAAATTACAGCTAATATTTGATATTTTATGGTGTATGCCATATGTACACATTTAGGGTTTTAAAATATTGTATTGCTATATTTTGAAACTAAATGAGCTCAAATTAATTAATTTTATCTGCTTAACACTCTGCAACTTTTATTATATTAATATTTTTAAGTATTCAGTAAAAATAATGAAAGTACATCTTACCTTAATAACTTGATCGATTTTTTTTTCTTTCCGAAGAACAAATTCTAATTTTTTGTATAATGAAACCATCTGACATGGACAAAATAAAGTGTTATTCCATTCTTTGGATTGTTCTTGATCTGGTACAGTGATCATATTAGCCAAATTCATGGCACATAATGAAAATTATAATGTTTTTAGATCTTACAAATTCGGGACTGTACGCTGATCAAGGCAGTGCACACCTTTCCCCTACCCCAATTTTAGGATAGTTTACGAATAGAAATTCGAGGGTATATGGTGCCAAAGGTAATGGGGCTCGACTCTCGGTTCATTTGGATAGATTTTCATTTTAAAATGTAAAACGATACCAATTCGAGGGTCTACACTGACAAAATGATGCCCCAATTCCATATCCGTTTAACACATAAAATCATACAAATTCGATAGTGAACGTTGACAAAGGGAGTGGGGCTTGCCTATTCTAGGTTTGTTTAAATATATAAAATCTTATACATTCGAGTGTGTACGCTGCCGAAGGCAATGAGGCCTTGACTGTAGGTTCGTTTAATAGATTTACACACATTTATGCATTTTCTGAATGCTAAATATTTCGGTAGGCAAGTACTACCTTCAGCATCAAAGAACCGAGTTACTAAGGTGATTTTTCAGTTGTTATTTATTTGACTCAGCTGCGGTCAAAGTAGGGATGCACAGAATATTCGGTATCTATTCGGTATTCGGCCATACTACCGAATATTTGGTTAGGCCGAATATTCGGCTTGGTAGAGTATCAAACTATTCGGTATGCCGAATATTTGGTTTAGCAGGATATCAAAATATTCGGCCAGACCGAATATTTAAAAGACCTTTTTAAAAAATATTTTTAAAAACCTTAAAACAACTAGGGGAGACTGGGGATGAAAGGGACAAGGCATGAAAGGGACACTCAATTTTTCGGGAAGAAAATAAAATGTACAAAGTTCCAACTTTGGCTCAATCGATGACGATACTTGTTCTATCTTAATAATCCTTAAAACTAACATCAGCAATTGTAGCGTTGTAGTTGATGAAAACAAAACCTGTTTTTTATATAAAAAAGTAAATTTTGATGTTACTTTTCTTTTTTTCTCTAAAAAAGTAATATTGTATTTAGCATAATAATATTTATGCTATTTCGTACTGTGAAGTATGCACTTTATGTGAATATCAGTATATTTTGTTAGCTAAAATACTCTCATGCTTGAATAAATTTTTAATTTCGCTATTTGGGTATGGGGTTGAAAGGGACAGAAACTGAGGGGTTTAAAAGGGACATGTCCTTTTCAACACCTCAGTTTGTTCCTATTAATCTTCCTTTAGTGAAGCTCAATAAAAGGAGTTCATATTTGCTCCAAGCATCTAATATCATGTATGGTTTGACAAATGTGCATATGAGTATTCAATTGTTTTGAACTCTCGAAATATGTGCCTATCTTGGCAAACAAAGAAGCAAGCTGGAATTGATTGGTTGCAAGATTTTATGCAACAAAATTCATTACTTTCTCTTAAGGAATCTATAGCCATTAGTTTAACAAGAAGTACAAGTTTGAACAAAGCTAATGTTGATATCTTTTTAAACCTACAGTTAGTGTTTTATTTATGTGTGTCCCTTTCAACCTCGCACAGTGTCCATTTCATCCCCTACAACAGGGTTAAAAGTTACATTTCTCCCAATTTATAAAAATGAATATATATTTTTAATTACTGTACTTGAGAATAAGACGTTTTAGTAATATCAAAGCAAAGTTTTTAGACGATAAAAAGGCGCAAATTTGAAAGTAATATCTTTTATTTTTATTATTTTATAAGCTATAAAGACAAAATGTCCCTTTCATCCCCATTTTCCCCTACTGTTTTTAACTGTCAATTAATAAAGATATTTAATAATTAGAAATAGAAATAAAAAGAAATAAAAAGAAATATTATAATTATTACTAGAGGGGTCTGTCCCCTGCAAGCCACGCTCGCCAACAGTTGTCCGCAGAATCTAAAAACATGCTAATCTGGTCGGTTTTAATAAGATTAGAGAAGATAGAATTATAATGAAAAAACCTGTAGTGGTCTCCCTGTAAACGAAATTCCATTCAGTTCTCTTTGATTGCGAAAATTTAAGGCTGAATCAGTTCCTTTTAAGACATCCAATGGTTGTTTTCGTGTTTGGCTAAAGAAGATCAGTTAAACCTTTGAAAAGAAGCTAAAATGAAATGAACTAAGTAAACTCAGTCTTTGCCTCCCGGTATTTTTTAACAGCGTTATAAAACGATTGACATAATACAATTTACTACAATTAGTACAATTTACCGCCGCGGTGAGCGGCCTCTCTTCGTCCGCAGCCCTTTATTCTTCCACTTATTCCGACTCTTTTGCGGAAGGAAGATTCCTAGGTCCCGAGCGGAAGCCAGAATGAAAAAAAAAATTCAAAAATTGAAACTGGACAAATTTAAAAGGGAAATTACACAAATTAAAGACACCGAAAACCGGTAAGGCAGGGCTCGGGGCGATGAAGCTACCCGACTACCCCTTGCTTCTTCTAGCTTATTATTAGTATATTTAAATAAAAGAGAATGCTTTTACATTTTTTATTTGCTATTTGAAAGTATCCCGTAAGAAAATTAACCAATACTGACGATTTTAGCCCCCTTCCGTACAATTAAACTGTATATGACTGTACAATTTTTCATTTAATTCCTTCAAAATTTCACTTTGATTTTAAAATATTTTGTTTTAGAATATAAATTATTTTATTAATTTGGCTTTTTTAATTCAGTGATGAATTCAGGAAATTTAAAATTTTATCAATTAAAGAAGCTTTAAAACTGCCCTCTTCTTAAATAACAATTCAGAGCATATTTTTTTAGTGTAGAATTTACTTGTAAAAAGATCTTGTTTATAAATATGGAAGTATGTGTGTTAAATATTATGTAAAATTGTTTCAAAATGTAACTTTTTAATGCTTTCAAATTCTGAAAGTAATAATAATCGGCAAGCCAAATATTCGGTATTTGGCTTGATAGTCACTATTCGGTATTCGGTTTACCTGTTAGCCGAATATTCGGCCTTCGGTATTCGACCAAAATCACTATTAGGTGCACCCCTAGTTCGAAGTCGATGACCGGTCCGAAAATAAATAAGTAAAAGAGAATAGTATTCTGCAGTTTAAAAATTAGTTTTTTAAAAAATTAACAAACTTCGGTTAAAAGGTCTGTAAAGCTGATTACGGGAGCCCCTGGCTGCGCCCCCCCCCCCCAAATGAGAGACATTGGGGGCGGTCGCTACGCCTCTGCGAGCAAGACAACGAAAATTTGTTTCCGACTTGCCGCATTTTTAGGAGAGAATAGCTGAAAAGTGAAATTGTAATCGACTCAAAGCGAAAGAAAAATAACATAATGCAAAGAGTAGAACGTTACTAATTAAGAAAATATATAATAATTTTACACATGTTTTTACGTTGTTTTCTGTATTGTAATTAATTTTTTAATATATTTTTTAAAATGCTAAAAAGAAAAAAATACAGCGGCAATTGATGCAATTTTTGAACAAAAGTGAAATTACCGAATACATCTGACTATTCCGAATGTTGGGGGGGGGGGGGGTCGCACCCTCCTCCCCCTGTAGTTACGTCCCTGCGTATATTATGCTTTAGATACATATTAAAAATTATACCAGTTGTCCTTATTCAAATGATCACACCCACTGTGATACTTTCAGCTCCTTGTTTGCCTTGAAAATATAGTTTACTAGGGGGCTCTGCCCCTTGCAAGCTACGCTCGCCAACCCCCGTTCAGACACTACACGATCTAAAAGCACGCTAATCTGATCGGTTTTAAAAATATTAGAGAAGATTGAATTATACTGAAAAAACCTGTAGCGATCTCCCTGTAAACGGGTTTCCATTCAATTCCCTTTGATTGCAAAAATTTAAGGCAGAATCAGTTGCTGTTAAGACATCCAATGGTTGTTTTCGTGTTTGGTTAAAGAAGATCGGTTAAACATTTGAAAAGAAGCTAAAATAAAATGAATTAAGTTAACAGAGTCTTTGTCTCCCGGTATTTTTTAACAGCGTTATAAAACGATTCACATAATACAATTTACTACAATTACTAAAATTTGCTGCTTTAACCCGTTCAAGGGCGGTGGTTCATTTTTGGATCACTTGATTTTAATTCTTAAATGACACATTGGCATTAGAATATTGGAATGAAAATTTTCCTTTTATCAAGTAAGTGAACAAAAACATGCGTTTTTGTTAACTTTTGCTGGCATAGCAAGAATCTATGCTGCACAGGATTGTGCATTTGTTTTTCTATTTTATTTGATTAAATAATTGCCGTTGGTAAGCCTGTTCCGGCGGACGAGGTGAAGCTGGATTGGTGGAGAGAGTTTTTCCCGCCAGGACATGCGGTCCATTAGTCTAACGGTTGGCGTCCTGGCTGGGTGTCCAAGTAAGTGAACAAAAGCATTTTTGTATTTCGAAATTTGTTTGTAAATTCTGGTGCCATTCACTGATTTCAAGATTTTACAAATAGAAGTACCTTGCCTCTGA
This sequence comes from Maratus speciosus, assembly GCA_963932465.1. Classification (NCBI taxonomy): domain Eukaryota; kingdom Metazoa; phylum Arthropoda; class Arachnida; order Araneae; family Salticidae; genus Maratus; species Maratus speciosus. The sequence continues at coordinate 220,506 of CAWVRF010001037.1, read as the reverse complement.
AAGGGTTAAACGCATATTAATGTATTTAAAGTTTCCTTTCTCTTTTAATATTCACGTGTAAATACAATTTTCAAGACATAATTTTCAATATTTTCCTGCTTTTAACACATACTCATTTAATAGTAATTTTTAAGGTTTTTTTTTTTTCTGTTTTTAATAATCACGTGTAAATAAATTTTTAATTGTTAGGAAATATTATTCTTTGCGCTGTTTTTAGAATTGAAAATAATCTCTATAATAATAGCCTAAGTCATGTGAACGTCAACTGTTTCAGGCGGATCCCTAAGCTTTTTATATTCCAGGCGGCCATTTTGGTACTTTAATGTTAGCCAGTCACAGGTGTGATAAGTGGTCAAATATTATTCTATCGCCATTATTTCATTTATATTATAATAGAACAAGTCATGCAATTACCATAAACAGCGGGCTGGTCCCTTCGCTTTTCATAAGGAAGGTTTCCATTTTGATTAAAGAATCAAAATTATTTTTTCGAATAAAATTTTATAAAAGTTGCCATGATCGAAAAAAATCCTGGTACTTTTATGTTAGTCGGGTGCATATCTCGCCAATTAGCATTTTTTTATTTTTCTAGTGGGAAATTTAAATGGCTCTACTTGGTTATCCCATCGATCAAAAATCATTCATCAAACTATAAGATTAAATGCCAATAATGGTTGATCGTAAATGTCACATTCACTTGACTTTAAAAATATAGGAATATTGTAATTAATTAATAACTATGGAACAAAAAAATTCATAACATTTTTTTTTTTAAATAAAAAGAAAATAAATTCAAATAAACATTTATTAATAAATAAGCACCAATAGCCAGGTTACCATGTCAGGCAAAATAACGCCATTTTGGCGCCAAATAGGTACCCCGTTGCGCATATGACATCTGTGCCTAATATTTTTCTTTTAGCTTCGTTTAAAAAAAAGAAAGATGCGAAAGCCATTTATTTTAAATGTTTCAGTTTTAAATGAAATGATAATGAAATACAAATGGAATTATGAATAAAAGTAATATGATGCATTTCTTAGCATACATTTAAGGGAGGCCAAACTGGCCGCCAAATTAGTTTAAAATAATAACCTTTTCTAAAATATGAAAAAAAATATCTGTTATGATTAAAATTTGAGATGCCATCATTAGAGAAAAGTATTTAAAATTAGAAAAAAATATTAATATTTCGAAAACTAATTCGAATTTAAACATTCTAATACCAGTTTTGAGATCTGCGGATCAATATGGATTTTTGATGTTAATTACATCTCAAAATGTTCCATATTTTAGGAGAAATCGCCGTGAAACATAATCAGTTGTTTATTCAGTCGTTTCAAAGAATCGTTTCATAAATTCGTTTCATTTCAGTCGTTTCATATATCCATTTCATAAATTCGTTTAATTAGGATTTTATAAATATAGGGTAGATGTATTTTTACGTATTCTTCAAAGTGTTAAAAAGGGTAAAAATTGAGTATGTTAATGTGAACTAAATCTGCAAAATTAACTGAATTTTCTATATTGAATTTATTTTGCAAATTTATTGTACGCTCTTAATATTTATCTGGAAAAAAATATAGGTGTTAATCTTCTTGAGTTTTTCAAGTCAAAAATAAGAATATTTTGAATCGGGATGTTTATTTAATAAAATGTGTTTTGTATCTATTTCTATCCATTTGATTTCATTTATTAAATACATTTTCTGGATGAAATTAGTTGATTTGATAAATAAACGTTTGGCAACATATGGGAAGGTGCCGTATCAAATCTGCGTAAACACGGAGTAAAAGAAAACTTCTTTTACTCCGTGGCGTAAATCAGATACTAATGATGCGCTACCGAATATGACTAAAACATAATTGTACATTATACAGTGATACGTCGGTTTTCGTTGACTTCGGTTATCGTTGGTTTCGGTTTTCGTTGGTGTAATCTAGTGAAATCACATTTTGTGTTAACAAAAGCAGCGACCACGCGTTCTCCTGCTCGGTATGGCGTTGTTTCTCGTCGTGTGTGCATCACCCCGCGCGTCTAGGCAAACAATTTCGTTTATTTTCAGGGTATTTTTGGGACATGTTTTATGGATTGCGAGTGGTTGATCATGGGACTAAAGAAAGTTTTCAGATCCAGTAGACCCTACATGCGTGGTGCAGTCGGTTTCTTGAAGTCCATGGGTTTGAAAGTGAGGGGAGAGGATGTGAAAGATTTGGGGATAAACACATTGAAGAACGCATCATTGAAGAGCTGCAAGACCTTCACCTAATGCAACAGACGATAGATGAGGAGGAACAGGAAGAGACAGGGATGAATGTGCCTTCTTCAGAGATTAAAAACATCTTCTCTATATGGAGTAAGATACAGGGCTTTGTGGGAAAAAATCATCCAGACAAATCTGTTGTGAACCGTGTCTGCAACTTGTTTAATGCTAACGTCTTGTCCATTTTAGACAAATCTTAAAGAGGCGACAGAAATAGACCCCATATTTGAGCGGCATATAGGTCCTCCGATTCTGATACAGAGCTTGATTATCACAGGGGCACACGGGGCACGTGCTCCGGGCCCGCATTTTCAGGGGGTCCCAAAATGCATGTTGTGCCTCTCTGAAAATACAAATAACCGTAGTTCAAAGGGAAAAAAAAAAAACTATTTTTCTTCTTCATGTAAACTAAACTGTTTCAGTATTTCTCACTAAACGACAAAGAATTGTAATGTAAGCTTCAAAATTCTGAAAAGAACGGATTCTGAGAAGAACATAGTTTCATTCAATCTTATAGGTTTAGAGTTTTACCCACTCTAAAGACCATGGTGCAGAAGATTTTACCTTCCTATATTTTTAATGCATTTTTGCTTGTCTATAATTCATTGTTTTTTGTTTTTGTTTTTTCTGTGAAGCTATGGTTTCAATTGTAAACTGCACGTAAAGCTGTTGCTCAAGATTATAATGAATGATTTTTGTTTTAGAAAAGGGGCCCCGACATGGCCTGTGTGCCCTAGGCCCAACATAGAGGCTCTGAGATTAGGCTCTGATTCGGAAGCTAGTCCTGCTAAAACACCAAAAAAGAAAGTGACCCCAGAAATAGTGCCTTGATATCATAATCCAAGAAAACTATATTAATTTCTTATTAATATTAACCACTATACTTATTAATACATAAGCTAAAATCTTTAACAACGATTTGATGCACAAATACGTATAAACACGACACAAAAAATCCCATACGATCGTATGTGATTTTTTTGTGTCTGTTTATACGTATTTGTGCGTTAAATTGTTGTTAATATTTTAGCTGATGTATTAAAATTTGCACAAAGTGTTTGATTTATGCTTATAATCTGGCTTCAACGGGCCTTTGTCTTTTCACTATAATTATTCTCTATAAAATGTGTTTTTGATGCACATTTTGGAGTGTTAAGAACGAATTAATTAGATTTACATAGTAGATTCATAAGGAAATAATTGCCTCGGTTTTCGTCGGTTTCGGATTACGTCAATTCTTTTCGAACGGATTATCAACGAAATCAGAGGTATCACAGTAATTTAAAAAAATAGGTCGATTGATTAGTAAATACAAAAATTAAAAAGCCCCATAAGATATATTTTCGCTCAATATGGAATCGCACTGAAATTTGATTAGCTGCAGTAATAAATTCTAAGCAACAATTTCGATATCCAGGGTTGCTACGAGTCGGAGAAATTCTCAGGGAAAATACCAGTAATTTCTTGTAGAAAAACTCACCTTATGCAACTGCGACATTTACATAAGCCGAGTTTTTCTATAAGAAAATACTGGTATTTATAATGAAAATTTCCCTGATTCGTAGCAACCCCGGATATCAATCATTAGAGATTAAGAACATAGATTAAATTGAATTTCATATTTCTAGGAATTTTTTTTTTCTTTTGCAATTCATATTTGAATTAATTCTTAGTGTATTCTAAAAATTCCTACTTAAGAGATTTTTATCGATGATGATGGCCAATTATTTTGCCCTTTAATACTTGGCAACATTTAAAATGAAGTACATTTTCTTCTTGAAAAAAAATCACAAATCCTATCGGAAAATGCTAATTACGATCAAACATGACAGAATTATGAAATTTGCATTGAAGTTTATGTTTACTCAGGGTTTCAAGTGCTGCTCATATCTGCGCAGAAATAGCGTTTTTCCTTAAATTTGGGCCAAAACGTACTTAGTACCAAAATGAAATTGATTCGATCCGAGAAACAAAAAAATATTCCATTTTTAACTTTTTCCAGACCGCTAATTTCGCCAAAAAATGAAAAAACCGCGATCGCGTTTTTTCGCAATCTTTTGACGAAATTCGCATTTTCGCGAATTTTGTCAAAAGATCGCGAAAAAACCCACAAATTTCTTCAAAATACCGCGAAAAACACGCAAAGTTCGTCGAAAGATGGCGAAAAATACACTAATTCCGTCAAAAGATCGCGAGAAAAAAGTTTTTTGTCAAATTATGCTAGTTTCGTGAAAAAACGAACAAAACATTGTCAAAAGATAGAAAAAAAAACCACGTAAATTTCTTCAAAAAGATCGCAAAAAAGCGCAAATTTTGTCAGAAGATCGCGAAAAACACGCGAATTTCATCCGAAAGATCCCAAAAAGTATGCGAATTTAGTCAAAAGATCGCAAAAAACAGGCAAATTTTGGTAAAAGATTGTGAAATCATGCGAATTTCATCGAAGAATCTTGAAAAACATGCTAATTTCGTAAAATGGTCACGGAGGTAGTGTATTTTTTGCTGAAATGGGTTCCTAAAGGTTAATTTTTATACAAATTATATGGTCTTTTTTGGTCCCTTTTTTGCTGAAATTTGTTTCTAAAGGTTCCTTTTTATACAAATGATCCACTTTCACAATTTTTAGTACGAAAGTTGAATGGGAGTCCTGTATGTTGTTTTCAAATGCTTTTCTGTGATTAAATAAAATTACTGCTCTAAAATAACATTTTTTAAAGACATATAAACACATTTGTTTTCTTCCTGCTGCTAATTTTCCATTATTGCAATCTGCACCCAAATGTCGTTTAGAATATCCAGAGTTAGCAAAATGTGTGAAGAAATTTTATCAGAGTAATTATTCTTTCAACTGTCAAAATATTTTCAAGATAGCAATCATTTTAATTTTTAGTAGTTTATTAGCATTAGAATTTCAATATGCTCCAAAAACAGCTTTTATTGCTACAAAATTAGATTTTTGCTGCTAAAAAAATGGATTTTACTGCTCCAAAATCCGATTTTTGCTACTCCAAAATGGTTTTAGTGCACTTTCATCCCTTATTTACTCAAGTGTTTTGTAATTTCAAAATATTCAAATGAAAGCCAAGTACTTTGTACATTGCTGATCTTTTTAAAACGGAACTTTTTTATTCAGAATTCTATCAGATAATTAAGAGAAATATTCCCTTTAGTTAATGCTTTAAGGAATAATACAATTATTACTATTAAAAAATAGTGGTAATATTCGAAATTAAAAAACCCGCAAACTAGCAACACTGATATACCGTTCTGTTTACATCACATTTGCGGTGCAAGTGTGTTCGTGCAAAGTTTATTTTCAGTACGCGCGCTCGAACAATTGAACTAAACATAGGTAAAATGTCAACGGCTTGTTGGGCCACAGATAAAGTTATCGGCGGGCCAGTTGTAGCCTGCGAGCCACGTGTTTGACATGCCTGATCTAAATGTACCTAGACTTACGTCGTTTTCGACTTATGTCTCTAGCCTTGGAACGAATTGCTGCCGTAAGTAAAGGTATTACTCAACTACCTAAAGCGTAAAAATGTCATAGTCCCTGCGTAATGAAATACCATACAATGACTGCTTATTCGGAAATTTCCTTAAAAATGCGTTTTTTCGCCCGCAAGGCATTGTGCATTTACATATTTAGTCAAGACAATAGAGACCGTATAGGGGCTCTAATTAGCAAAATTCATGGTATTTCTGGAAAAAGGCCTACTATATGTTTTTTGGGTCGCTGAATCCGAATTTTTAACTCCCCCCCCCCCCCAAATACTTGTTTTTAACTTGAATTTCTTATTGTTTTACGGAAAAAGCATTACGAAATCCAGAAACCAGACAAAATTTGCAACAAATATGATATATGACATTATGACGTAGGATGAACGGGGAAGGAGAGGGCTGCCTCTAAACATGCACTGCGGCGCTAAGTGCACTAAGTTATGAAGTCCAGGTAATAGTTTTTTTTACCTGGAAAAATGAATACTAGTTCTGGATTTCGACTCCCTTTATGCTTTTTGGTCGCTGAATCCGAATTTGTAACTTCCCACCAAAATTTCACCCAGCAACTCCCCAAAAAATTGATTTTTTGAAAAAATTTGGTTTTTGAGAAAAGCGCGCGGGGAATGTTCCGAGGCATACCCCTCTCCCCTCGTTTATCCTGCGTCATAATGTCATATATCCTATTTGTTGCAAATCTTGTCTAGTTTCTAAATTTCGTAATGCTTTTCCCCTAAAACAATAAATTTAAGTTAACTATTTTGGGGGGTTTTCGGGGGGGGGGGGATTTTGGGTGTAAGTTCAAAATTCGGATTCAGCGACCCAAAAAACGTAAACCTTATAAGGAAAGCTCGGAGGGGAGATGGGAGGGCGAATGTAAACGTGCGAGTGGTTAAGTGGAATTGCGCAACTTAGTCCACGCAGGACCGCGCGCATGTTCCGAGGCAGATCCCCCTTCCCCTTCATCCTAAGTCGATGTCATATCTGATTTGTTGCAAATTTTACCTGCTTTCTGAATTTCTAGGTACTTTTCCCCTAAAAAAAAAATTTTTTTTTTAATAAAACCCTTTTTGAGGGGCTTTTTACCAAAATGTGGGAGGGGGGGGGGGGGTTGCCGCGGAAAATTTTGGTGTGAAGTTGCAAATTCGGATTCAGCGACCCAAAAAACAAAGTAAGCCAATTTCCAGAACTACCATTAATTTTGCTAGGTAAAATTCCCTATTGCCTGGACTAATTGTACTATACAAGATTTTATTTAATAGAGTGAAACATTCCAAGATAGAGTTTCAAATTACCAGAGAAAGATTCCATTTTAGACAGGTTTCCTTCCTAGCAATTATATTTGTATTCTTTCTGCAAGAACATGAATATTTTCCATTATAGATAGGCGCACTTTTCATAGGATTTACTGTAGTTTTAATGTCGCGAATTAGAAACCACCTTTCAGCTTTTTGTGACCGCAAGTCTGTCAACATTATGACAAACATAAGTGCATTCCCTGTTTTAGGAGAATACATAGATTAATACTGATTTGAGCTCTGAATATCTTTATTAGATGGAACTTTGTGTAATGAAATAGTTAAATATATTTTATTAACATATACATAACAATGGAAAATTAAAATTGTGTTTAACGCGTTAAGTTTACTCCAGTATATATTTTTAATCAGTCAACTTCTTGCTTCCCCTAGCTAATGTTAAGTCTATGGTCGTGTGATGCATTCGTGTATTTAAAATACCTACCTCCTCGGAAAATTTAGTTTTTTTTTTTCTGTGTACTGTTTTTAAATGAAGGCTTTGTTTTTTAGCTGTCAAAATATTTCTGAATTATATACTTCATTTGATATGAAGTGTTGAAATTTTACTCCCAGTTCGCCAGCTTTTAACACACAAAATATTAAGCACAAATTTTAGAAATATATTGAGAACTAATAATATATAAAAATCTTTAAACCCATTAGGGACCATGGGTGCATATATGCACCATCAAAAGCTGCAAACAGAATTTGTTTTTGGTACCAGTATTAAAGACAAGTAACAATTGTGTTACTTAATTAGAGCAATTTGTGATTATTTAAGAAAAAATAACTTTTTAAAAATGAGCGATGCCAAATGATTAACATTTGTGCAAGAGATGCTGGCCCAGAAGAGCTTAAGAAGAGTAAAGAAAAAAAAGGAGTTAAAATATAAATTACCTGAGGATATATTTTAAATATACGAATGCATTCGACCGTCCATAGTGAAGAATTCTGAACAATTTGACGGCTTTTTTAAATGTAAAAGCATAAAATTGGCAGGCCTAACCACTGAAGCGATTTGGAATCGAAATGAGTTTTCCCATTTGTTGACAATTAAATTACTTGAGTTGTAAGGGATTGTGGTCACGTGTCGACCGGTTTTTGTCTTGACAGCTAAATTTGGATCAAAACGACCACTTTGACAGTATTTTTAATGTTCCTTTGAGTTTACCAATAAATGGAAAACGTCTTTTGATTATATACGTTTCTGAATAACACCTGTTTATTTCATGAGTTTCCGAGCAAAAATGAATTTAAAAATGAAAATAGCCTCTTTGGATTTGAGCTTAAGTGTTTACCAGTTTACCAGTAAAAAATTAATGCAGGAATGTGTAAGAAAATATAACCGGTTTGAATTGGAGAATAGTCTTAGTGCTATTCTATCGGTGACAAATGACACTTTATAAACTTTCGATTTGTTTATTTTACATGCAATTTTTAAAAGAAGGTAATAACTTACGTCTTCAATCCATTAAAAATGATTAGATTGCTTTAATTTCAAAATTACAAATTAAATAACCATAAATCGAAATCTCTAAAAAGTGTCATCTGACACCTGTAGAAGTAGTGTTGTGCATTGGAAAATGTTTTAATAAGAAAATTATGATTATCATTTAAACGTTGTAGAAGCATAGTACATAAATTAACAGATTAGAATTTAATATTTTTATTATACAAAATTGTAACAATTGTTTACAAAATTAACTAGAAAAAAATATTGCAAAAATGACAAATATTTACAAAAAAAAATATGGAAACAAAACATTAAAAATTGTGCCTTGGAGTCAAATTATGATGCAGTATGAATCACAGTTCTAACAGCATTTTTTTCAGAGTTACAAAAAATCTCGAAAGAATCAAATTTATACTTTGACTTTCACAATGATCGCGAGTTTAATAAAATAATGAAATAATCACGAGTTTTTCATAAATTAAAAAATAATGAGAAGCTGTTCTTTCTCTTTTGGTTCCCACGGACCATTTTTTTACACTCCTACGAAAGGTAGAATGATAAAAGAGGTATCATGGAAGTTTTTGAACAGGGCTTTTGACATATAGTACACTCGCGTTTTGTTAAAACTCATTGTTGGATTAAAAATTGAATTAAAAAAAATATCCGCAAATAATCTCAAAGATTGCAGTGCGAAAACTTGCATGGAATTTCCTGATAATTAAATAATACATTGCATTAAAATAAGCATACATATTTAACACTTATGCAATTCATTTTGCCTACGTTATCTACAACCACTAAAAATTAAAACTCGCTTGAATCTGAAAGACACCGTGTATATACATAATAAAATTGCATTAAACAAAATTGGTAAAATTACTGTTAAAAAGACAAACCCATGATAAAACAAAGCTAAAAATTCAATAAAATCTATTAAAAATGCAGTATATATGGTGAAATATTAAAAACATGTTTACAAAGTTAGCTCTTACAAATATGCATACATCTAAGCAGATAGATACATCTCTACCGTATATTTTGAGATCTATATAGACATCTATAAAAATATGTATACTTTGCATACTGCTGTACAAGTAGATAGTATATACAAAGTTCTCAAAATAATTCAAAAAAGAGCTAAATAAGTTAATATAAAAGAGTTAACTCTCATATTTTGAAATAACAATAGGAGTCACTGTGGTATAAAATCAGTGAATACACAATAAAGACAAAGGGAATATATAATGAAGACTCGTTACTTAATGCAGATTACAATGCGTAAAATACAATTTCAGCACCCATATTTAAAGGAGTGCTAGTGAAATGAATATTAAAATAAATATGAGTGAAAACTTATATCAAGTAACATATTACTTAAACCATGAAGTATTACTAGGTCATTTTCAAATGAATTGCCTATATTTAATGTCTCAATCCTTTGAATCCATATTTCACGGCAAAAAATAATCTTGATACCGTTAAAACATATGCAAGTATATTACTTAAAAATGAATAAAATGCAATGCGTATTAAAATGTGTATAGGTTTTTAAATATTTGAGTGTTAGATCCTTAAGTTTATCAAACTACAGAATTTTACGTTTCCCAGATGAAAATTGTCTAATTTAACAATATCCTTAGCTTTTTAGCTAGACTAGTTTTTGTACTAGACCGGAAAAATTAAAGGAACAAGTATAAAATCTAAGAGGGATAGGGAATTGTTTGCGTTACTTTTTACAAATTTTTAGAGATACGGATAAAAATTTTATAAGTGTGGGTACCCCTACCGAAATACCAACTTTACAGCTTAAGTTTTCTGTCCTCCTTCCAAATCTCCCACATAAACGCCATTTCTCTCCATATGTCAATTTACTTTTCAATGACCGGTCCCCTTTTCCACATGCAAAAATTTTATCGAATTTACCTATTTCTGCGAATTGAAGGCGAATAACATTGAACTATTTGCTTACGTTGACCTAGCTACCAACTAATATTTCATTGGATTGTCCTTAATAGAATTGACATAAAGTAATTTTTTTTTTCAGTTGTTTTCCCGCCAGTGTATTTGAATGTTAAGTATGAAATATATTATAATCTATGAAAATGTAAATATTTCTAAAATATTTATATAATAGCTTAAAATTAAAGTTAATATTTGTCCTCTCTGCATCTCCTGAGTATTAATTATTTTTACACAGGTTTTGATTTTTGCAGTTCACTGCAAAAGTAAAGAAATTGTATTTCTTTGCGTTTAAAGTAAACAAAGAACATGGAAATTATGGAATTATTTTTTATTTACTGAAAAAAAAACATAAAAATGAATATTTGTATTTTTAGTTTCTCTCATGAGTATTACTTATGCATGTTATTAGTTATTTATTCAATCACTCTCTGAATAACGCACGCCTTGATAGTGCAGAAGTTGGCTGCAATACAGAAGTAAAAATTAATATATGTGTTCGGTATCGAAAAAAGTTCTGTTAAACAGGTCTATCCACTATTGAAGAGTGCCTGTTATGGAGGTTTCTGTAAAATTCTTTTTGTTCAATAACCACGCATTTTGTTTAAAAATATTACGACCTACATTATTTTTCTAAGCACAATATTTTACCAAAGACAAAATTCTTTTGAAAAACTCATGAATGACTTGCATTGCTTTTTAAAAAAGGAACATGACAAACTTTTCCTTTTAATTAAAAAAAAACTCGTAGAAACTAACTTTCTTACCGAATTTTAAACTACAAGAAAACAATATCATTGAGCACTTATACCAAATTGATTTTCTGCATCTTTTCAATCTTAAAAATGACAATTTGAAAATATCCTAAATCAATATTAATGCTATTTTCAAAAAGTGAAAGATAAATAATTTAAAATAGAAACATTTACAGAAATTACTTTATGCTACATCGTCAAATACAATAGCTGGCAGATGTGAATAGAAAACTATCAGTCAACATTGACTAAACAAATTAAAAGCTCCTGAGATTCTTTTTAAGTTGTATTTTACGCAATTATTTTTGGAAGAGTTTCTAAATTGTTATGCGAATCAACATACATTTGTACAGTGAAAAGGTTTCAATTAATTAAAAAAAGCATTAACATAATACCAAATTTATTTCATGTGTATTCAGTTACAAAGAGGATGTTCATTTGAAAATCATTAATGCTCTTTTCAAAAAGTGAAAGATAAAATAAGCTAAACAGGTTTGAATAGAAAATTACCAGTCAATATTGACAAAACGAATTAAAAGCTCTTGAGAATTTATTGTAACTTAATACAGTTATTTTAAAAGAGTTTCTAAATTTTTATGTGAATCAATTACATTGAAAGGTTTCAATATTTTAAAAAAGCATTTTAACATATCAAATTGATTTTCCATGTCTTTTCAATCTTAAAAGCAGCAGTTCATTTGAAAATGACCCTAAACCAATATTAATGTTATCTCCAAAAAGGGAAAGAAAATAAAAAATGGAGACATTTAGGGAAATTATTTTATGCTGCAGTGTCAAATACAACAACTGGACAGGTTTGAATATTGTCAGTCAACATCAACAAAAATTAAAAAGCTGAGAATTTTTTAAATTGTAATTTAATACAATTATTTTGAAAGAGTCAATTATTATATGAATCTATATACTTTTGTAAATTGAAAATCTTTCAATTAATAAAAAATGCACTAACATATATTTGTATAAACGCAATACACAAATTTAGGTTCAAATTCTGGATATATCTGACAACAGAATTTCAGCTCTTGAATATAATTAAATATTCTATAATATTAAATGAAAACAGTGAAGACACGAGGGTAGATCAAATATAAAAAAGAGACTTCAATAGATTGTATTTTTAAAACATTATTTACAATACCAATATTATTTTTCTAAGTAGCTTTCTTTAACATAGGAGTTTCTTTATTCTCATATAATAAAAGAATTAGAATGTGTACAACTCAACTGCACAAAAATTAGACTTCTTTATATGAAGAAAATATAGTCCTTTCTAACGCTTTTTTTAAGACGATCCACTTAAATGTTAGAAGGCAAGTTTGATCTGTAAGAAAAGTGAACGAGTGATTCACAGTGAAATTTTTGTTTCATTACACCTGTTGTGGGAGCTATTGCATTATCTCAGAGAAGATGAACATTCCGTCCAAAATGGAAGGGTTTTAGGACCGATATGCAGTTTTAATCTTCCCAGAAATATAACAACTATACAGCATTGATCATGAAGGAAAACTGACGTACAAAATATACTGTATATCCCAAAAATTATCAGGGAGAACTTGTCAGTTTTTACTACGGTAGAGCAGTTTCACTTTTTGTGCAGTATTCCACATTGATTGCCTTCTTTCATCTTTTTCATGGTCATTTTCAAACAACTTGTGTCATTTACATATGTGGGACCTTGATGGGATGTCTGCTCTAAAAAATTTTCTATTGCTATTAAAAAAGTCTATTTGATCTACCCTTGTAATTAATTTGCATTACAGGTTGATAGAGATTAGAATTCTGAATAAATTAAAAAGTTTTTCAATTGTTATAATAATTAAATCTTAAAATAATTCATGTCATTTACAAAAAACGAGAACAGAGTAAAATTGGCTATACACTAAATTACAGATTAAATGGGTTAGAATTCTAGATTTTCCCACCAACAGAATTTCAACACTTGCGCGTATATTTAAAAAGATTAAATATACGCGCTGAATAATTTTATCTGAAAAAAAAAGTAAGACAAAGGGAAAATAGTTTTAAAGAGTTTAACATTAAAAATATCTACACTCGAATCAGCATTACAATTTCATTGCTCGTCCATACAAATAAATCATTACATATTTCATTTTGGACCAGGAGGCAGCTGCACAAACCATCACCTCATGCAGTTGTCTACTGAAATTCTTCGATTCACATATTAAAATAAAACTGGTCTGCCAAGTCGTTTCTTGGTGGAAAAAACCTGCTAACCCGACTGGTAGGTCCACTATTGTGTTTTCCTGCTTCCAATCTTCCATGATCTGAAAGATTTGGGAGCGGGAAAATAAGGATAAACCTACAGATCAACCACTAAAATCGGGTTTGCAGGTGGTTTCCACCAAGATATGACTTGGCAGACCAGTTGCCTTTTAATATGCTAATCGAGTTCTGTCTAATAGTGGGATTTCAGCCCTCAATTGGATGAACTGATGGTATGTGCAGCTGCCTTCTAATCTATTTAAAAAAAGAGGTTATGGAATGAAAGCAGTTTTAAACAGCATCTATTACAACTTAACAGGTTAGAATTATGGATATTCCTGACAAACTAATTTCAAAACTTGAGTATACAATTAGATATTTAAAAATACATTATTAACAACAAAATGAAGCTCCCCCACCCCCCTCACTTTTCAGAAATCTTTCTCTTGTGTATTGTTTGTAACAGCAACCATCACTATTCTGCTCATATAGCGCCTGGTATCTATGGTTGAATTTTAATTTAAACTTGAAATTTCTAATAATTTTTTCTTTTAAACCAGAAAGTCTTAACAGCTACATTTATAATTTAATCGCAACAAGACAAATTGTCGAAGTCTCAAAACTGTACATGATAGAACATTGGGCATTTTACACAAAACCAGCTTAGTAAAATACACAAGGGCAGTTTATTTTGAATGTAAAGAAACAAATAACATCGTAAACCTGTGTAATACTGCGTAACAAACTAAACATAGCACCGATATTTACATTCATCTTTTCAGAGACACTGGTTATAAAGAAAATTTATATATATCACAGTAACAATGCAAACATAACATAAATAACTTAAAACATAACAAACAACTTAAAAAATACACTATATGGCCATTAATGGCCGGCATCTTTCAAGTTCAGACATTTTGTCGAATATTTAAAAATGCAATTGTCAGATTCTTCTGGAATTTTAGGAGTAAAAAGAACAGGTTTCACTTCATATTTATCAACATCCATTTGATAAGGAGGTCAATTAGGGGGCCAACAAAAATCTAAAGAAAAAAATACTTGGGATCACCCTGTAAAATGAAATGCACGGAATGAGCTATCGCTACAGAATATACATAGGCAGACATTGTAGAATATTTGTATTCATTTGTGTAAGAATAGCATGTATATATTAATAGAGATATAGCGATTTTTCTAAAAAAATAAAAATTCTTTCATGTTTTTTGCTTATAACATGCAGGGTTTTTAACCAAATTTAACACCAGTTTCAGAAAAATTGACAAAATGTAATAGTGACAACAAAGTGTAATTGGAATATAAATTTATTAAATATTTAAGGAAATATGGGCAGTTGTAGAAAATAATTTATTTGCGCAAGCACGAACGATAACAGGGAACCTTTTCCATAATTTAATAGTCAGCTCTATGGAGCAGCATATTTTTAAAAAATCGGTCAAATATCGTAAAAATTCTGGGAGATATCGGTGTCAGAGTAAGCTGTTTTTTAGTTTTTCACTAAAACTAAGAATGATAGATTGTCCACAAATTGTTATTTTTAAGTTATCTGACAGCGGTCGAAGCAAGTTTTTGAAAAAGCTTTTTAATCATAGTTACGGTTATGTTTAAGAAGATTTCGACTCAACTACGATAAAAAGGAAATTATAGCCCACGCATTGATTACATTTAGGTAAATTGAGTTTATGGTAAAATTCTGAGAAATTTAGCCCAATATGCAAAACACTCTACAGCAAATTCTATCGCATATATATGTATTTTCTGTATACACGTAATTTGTATGACAGTGCTGAAGACAATAAATTAAAATAAATTAACTAAAACTAAATAAAGTTATGGGAATTGGAAATGTACTGTATTAATCGATCAAGGTCTTTGTGCGTGTGCCGTTTATATCTAAAAGACAGTTTTTGTTCGAAGGAAAAAAATTAACGCTGAAACGTTCGACATTTCCGGTTTCATCCACAGCTATCAAGTAGTTTAATTTCGATAGATATATTTTTCTATGTATAGATAGTCAGATATAAACGACACATACACACACACACAAACAAAAAAACACCTTGATCGATAAGTACAGTAAATGTCCAATTCATATAACTTAAGTAAATGTTAAATAAAGTTTAAAATAAAACAGTTAAATAAATGTTCCAGTTTAATAAATGTATTATGGTAAAAGCACTGTCAAAGGTTGCGTGTTATTAATCTAAAATTTTAAACGGTTATCCATTTATATAAAAAAGATATTTATTTTACAAACAAAAACTAGTCAACTCTCGCATGGATGACTCATTTAGAACAACAAATTAAAGTCGGTTGCCATGCAACGAAAACTTATAAATTGAATAAGTGCGGGCCGATAGAGCATGGACGCAACACACTCCCACCTTTTGATTGTAGGACATTACAATCAAAACTCACATTGGATAACAATATCAAAATTCAAAATACATATACTTGCATATCAAAGATAAATATACTAAGTTGAAAATATAACGCTAAAAATTAGAGTTCAACTAAATAGAGTTCACATACAGTCCTGTCGAAATCTTGAAGGTAATTTGACAGTTCTACCCCTTCTAGTAGTGACATTTTTGTTTTCTCTTAGAAAATCTGGAGTTAAGGAATGTTCTGGTTTTGGTGCAAGATCAGTGAGCGAATCTCGATCAGAAGTAGGAACATTCGGGACAGGTTGCTCGATCGACAAATCTGGAGCTGAGGTAAAAGTATCACTAGATTGTTCATCTGAAGCTTGTGAACTGCATTCAATCTCTGATGGATATAGTTTACGAATAGGTCGAATTATCTCTCCCGATGAAGTTTTCAATCTTGCAACACGTATGTTGCCATCTTTGCCGGTATAAAGTTCAAGAACTTTTGCCAATGGCCAGAAAGTTCTTTTTCTTGAATCACTCTCAACAAGCACTATATCATCAACGTGAATTTGCAAGTGTTGTCTACCACGATTGTGCTGCAGCAGTTGCCCAAGATATCCCAAGCGAAAACGCTTTCTCAGATTCTCTCTCAGTGTTTGGAGGTATCGCCATCGTTTCTTTAAATCGTGCTTATCAATTAGATTTAAATCTGCGACATCAATTGTCTGAATATTTTGTAAAAACATAGATGGCGTTAGAGGAATTAATGCATCAGGATCTTCGGAAATGTAAGTCAGAGGTCCTGAATTAACAACAGCTTCACATTCGCAAACACTAATTCTTCATAATTCAATGAAGCTCTTCCAGGAAGAATAATAGGAAACCTGAAATCATGAGTATCATTCCGTTGAGTTAGTTTGGTCTTATTCTAAAAATACCTTCTTCATCTTTAAAAATATTCAATGACTTTAAGCTTTTAACATAATCTTCCGTTAAGGTTTCATTTTGAATAAATTTGGTAATTCTCTTCTCAGCTTCATTTATTTCAGTTACTGTTAGATTACCCGTTCTCTGATTCTTTGAGTTGAACAGAAATCTTAGTATCCAGACTATCATTATAACGATTTTTGTATAGCTTGAAAAATAAGAAAATGTTATCACTCATCAGTGTTTCGTTTACACCCAAGGTAGTGCATTTCTTCTTTTCCTTTAAAACATCATCTTCGTTAAAGGTTGTATCAGATTTGGTCCAATCCTTTTCAGGGAGTCCCAGCCAAGAGGGTTCCTCCCACCATCTCGAAGAAAAAAGTTTTGAAGCTGAGCATCCTCTTAAGTAAACAACAGCAGCATAGGAAGTTCTACAGGCATCTGAAAATGTGTGTAAACTCATTTCAGAGCTATCAATAAGGAAGGCATATTTAGGAATTTCTACAAGGCACAGCAGAGGTAAATCTTCCAACCATTTTAGGAATTTTCTTCTAACATCATCAGGTACCTCTGAATCCCAGCTCAATTTAGATTTCGAACTTGCCTGAAGCATAAGTTTAGGTAATAGGGTAACGGGACAGGAAAATCCAATCGGATCGAAGATTTTTTGAACAGTTGATAGTATGATTCGTCTGGTAACAGTGCTTAGGTTGATATCGGCTGTGGGTATGTAACAGCTAAGAGTATCAGTTGATATATTCCACACCAAGCCTAATGCAGAAGATATATTTGATTCAGTACATGAATCATCAGTAAAGCCTTTGGACTCTTGCAAATTGGTATGCTCCCACCTCGTACGTCAAATTTGGCTTCTGCCATAACTTTTGTCGAAATATCTATAAACTGTTTCAATTAGTCTTTAGTTTTGAATGAAACGACGTAATTTTCGACATAAAAGGACGTACTGGGCTTTTCAACAATTTTTCTAATGAACGATACTAAGTTGAAAGAGGAACATACCTTTTCTAAATGAAAACGTAAAACTGCATTTAACAGGAATGGACTGCAATTCCAGCCGAAAACGACTCTACAATGTAAAATACTTTTCTCTTCCCCTCTTTACCATACCATATAAATTTCAAATATTCGCGATCTGGTTTAGCTACTGAAATTTGAAGGAAGGCCTTCTTTATATCAGACATTACTTTGATTTCTTCTTGGCGAAATTTCATAAGCACCGAAGGAATTTCTTCCAAGAAATTAGGCCCTTTCAACAAGCAGTCGTTTAAAGATGATCCTTTTTGGTTTGCTTGAAGGATGCATCAAATACAGGACGAGTTTTTGTGGTAGAATTTTCTTTAAATACTCCACGTTGAGGTAAATAGTAGCCTGGGCCTTCTTTACTTTCTTCTATAATACCATTTGCCAACCATTCTTTGAATACTTCATCATAGGCGTTTAATTTACCACCTCTTCTCAACTTGGAAGTGGTGGATCTCAACCGTCTTTCAGCACCTTCTCTATTACTTGGAAGGTCAACTTTATTTTTTACCCAAGGAAGACTGACTTCATATCTTCCATCATTAATATGGACTGTCTTCCTGAAAAGACGCAATGCAGCTTCTTCTAACTACCTGATTTTTACGTTCACAAGGATCAGTATTATCTATAGCTTCCAGAATGCATAAATTAGAGATATCATCACATTGAGCTAACAGAGATGAGACAACTATTGACGTACTTTACATCTGGTTTTCCCACTACCAACCAACCTAAATGCGTCTTCATAGCGACGAGACCACATTTCAACTGAAACGTCAATCCAGAAAATTTTCCAGCGTAATCGGCCCCTATTAAGATCTCTATTTGAGGAGAAGTCGCTCCCACATCGTGTAACTTCCTTGAGTAACCCCTTTCTTGAAGTTCTTTGAAGCAAACACCCTTTTTCATTCTAGGAACACTACCGCAAATTACCGGTTGATCTAACACTTGTATATTGCAAGAATAATTACCTCTGAATTCATTAATTTTCAACGTATAACATTTATGTTTTCTTCTATAAGGAAAGGGCAGCTGACGTCACTGTTGGTCGTATTACTGTTAGTCAGCAAGAAAAACCTGTTCATTCATTATGACTCCTACCTGTACAGATGAGCTAGGGAAATTTGATTGGGCTACGTTTAACAGGTCTCTGATATGATTGGCCTACGTCGCCATGACTATTCCTGCAATGATCGTTATGACAAAAATGTAGTTGGTAGATTGGTTGACGGAAGTGTTTGTTTGTAAACATGCCCTTTCCTTATTAGTGCTTCCTCCAAACATCGTATGGAGCAAAACTTCAGACCGCGTTGGTTTTAAGCCAAGCCTTTCTGCTGTTGAATTTAGAACGTATGATCGTTGTGAACCAGTATCAATAAGATCTCTGACGCTCAATTGTTTTCCATTTACTTCTACGTTAACCAATAATGTCTGTAGTAAAACTTCAGAGGAACCACTATAATTGGACAGCGTGGAATTTGAATTAAATTTTCGATCATCTGTTGGAGCTTTGAAATTATGTTTCAACTCAGAACACGTAATGGGCCAATGTTTTTTACTGCAAACGACACATTTTACGCAAGTTTTACAATTTTTCGATAAATCGCAATTTCGCCCATCTATAGATTCACAACAATTAAAAAAAAAAAAAAAAAAAAAAAAAAATACAGATCATGAAAGCAGCAGCTAACTGCGTTGTGGAAAAAAATTTTTCAAACCTGTGCAAAAATTAATATTGGTTGAAGAAATTCATTCAGCCATTGTTTAAATTAAAATATAATAAAAACTGGGTATGCATTTAAATCTAAGAAAATTATTTTTTTTTTTAAATATTTTTTTGTGAATAAGCAAGCACTAAATGGACTAAGTGTAAGTGAGTGCAGAGAAATATTCCAAAAAGTACAATGACAGAATGGTAATATTTGTGAGAAGAAAAAAAAAAAAATGCAGTTACTTTGTGAAATCAAATTAGATCAAACTGGTTTACATTTGTTTTTTAAATATGTTTCAAAGACAATCGAATCAATAATTAAAAATTTAATAATGTTCGGTTTAATGAAAAAAAATATATATATGCTTTCCCTACTGCAATATAATCTCGCATAATCTGAAATTTTGTTTATTATTATACAATAAAATGATAAATTGAAAACCAAAGTGAGGGGGGAAAAAAAGAAAACTACAATCCGGTGTAACCTTTCCTCATAAAGATGAGAGAAAATCCTGAATCGTGGTTCAACCTTTTACCGAAAAATTGGAATAGAGAAAACCTTGAATTATGATTTAACATTTCACCAGAAAATGTTATTTAAAAAAACTCTGAATCATGGTTAAACCTTTCACCAGAAAATTGGATTTAAAAACAATCCTGATTTGTGGTTCAACCTTTTACCAGAAAATTCGATTTAAAAAAAACTGAATTATGGTTCAAACTTTTACCAGAAAATTGGATTTAAAAAAACCCTGATTTATGGTTCAACCTTTCACTATAAAATTGGATTAAAAAAATCCTGATTTATGGTTCAACCTTTCACCAGAAAATTGGATTAAAAAAATCCTGATTTATGGTTCAACCTTTCACCAGAAAATTGGATTTATAAAAAACCTGAATCATGGTTTAACATTTCACTAATATAATGGTATTTATGAAAGCACCAATAAACTGGTGAAACTTATCACCTATATCTTGGTTGCAGCTAAATTTCAGCGACTTTTAACCATTTTCTTGGTGAAACATCGCACTTTATTTTTAACAGTGTACCAATGGATTCAAGAGATCGCAAATAAGACTAATTTATCATAAAAGCGAACTATGTTGCTTTTTATTTTCGTGCCCGTAGCGATTTTTACAACTAGACTTAAAAGTTCACGCACATAAAATTCTACAAGCAATTCCTCTCGTCCGAATCTTGCCTTTAAGCTTTCAATAGCTTTGTTATAATTTTCTGAGGTTGGAGGGTAACTATCAATTATTTCTTTTGCTCTACTACCAGGGGACATACACTGTATTAAATAGTGGAATTTATCTACATTCTCTAATGATTTATCTTCGTGAATTCTGCTAAACTGACTCCAAAATGTGAGCCAATCTCCTACTTCTCCTCCAAATTGAATATGCTCAATTTTCGGAAGTTTTAAATTTGTCTTAACAACGGCATTTTGTTGTTCGAAAGCAGAATTCTGAGTTAAAAGCTTAACGCGAGTTTTCATTTCATTGAATTTTTCTCTAATTTTCTACAATTTCAAACTCGTCTGCATATTTCGTATCAGAAACATGTAATAACCCCAATATTTCGTTATCAAGATCCGTTAAATGGCAAAATATTCTCTCTAAAGATGAAAATTTCACTTCAATATTATCAACTGCATCGTTATTTTCTAATAGAGTTTTTAAACATTGGTAAAGTTTTGTAAAATTAGCCCTAACTGAAGCTCTCCGTTTAATCAAAATATCCATTTCGGATTCGAAACTTACTATTTTTCAAACTTGAAAATAATAAATAAATATGGAAACTGACCTTTCAAAATTCATCACTTCCGTGGTTTCACAATTTTGTCAGAGGTTGCGTGTTATTAATCTAAAATTTTAAAGGATTATCCATTTATATAAAAAAGATATTTATTTTACAAACAAAAACTAGTCAACTCTCGCATGGATGACTCATTTAGAACAACAACAAATTAAAGTATGTTACCATGCAACGAAAACAACTTATAAATTCAAGAAGTGCGTGCCGATAAACCATGGACGCAACAAGCATTTTTCTGTGACAATTCCATACGGAAAACGTAATCTGAAAAAGCTATTGAAATATCACTATAAAAATCAAATTGCAAGTTATGACTCATAACTCATGAAAAATGCATAATATATCTTAGATTTTAGTTTATTATCTTCACCACTGCCATACAAATGCGTATACAGAAAAGACATATGCGATAGAATTTACTGTAAGAGGGTTTTTCGTATTGGGCTAAATTTCACAAGATTTTACCATAAACTCTTCAATTTACCTAAATGTAATCAATGTATGGACTATACTTTCCTTTTCCTCGTAGTTTAGAGAGTCAAAATCTTCCTAAACATAACCGTAAACTATAAAAAGCTTATTATATTCAAGGCTGGAGTAGCACAGTTGAAATTTATTCCAATAGAGCGAAAAATGTCCAGACCAGGGATCGAACCTGGATACTTGGTGTGCCGTGCCAATGCCTTACCTGTTAGGCTATCCGGACCGATACCTGGCTGACATAATTCACTCTTATTAGTTGGACTTGGCTGCGAACTGCAGCGCTAGCAGGTATCGGTCCGGATAGCCTAACAGGTAAGGCATTGGCGCGGCACGCCAAGTATCCAGGTTCGATCCCTGGTCTGGACATTTTTCGCTCTATTGGAATAAATTTCAACTGTGCTACTCCAGCCTTGAATATGATTTAATCCAGTTGGAAAAAATATTCGTTCCCTTCATTATATAAAAAGCTTTTTCAAAAAACTTGCTCCAAACGCTAACAGATAGCTTAAAAGTAACAATTTGTGGACAAATCTTTCTTCATTCTTCGAGTTTTAGTGAAAAAACAGCTCACTAACGCCGATCTCTCTAAATTTTAACGATATTTGACTTTTTTTTTTTTTTTAATACGTTGCTCCATAGAGTTGGCTATTAAATTATGCAAAAAGTTTCTTGCTATCGTTTGCGCATGCACAGATAAAAATTATTTTATACAACTGCCATATTTCCTTAAATATTTAATATATTTATATTACAATTGCACTATATTGTTTCTACTACATTTTTCCAATTTTTCTGAAACTGGCGTTAAATTTGGTTAAAAACCCTGTATGTTATAATAAAAAAAATAGAAAGAATTCTTTTCATAAAAAACCCGCTGTTTCTATCAATATACATGCTATTCTTACACAAATTAATACACATATTCTACAATGACTATGTATATTCTGTAGCGATAGCTCATTTAGTGCATTTTATTTCACAGGGTGATCCCAAGTATTTTTTTCTTTATTTTTTGTTGGCCCCCTAATGTTCCTTATAAAATCGATCTTGATAAATATGAAGTGAAACTTGTTCTTTTTAATCCTAAAATTTCAGAAGAATCTGATAAATATATTTTTAAATATTCGACAAAATGTCAAATTTAAAGCTGCCGGTCATTAATAGCCATATAGTGTATATAAACAACTTAAAACATAACTATATAAACAAATTAAAACATAACAAATGCACTCCACAAAAACTATGATAATGCGTCGAAAAATTCGTCTTCATCTTCATTTTCAGATGGCTCCAGAAAAAACTTCAGAGATTTCACACTGCAGCCTTGCTTTTCATTAAATCTGCAAAGCTGAAGTGATCCATTGTGAGATATGGCTAAAAAGAAAAATGAATAATAATTATAAATGTAAAAAAAAAAATAATAATAATAACATGCTTTCATTAAAATTCACAAAAATGTAGAAATATGGATTAATTGAGTTAAATGGCAATTTCGCGAAATTAGCGAGCTATCGCCAAGTTGGCTTCCTATATGGAAACTTATGTTTGTCGCCAAAAACGGCGATATTTATACACGTTATCAAAATTTTGGTAACCCTGTCATTAGTACTTTTCATTTTTCAATAAGTACCGCATTTTGTGGAAGAAACGCCGTGGCGTTCACGAGTTTGAAAGTTAATCTTTTTTTTCCAAGTGCAGCGTGTGCGATTACTTTGTTCACGCGCATAAAACTGGGATAAAATAAAAATTCTTTAAGGCTGTTCTGAAGTCCCCTGCTCCTCAACGCAGAACTTTCAGACATATTGAGATTCATTTTTAACCGTAGCTTCATAAATTTGAAAGGTCTGATTATTGAAGCGATTTGAAATCGCAACACATTTTTCCTTTTTTGATAAATAACGCCTTGCTTAACGAGTTATAATCGATTCTGGTCACGTGACGACAAGTTTTTCGCCTTTCTCGGGCACCGACCACTTAAAAAACATGGAGCGCCTAAGGAGAGAAGGGTCCACGTAACGCGCTCTGGATGGTTTAAATACCAACTGACGACTGCTTAATTTAAAAATTACATAAAAATACTTAAAACCCAATTTAAATATTTTAAACAAAATTTTAGACACCTTAAATTTTGACGGGTATTACGGTATATTTTACCTTATTGTGGCCAATTTGAGTAGCGTGGCGCTTACGACGGGTGCGGCGTTTCTCCCATAAAATACGGTACTCATTGTTCAAGCTGGTACTGATTTCTCCGTAGGAAATCAAACTAATTGAGTAACCAGTAAGTTTATGTAGCGTTAACCTTATTAGTGTTAGTTTAACCTTATGTAATTTCGAAACCGGTTCCGAAAGTGAAAGAGTCCTCATTAAAAATACCTGTTAATAAAATCGAAAAAGTAAAAAACGGCCTTTGTACAGATCGTCCCCAGCTTTACGTTGCGAAATAAATCATTTAAAAATATTGAAAGGCAAACGAGATATGTTAAAAAAAATCTATTGGATTAACATTGGAGAAAGATGTTTTCACATGACTGAATTTTGCTTTACATTTCTGGACTAATTTTTAAACGTAAAAGCCTGACCTGTATGCGTGACTGTTAAAGCGATTTGAATTTATTTATTTTATTTTTTTGATATTATATATTTCGAGTTATAAGCAATAGTGTTGTGATGACGACCGCTATCGGACAGCCGTATCCAGAAATTTAAATCTTTATGCTCTATTTAAATTTAGGTTAAATTTTAATATAACTTCGAAAATCCGGTATCGTTGGGGCAGAATAAGCCGGATTCTGGAAAATTCCGGATTTCTGAAAGAATATTAAAAGTACTTTTGATATTCTTAACGGTGCCTTTCATTCATAACCATGTAATATTTAGGCAAAAAAAGAGAGTTAAAAACCCCTCTATATTTTCTATGCCACAAAGAATTATATATATTCTAATAAACGCTGAATTCATTTCTTCTCGTGTAATTTCCGAAACGTTGATGTAAGTTTTATTTGTTTCAATTTTTTCAACCATTCTTTAACAAATTTTTCCTAGATTTTGTATAAGTAAAGAATAGAGATTTCGGAAATACAGTCTTCTTTCTCTAAAGCAGATAATTTCCCAGCAAATTTATATATTTTTCCAATGACACCTTTTGTTCTACCGGCTCCTCGTCCTTGTTCTTCTGTGTTACTACCAGCGTTATCGGCGGCTCTATTTAGCACAGCGTCAGCGATCTACCGCTTCAGATCTCGAAATTTTTAATTTGTAAACAATTGCTATTTTTCTTTCTCTGTTAAGTTGGAAATTTTTTTCTCTTTCAGGAAGAAGGGGGTGGAGGAAGGCGACCTATGCCGGATTTTCGTGGTCACGCTGTAGTTCAATAGAAACAAAATAATTTTAATACCTGAAGTTCCATATGCAAAAACATAAAATACAAAATTCCATGGATTTTGAATCAATTGTGAATTTAGTGGGTGATCAGATAGGGGGTAGCATAGCTTCAGAGAATCAAAAGGGTCCCATATACTTGTGTACGTAATCTGTATAATGCTAGTACATCAGGAATTGAGTGAAAAATCGCTTACAAAATTCCATCTCTACATGCATAAACAAAGTTAAGCTATAAATATTTATGTAATTTCATTTGGCTTCTCAAGGACATCCGAAATCCCCGCTTCATCCCTTCCTTTTTATTAAAAAAAGTAGAGCGGTCAGTCAGCCAAATGCAGTGTTACCATAGTGACTGATTTAAGATAAGTACCGGGAAGATGACCTTGAGAAGTCAATTGAAATTACATGTATTATAAATAAGTATAAAAGCAAACAGCTTTTTAATTCTTTTTTAAGCATTCGAGGCTTATCTTAAAAGTTATGCCTAATTTCATGACTGCAATCTATGTTGTTCCAAAAAATTGTTACAATAAGTAAATTTTGGATGGGGCCCGATTATGAAAAATTCACTGCTTGGTAGAAAATGCGAACTAATGAATTTATAATTTATAAATTTTATTATTGTTATTATTATTATTTAGCAACAGGAAAGGAAAAGCTTTAGACTATATTTAGATTTCCTAAATTGTTTTCTCAACGTATAATCTTAATTTAATCACTTCAACGGCATCCCCGAGATAAGTCGAGAGTAACAAGACTGTTTCCTTAACTCTGCTGCCGGTGAAGTGATTAATATGAAAAAAAAAATCATTACAGAGTATTTAAAATACATATATATTTTTTTTTCTACTTTTTACTGTTTGAAATATTACATGTCGCAGTTTCACAACTAGTTGGCTTATTTTTACGAGCAATGTTAGGGGGCATAATGAACTTCATTACCATTGTTGTTGTAACTCGCATACAACTGTAATCATAAGGAATATTTGACTATTTACCTCCTGTAGCTGACTAACGGAAAAATGTCTTAAAATTTAATAATTTATAATTACGTTCTAAAAATATTAAAATGATGTATTCTCATCTGAAACACGCCTGCGTACATAATTTTTATAATTATAGCATATCAGGAAGGGAGTAAAGATTCGATTCAGGGATAAGATTGACTAGAGAGCAAAAAAGCTGAAAACTGTGCGGCTGACACTTGATCGATATACTGTTAAAATGTGAGCATAACAAATATTCCAATAGCAACTAAAAATATATTTCATATAAAATTAAGCTTAAAATCAGGGATGTAAGATTGAAAAGAAAGCAAAAAATTGAAAATTTTAAAATAACATGTCTTTAAAATTTACTTTATGACAATATTTTCCTATAGATATCTGAATTGTTTTGTGTTACCCTGTGTAAGAACTATAAATTCTATGTCCACCATTTTCAGTCAGAAGCATGTTGTAATGTACCTCTGTTGAGTTCGGAATGATTAAAGTGTACTTAAAAATACTTGTTCATAGAATGTACTGTATAGAGATCTGCACGGGCCGGCCCGCGGGCAATGCTCGGGCCTACTTTCACTCACGGCGCTCGGGTTGGGTCGGTCCGGGCCACACTTTTTTCTGAAGGCTTGGGCCAGGCCGGGCCTAACTTACTTTTTCTGTACAGAGCCGGGACTGGTTTCATTCATAGTCTTCACAGCTCAAAATTTTCAGTCCTAGTTTTGACCGAGCTCGTATGAAAATCATTGCCTCGGCGTGACGTGGTCCGTTCAAAAGGTCGGTTAAATTAGTCCTGGCCCACAAATTTTTACAAAATATGCACACATTTTTAAATCGCCATTATTCAAAACATTAAAATTTATTCATTTTAAAGAATAGTAGATTTCTAAGCTTATTAAAATATAGCTAATTTAATATATAGTAAAACATGTAAAAAAGAACCTGCCAATGATGGATTCCTAATTTAAACTGAAAAACATGTTCATCCATGCAAAATGAATATACTAATACGTAAGAAAATATATCATATAATAGTACACTTGCTAAGAAGGGAACTCATCTATAACGCATTTTTTTTTTCTTTTCTATACAATTTCGTCTTGGAAGATTTTACCATGTATAGCATTTTTCAGATTTTAAACACTTTAATACAGGGAATATGGAGTGACAATATTAATGATAACTGAAACATGACACTGAATTAATGACATATTAATGATAACTGAAACATACAAGAAATAGAAATTCATTAAAAAAAAAATAAAAAATCGCAGCCTGCGGCACTTCCATAAAAATAAAGATAAACACACACACAAAAAAAAAAAAGTTAATATAAATATTTTTGGTCAGAATTCCTCGTACGAGACAAATGTTTAACCAAATCGACGTAAAAATCAATGTTTTGTAGAAATTCTAATTCACTCGTGCCGGGCCGAACTTTTAATTTTTGTACCGGACCGGATTTTTTTTTCTGTGAGTCGGGCCGGGCCCGGAATTTCGGCCGGTGCAGACCTCTAGTACTGCATACAAATACTTGTGTAACCCTATAAATTCTATATACATCATTTTTGTGTTGTCCTGTATAAAAGCTATAAATGCTTACGTGCGCATTTTTCAGTCAGAAGCATGTTTGTGTGCCTCCGTTGAGTTTGAAATCATTAATGTGTACTACATACACTTACCACTCAGACTGTACTAAATCCACATTCTTTTGTGTCGCCCTGAAATTCCTAATAAACACTATTTTCAATAGGAAATATGTCTTTAATAACATAGATTTGAGTTTGAAAAAAGGACAACATCACAAACATATTTCATAGAATTTCTACATATCGCTCACCCGCAGGGAAAGTGACACATCTCGACAAAAGTAAATTTCACAGGAAAAGCAAAAGAAAATGTGCACGATTTTACTGTAACATGAAATTGTAGCATTTAGCTCTGCATGCAGGAATAATAACCTGCATAAATAGTAGGATGAGGTTTGAAGGGCTGGTTAATTTGATCTCCCCACACAATCGACCTCCCTTCTGTGGTCGCAAATGGACATAGCATAATGTGATTTTCCGTTAACTACACTTATGAAACTTTGTGTAGCAAAACGCACCTATGACAGACCTATTAGTGGAATAAAACCCAAATTGAATTTTTGCGAGATGCGTCATTTTTGTTGCGTGTGAGCGATATAATGTTGCCGATTTATTTTTTTTATGACCTTGTAAAACTATAAATGTTATATATAATGCTTCTGAAAAGCAAAAAGTTGAATTGAACCCAAAAAGCGGAAGAATCTCATCCCTGTCGATTATAAAATTCTACCTCTACATACAAAAATAAAGTTAAATGGAAGAGTAATAAAAGAGTATACAAATAGAGTAAGATATACCATAAATGTGTTGCTCAGTTCCAAATTTACAGACAGTTTTAAAATCTGGAGCCACCTGGAAAGTTCCAATGGATCTTTTTTCATTGATGTAGCTTGATATATACGATACAAAAGAACTAAGAAAAGAATTGTAAACATGAGAAAAAAAATTACAAAAACGGTTTTAAAAAATTATTGAAAAACAAAAGCAGTTAAGAACAGTTGTAAATTTCCAAGTGGGTGAAAAAAGTTCGAGCCACACTTTTTTCACCCACATGGAAATTTGCAACTGTTATGATTTATATACCAATTGAATAATTGTGTTAAAAATTTATCTAAAAGCAGACCCTGACGCGTTTTAAAACTTTGATTTTTCATGCGTATCTGGGTATGTGGATTTTTTTATAACCTCGAAACATCACAACGGCTGGGTGGATTTTAATGAATGAAGTCTATCGATTCGTCTTAACCGTCCGATGGTTATAGGCTAGGTTTTCTTTTTATAAATTCAAAATGGCGGCCGCAAAATACAAAATGACAGTAGAGACTAAAAAAGTTTTTTACGCACCCTTTTGAGTGGCATATCATTGCACAGGTCTTTCAAATTGAAGACGTTGTTTCAACGACTATTTTACAGTCAGAAGCTCCGTTTAAATACTACACAACCTGGAAATTATGTAGGTAGCTTTACTGCAACTAACCATCATAGACTTCTATAGGCCTCATCAAAACAGTGCTTATAGACAGGAACTAACAATTAAACACAACTTAAAAGCCATCAATAAAAGAAAATAAAAAAAAATAGGTAAGTAATATAAAAAAATAGTTTCACATTGATCAGAAATAATTAGTTCTCTTTTTACGCAGTCGGGTTTTTAGATTTTTTAAATTTAATTTTTCTTGTAGTCCATCATTATTTCAACCAACAGGCAACACTAGTACACTAGCCAGCCCGGAGTAGGAATAGAAGTCAGAGTTAAAACATCCCGGAGTCCGAGTCGGCCATTTTTTCCACGGACTCCGCAGCCCTGTTTATCACCCACACACACACGCAGGGCCGGATTAAGGGGGGGGCTACGGGGGCTGCAGCCCCGGGCCCCAACTGGCGAGGGGCCCTCAGCAGTGGCTTAAGTTGTATCAAAGTTTCGTTTTAAAAATTACCTAATTTCTAAAAATCTGAAATGATAAAAGTATTCTGAAATAGCGAGAAAAAGGCGTGTTTCAAGTGTCAACATCCATTACCTTTTACTTTTGCTATTTTAAAGCTTCGCAAGTCCAATAGTAACTGTTTCTAAGGTATCCTTTTAGTGTTTCTACCCTCTTTCTTCGAGACAAAAGCAGGAAAAACATCTTTATTCTATTTCCCTCTTCTATCTCTGGGTAGGCGGGGGATTCTTAAAACAGGGCCCTAGGGTTCCAATAAAAATATGAGGGTGTTGGTCCAGGGAGAGCAGTCCAAGACTCAACTCTAAATTTTTGCATTGAGAATGCGAGAAAATTAAAGGGTGAAAAAAGCATACCGCACAAAAATTTCAAGGGGCCCGAATCGATCCCTGCGAGACCCTAGGGTGTCGCGGGATTTTAAATGGAATCTAGAAACGGGAGAATAATTAAATGGAAAAAAGGTTCCAAAAATGAATATCGGATTAAGAAGGGGCAATTTATTAACAATTTAGGATGCAAAAACTTCAAGGTGCCAGGGACTTAATTGGCATGCAGTTGAGTATAAAGATACTTTTTAGTAGTTTTTCAAGTAATTAGAGGACGCTAGAGCTATGTTAAAGAAAATTGCAAGCAATTCTGGTCATTTTTAAAGAAGCTGCACCAAGGGCCCCAAGAAGGCGATTAATTTTCAAAGTTGGTGGTAGCTGAAGTCTGCGAAATTTTTTTGTCTTCTTGTGGTAGCTGAAGAAGCTAAGAAGTTGTTAGAAAATAAAGCTAGTGAATCGGACTATTTTTAATGGAACTATAATAGTGGGCCCAAAAGGGGCCAATTGATGGTTGAGAGCAGTGCCCTAACATGAAAAATGTTAAAATGTTTTAGTACTTAGCGTTTTATATCTTCAATTAGTCAAAATTAAGCATAGGGTATGAAATAATAATTAGAATAATATTTTAAAGAAATGCGCAAAAAAGGGGAGGGGGGATGCCCAAAACAGGGTTCGTAGGGTCCAGTAAAAAAGTTATGAGGGTGTTGTTCCGGGGAGAGGAGTCCAAGACTCAACTTAAAAATTATTCACTGAGAAGACGAGAAAATTAGGGGGTGAAAAATGCATGCCACACAAAAGGTTCAAAGGGCCCCGTATCGGGCCCTACAGGACCCTAGGTGGCCCCAGGATTTTAACTGGAATATAGAAACAGGAGAATAAAATAGAAACGTGTTCCAAAAATGAAGATCAGATTAAGAGGGGGCAATTTATTAACAATTTATGGTGCAAAAACTTCAAGGGGCCCCAAGTCGCCAGGGACTTAACTAGTATGTAGTTGGATATAAAGATACTTTATAGTGGTTTTGAAAGTAATCAGAGGACGCTAGAACTATGCTAAAGAAAATTGCAAGCAATTCGGATCATTTTTAAAGAAGGCGATTAATATTCAAAATTGGTGGTAGCTAAAGTCTGAGAATTTTTTTTTTGTCGTTTGTGTAGTAACTGGAGGACCTAAGGAGTTGTTAGAAAGGAAAAAAAAACTAGTGAATCGGACCAATTTTAAGGGAGCTATAATATGGGTCCCAAAAGGGGCCAACTGATAGTTGAGAGAACAGCCCTAACATGAAAACGTACTAAAATTTTTTAGTACTTAGCGTTTTAGATTTTCAATTAGTCAGAATTAAGCATAAGATATGAAATAATCATTATAATAATATTTTTAAGAAATGCGCGGAGGGGGGGGGGGGCGGATGCTTAAAACAGGGCTCTAGGGTCCCAGTAAAAATTATGAGTGTGTTGGTCCGGGAAGAAGAGTCCAAGATTCAACTTTAAAACATTGCCCTGAGAATGTGAGAAAATTAAGGGGGAAGGAATGCATGGCTCCCAAGAAGTTCAAGGGTTCCCTTTGGAACCATAGAAGGCCCCCAGGTCTTAACTGGAATGTAGAAACGTGAGAATAAGTAAATGAAAAAATGATCCCAAAAATGAAGATTGGATGAAAATGAAGCAATTTATTAACAATCTAGTGCACAAAAACCTCAAAGGGTCCTGTATTGGGATCTTAACTGAAAGGTAGAAATGGGGGGAATAACTAAATGGAGATATAGCCCCAAAAATGAAGATCGGATAAAATGGGGCAAGTTATTAGCAATTTAGGGCATAAAAACTTAAAGGGTCCCAGCGTTCCCAGCCCTTTAAAAATTAAAAATACGTGTCTCAGGTGCATCAGGACCTGTTTTGGATTATCCTCACCGAGATTTTCAAACTTATACATGGAACAGATTTTGCTAGCCATCGTGAACAGATACACACACAGTGCGAAACTTTCTTTTATTAGTGCAGATTTCATTATTTAAATAACTTTACACACATCCTTATGTTATTAAAATTTCCATATTCATGCATTTTTCATTTTGTACCATTTACCAAAACTCAATACGTATGTGTTAAATTGTTTAAAATGCTCACATCAATTTATTTAAGGTGGTTCTCAAATTCCCAGCTCAACAACGCAAGAGAACTTACTGACGCATTTTCGGACAAATTTCAAAAACGGCCATAAAATTAACAGGTCTGACTGTTGAAGCGATTTGGAATCGAATAACGGTTTCCATTTTTTAAAAATAAATTACTTGTTAAGTAATAAGCGTTTCTTGTCACGTGACGACACATTTTACCCCTTTCTCATGCTGCCGCATCCGGAAACTTGGTTCAAAGCACTTACTTTGACAGTATTTTCTGAAAGACCTTTTGCCTTTATCAAAAAATGGGAACACCATTGGATTACATAGTTTCTGAATAAGAACACCTGCCAATTTTATGCGTTTCCGAACAAAAATGAATTCAGAAATGTGTCCAGAAAGTAGTTCCTTTGAATTTGAGAACAGCTTTAATTTTATCATATTTTGAACGAAATTGACTTATTTCATTAAAAATGAAAATTATTAGCACACATAGTTAGAACTTGTAATTCATTGTCAAGATACGGATTGAACTAGAAAAGTAAGTTTTCTAAAAGTTAAGTGTTGAATTTTTTTTAAATCAGGAAAAATTGTTTTTTCGTAATAAAAATTTATCTCAGTTACATTTTCTAACAAAATTGGTCTGTCCTGCCCATTACGAGCTACGCTCGCCAAATTCATGCAGACTCCGCTAAAAGTATGCTAATTTGTTCTCATTTGAAAAGATTACCTGATTGCAGAAGTTTGACTATGAAGAATTTATATAATAAAATTTATCATGTTTTTGTACAAATATAGACTTATTTCAGTTAAACTGAAAACTTTTAGCACACACAATTAGAACTTTTAGTTCATTATCTTAGTTGAACTTAGAAAAGTAAATTTTCTGAAAAGGTTGAAGAGCCACATTTATTTTTATTATTTTTTTAAATGAGGAAAAAATAATTTCTTTATAAAAGTTTCTCACAGTTACATTTTCTAACGAAACTAGGGGATTCTGCCCCCATTCGAGCTACGTTCCCCAACCCCACGTGCAGTAGACCCCGCAGTCTCTAAAAACATGCTAATTTTCTGTGTTTTAAAAAGATATTTGATTACGAAAGATTGGATGATATTATCACGACCAGTAGCATTGCTACCTAGAATACAGGTGGCAATGGTAGCAATCTTCTATGACCGCCTTCCTTTTAAGTTCCCTTTGGCTAGGAAATTTTTCGGTTTCCAAGACCGCATCCACCACTGTTGCAACAGCTAACGGTTGTTTTCATGTTCGATTAAGTAAGATCTATCAGAAATTTGGCCCCACCAGTGGCTGAGAGGTTCTGCTCTCGAAGCTGGTAGACGGGAGGTGCTGGGTTCGAACCCAATCGCGCCCGTCGGCCTAATCGTTCGGAGTTTTCGTGGTTTTCTTCGAACCTTGGATTTCCAAGCGTTAATACGGGTTAGGTTCCCTTAGAAAGACCCCCACGAAAGGCACTCCCCCCTGGGCCTATATCCCTCGTGCAGATAATTGGCCGTCATAAATACAACCAACTATCAGAAAATTGAAAATCAGCTTGTTTAAAATTATTAGGTGAAAAATGTCGCTGCCTCCCGGCCTTTTGTAATGGCTAGAATATTTTTTCTTTTGGATTTTAAGGAAATCGTTTTAAATATATAAAAATGACATACTTTTTTCCCATTGAATACTTTTCTCACGCAAAATTTAATTATTTTAAAGTTTTCTTTTCCTTTTAATAACCACGTATAAATATATTTTCGATTTTCCAATTGAAAGTGCTTGGAAATATTATTTGGGCTTTTTTAAATATTATGTAATTTTCTCCATAAAATGCTTTTTACTTGTAATAATTTAATTATTTTAAAGTTTGCTGTCTTTCTGAATATTCACGTGTAAATATATTTTTCAATTAAAAAATGTTTGGAAGTATTATTATGGGGAAGGTGAATGGAAATTTAAGGGTAGAATATTCGATGATTGTTTATTTATTGTTGCTACAAAATAGCAACACAGCTTAAATAATAAAAAAAAACAGTTTTAAAGTTCATGTGCTAGGGGGAGGGGAGAAGCAGATTTTTTTGGGGTGAGGGGGGGGGAGAGTAATTTAGATGCTCTTTTAATTATTAATACAGAAACATTACAAAAATAATAATAATAATATTTTAAACTATGTACTGGAGGGATGAGGGAAGGAAAAAAGGGATTTTTTCTTGGTGGGTGGGGGGATATTTTAGATAGTTATTTAAATATTGTTGTAACAAAATGACAAATAAAAAGGAAAAAATTAAAGAATTTTAATGATTCTAAACTTCATGAGATTGCAGGCATTGTGAAGTGCAATGGAAGAATTGTGATGGAAGTGCGTAGTATTTCGATTGGTAACAAACACCACATCTAATGTCAACCACAATCCAAAGTATTAAGTGCTTAGTTCAAAGCTGATTGTATGCGGATGGGACTCGGGCTGCTTCTAATACTTCACGTGATATTATTATATTTCACGCAAAGAAGAATAAGTATGTTGAAAATGTCATTTGAAATATTTCAATTAGTATTATGAACAAATCTGAACTTTGGATCAGATGTATAAGCACCTTGTATTCCTCACTAAAAACTGGATTACGACCCAGGTCCATATATATAAGGGTTGTTAAACGTTCTATGTACTAATCAGCTAAATTAGTTTCTCCCCATACATTAATTGAAAATGTTACCACACATACATACATATACACTGAAGTTCAAAAATTAAGGGGCAGTGAATGGACGCTTTCGATTGTACACGGTCTGTTGAATATCTACTGAAAATCTTGATGAATTGTGTTTGAACTTTGAAGATGTGAAGAAATGTTTGACTCCATCTTTTTCAGTGAAGATTTAGTCGCGGGGCAATTAGGAGGACAACAATAAATTTAATAATAAAATAATGGTTGCAATCACCCATGTGACAGAAAATCCTCAAACTTGTCAGTTACTGTAGCAAATGACTATGTGGGTCCTGTTTAACGTTTGTGTATGCATTTGTGTACGCATAGCACGCATATTTGTGAAGGTTTTAACGTTTCTGTTAAAAATGTAAATGCTTTTTGCTTATGGAACACAATTTTCAACCAAATTTAACACCACTTTCCAAAAACTTCATGGGCATTTGGCATTTGTGTGAAATATTTTTTTAACTGCGCATGCATGAAAGATTCCAAAAGTTTTTTTCATAATTTGGTAGTCAGCTTTTTGGAGCAACTTATATAAAAAGTCCTGTCAAATATTGTAAAAATTCAAATAGTTAAGGGCGATAGAGTGAGTTGCTTTCTAAAAGTAGCTTTATTATAAGAGATTTTCCACAATTTGTCAATCAGTTCACAGTATCTTTCTGAGTTTTCACAATATTTGACTGGACTTTTTATATAAGTTGCCCTAAATAGCTGACTACCAAATCAGGAAATAAAAATTTTGGAGTCTTTCAAGAATGCACAGTTAAAAAATATTTCACACAAATGCTCATATCTCATGAAATATTCAATATATTCATGATTTAATTGCAGTATACATTTTCTACTGTTCTTTTTCATAGTTTCGTTATATACTGTTAGATTTATTTGAAACGCTGCATGCTATAAATAAAAAATATTTATAATTTTCACAGAAACATTTAAACCTTCACGAATATGCGTCTTATGCTTCCAGAAATGCTCACAAACATTAGACAGGACCCACATAGTCATTTACTAGAGACCATTTTGAGAATTTTCAGTCTTATCAATGATCGCAAGCATTATTTTATTATTAAATTATTGTTTTGCCCCTAATTGTCTCCGCGTCTAAATCTTCACTGAAAAATGTGAAGTCAAGCATATTATTTACACCCTTGAATTTGAATGACAATTCGTCAAGATTTTCACAGATATTCGACAAATTGTGTACAGTCGAAAGCGTCCGGTCACTACCCCTTAATTTTTGGACATCAGTGTATATATATATATACATACACAGTGTTTCTTCTAGGATACCCTGCCCTTTCTAAAATGTGCAAAATATACCCAACCCTTTTTAAAAATAGTGAAATGCACATTTAATTATCTCAGAGATCAAGAGATCTCTTAAAAATCTCCCCCCAATTACAGTATTTCTAATCTATGTGCTCGAAAGGTTGTAAAAATCATAGACCTTCCATGTTTCTTCACGAATTTTCAAAGTAGTTTAATTTTAAATAAAGAAAATCTAGAATAAAAATGCAGAAATATGTAGTTAAATTTATTTGTATAAATAAAATTTTGCATTAAAATAATTTTAAATGTAGACAGTTCTGATACGCTGGAACAGTTCTATTATTTTCTTTTAATGTTTATAAAGTATCTTTGAATTGTACGTGTAATAAATGCGTTTAAATAAAATAAAGAGCACTATTAAAGATAACAAAAAAAAAAGTTTTTGTGTAACAATATACATATTCAACTTTTAAAATTGGTATTATAGGATTAAAAAAAAAAGTTGCGTGTGTGGGGAGAGCGGATTTCCAATAGCAGAGGGAGGGGGCCCAAAATTTTCAGTAGCCCCGGGCCCCAAAAATGCTTAATCCGGCTCTGCACACACGTTAATTATTAACAACTGCAGGCTGTGATAGAAGGCAAAACCAAAATGTCATAAAAACGGATTACAAAGTTAAAAAAAAATTAATTACAACGTAGATGCTTTTTCAATTCCTATTATTAGTTCACACTCCCTATATAATGTGTGTGTGTGTTCAAATTTTCAATCGTTAATAAAATTACTTATTATTCATCAACTTAAGTTCAAATACATTTTTTTTAATTTTTAGTGGATGACACTTGATGTTAATACAGTTTTCAAATATTAATTGATTAATTAAATATAATTATAGTTTTATATGGAGAAAAAATGGCGGTCATTGGTTATTGAACAGCATTTAATGCATCTGCATAAATACAAGGAGGTTACCATAGGGAGGACCCTTTTCTGTCGCCAAATATGGCGACGATAATGAGTCGCCCAAAGTGATGCCAACTTGGCAATATCTCTAATATTTCGCCAAATTCCCGTAGACTTCCATTGTAAACCAATAGGGTTTATTTGCTTATAGAAAATCAACAAATTGAGATATTTTAATGTAACAAAAACCAATATTAGCTCAAGGGATTATATTAAATTTTTCTTTGATGACCTAAGTAGAAATTGACTTAATTTTTTTATATATTACCTATTAAAGTAAGTCTAGATGAAGATCAAGTTTGTGTGTTTTTTTTTGGGGGGGGGGGGCGGTCTCAGTCCCCCTCACCCTAGTTTTGGCCCGGTACAACACGGATGACCAACTTTACAACAATGGATGCAATTTCACTTTGTAACCATATTTGTGTTTGAGTACACACTGCTGTCTCACACACATTTATTAAAGAAAAAGACTATTTTCAAAGTACATTCTGTACACCGGGTAGTATATATCGGGGGTCTAACCCGGTAGCCCAGGTTGGACTGCTTCCGGTTATATTTAAATATGGAAAAAATACGTGCATTCAAGAAAAACTTTCGTAAACAAACCTGTATGAATCGCTTTGCAGGGAATATACGTGGACAGTTCCAGAGTTGCTCGTAGAAGCCAGGAATGCTGAATCGTCAGAGAAAGTAATACTACAAATTGGAAATTAGGGTTATTTATAAACAAATATATCACGAAATAAAACAAAAATAACTGTAGGTCTAGATAATACTGTTGAGGATATAATGAAATAATCAGATTGCATATGTACTGTGTTATACAGGGTGTTTCAAAATTAGGTCAAAAATGTAAAGGCAGCTAGGGGACCTAAATAAGCAGATTTCGTAGAAACGTAGGTGCAGAAATGCAGAGTAAAGACAGCAGAGGGCGCTGTTAAGTTTCGGCAGATGAAAGCGCTACACTGGCTTTAAACTTCATTCCCTCAAGGATTCCGAACAAGGTGCACCGTTACACCACGCCGACATTCATTTCATGTATGGGGCTAAGCAAGGAAATGGCTCACCTCCGATGCACGTTTAACAGCTCTCGAGCTTGTCGAGGGACTATATATCCTCTACTGCAGGGGCGATTCGGAGAATTAACACACAAAAAAAAAATCAAATTCACAGCAAAATTTCTGAAAGGTTGCCACAGAAAAGGGGGGGGGGGAATCCACTCCTATTATGTATTGTTCCTTCGCGATCCTTTGACGAAATTGGCGATTTCTCTTCGAACGATTGACGAAATTTTTGCGATATATTTTTATGTCCGAATTTTCAGATTTATGACCGATTTTTTTATTTTCGGAAATGACTGCCTTAATTTTTCAGAATTTCCGAAACAGAATCACCCCTACCCTACTACTGCGTAATAATGCTTATATTGAAAGAATCCCGTGATATGTTACTGCGCCCGTATCACGCCTGGAAGCATGAAACAATCTACTCGCGCACAAATCCCCATGGAGACGCTCAAATGTTCGGGGATCTGGCAGAATCCTACCCGGGAATCGTTCAGTCTAAATCCTTTGAGCATCCATTTCCTTGCACAATCCCATACATGAAATGCTTGTCGGCAAGCTCCGCATTGGTGTAATAATCCATGTTACTCTAAATCCATGCGGGAAATGACGATTTAAGCCAACGAAGAGTCATTCATCAGCTGCATTCAATAGCTCCCTCTACTGCTTAACGCTGCATTTCCGCACCCACATTCCTATACGAAATTTGCTTATTTAGGTCCCCTCTACCTGCCTTCACATTTCTGACATAATTTTGAGACACCCTGTATAATGCAACTTTTACATAGGAAAACAGACTTAAGTAATAATGCGTATTTGCTTTTTTTTATATGCGGATTTACACATACAGATATTTAACGAAAAATTATTGAAGTATTTATCTGTATCTTAAGTTACTCTCAATTATCTTATTGTTTAGGGTTTAGATAACTAAAAATAATCTGTCAAAAAAAAAAAAAAAATGCATTTTTTCGAAATAAATTTGAGACAATTATGAAAATTGTCAACGTATAAAATTTTTTAATAGAAATAGATTTCAAGGAGCTTCAAATATGCAAATCCAAAATTACAGCTGATTCCGCCAAGTAGTTCTTGAGTTATGGTTAAACTACCCGCAATAAAACTTCATTTCAAACGCTTACAAATTAATAGACCGAGAAGCGTCTACACATACCATCATCTCATCGGATTGAAAGCTGGAATTCCAGGATTAATTAAAACTGCATTAGCATATTGAAATGCATTTCGTCTGCCAAGTCGTATCTTGGTGGAAAACACCTGCAAACCCGATTTTAGTGGTTGACTGGTGGTATACCATTGCGTTTTGCTGTTCTCAGCCTTCCATTGTTTTCACATCTTTGGGTTCACGAAAACAATGATAAACCTACCAATCAACCACTAAAATCCGGTCTGCAGGTGGTTTCCATCAAGATACTACTTGGCAGACCAGTTGCATTTTAATATGCGAATAGAGTTAAATAATATTGGAATTTCAGCCGCCAACTCGATGAGGTATTGTTTTGTGGAGTCGCCTTCCAGTCTATAGTATAACCTAAACGTTAAACCTTGCGGCGATACTTCCTAAACTACCTGACTTCCCGCTTAAAATACAGAGATAAAATTTATCAAAAACGCCAAATATGATATCGAAATTAGTTATTCATATTGAAAATTTTGGTGTTATGTACAATTTCAGCGTGAAGACTATCCCTTTAAGCTCATTTTTTACAAAAAGGCAGTTTCCAGATTAAGCTTCTTTTCTGTTTTTTTTTTTGGTAGTTGTTCCAGTTTTCTTCTGCGAACTGTACAGTATGTCCTGCTCTATCAAATAGTATGCCCTGCCTCCTCAACATAACACATACATACGAGTACAATACACTTATAAACATACTGTAGACTTAAAGTAATAAGAAGTATAGTTAAAGCAGCATTACATACTTGTATATAGACACATAATTCATGCCCCGCCTGAGCTCATGCAACTTCTCTTTCGTTTCAGTACAAAAAACTCTGATAAGTGTCCCCTAAAAGAGAATTTGACTTTACTTAAATGATGAATTTGCATAATATTTTTACTTACCAACCATAGCGAAAGTTGCCAATCAAAATTAATAACGATTAAAAATACAGATTATATAGATTTTTTTTTTTTATGGACTACCATATAGAAAATATTTTACAAAGTATTTCCGTTATATATAGCTTTTACGTATATGCATATAATAAAACAAAATTAAGTTCGATAATGCCTGTGATAGTCAGGGAAAATTTTAAGTACTACTTCATAGAATAATTATTAAACATACTCATTTAAAACCGAGCGTATGAAATAATCAATTGCGTATGAAATATCAGACATGCAAAAATAACTATTAGAAGTACTAAATGTGTATTTTTCGATGTATAATCGCCGACTGAAATATGCCCCTAATGCTTCCTTGTGGTGTTTTAACAGTTATTTCAAGGGTAAAAAATTAAACAAATTAGGATTGTGGCTTAATGCTAAATACAAAATGGCTAACGGGCTTCGTTTCAACTGCTGCTTTCTGTTTAGATTTTTAGCAACTATTCATTTTTTGTTCAGGGATAGGACTAAGTTTCTTCTAACATTAGTTATTTAGATTTTAGCTTAGAAATTTAGAGATTGATTATAAAAAGCTATAAATAAAGTAAATTATTTAAGATTAAGAGAGAGAATTAACAAGTTGGATACAAATTAGGATTATGACCAAGGGCTCCGTTTGGTGGGAGGCAGTTGACTCCTCAAAGAATTCGATATTTCAGTATCATTCATCACTATTTTTTTTTTTTCAAAAATAGCACAATTACTAAAATAACGTCTGATTTGATTAAAAACAGAAACAGTTAGCATTAAATAAGTACTTTAAACACAAAAATGAAGAATTATCAATTTTTGCTTGAGTCTTGCAATTACAACCTACTCAGACACGTTTAACATTAATAACTATTTGGCTAATTAAAAAAATAGATACGAGAATAAAACTATCAATTGCTCCTCAGCTGTACACAACAAGATCAAAGGACATTTGCCCCCTCCCCCACTACCAAGAAAGTTTTGGAATGGCACCCCTGGTTGTGACAGTCCTCAGACATACTTGTCTGTGGACAAATTGCTTTTATGAAATAATGTATTTTATAACTGAAGAGCTGAGTGGATGAACATGTTATGCTACATTTTCTACATTTTTTTTTTTAATCTTTTGGATGAAAGTATTAAGACGCATCCTATAACATTGTGAAGCTAAAATACTAAGATTCTATTTAGTCTTGAAGATTTAGGACATTATTCATTAATATTTAATAATGTCAATAATATTAATTTTTAATATTTGAAATTAAATATGAATAAGTTTTTCTGAGAGAGTTTAGTAGCATACCTGTTAATATTTTAAACACATGGTATCAAACAGAATAAATCATTTAAATTTACAGCAAAAACTTTCAATTCAAATTTCTTCAAATGTAATTTTATACTTAACATGTTCTTCCACTTAGCTCGTCAATTTTGTAATCGAATTATGCGGGTTCGACCGTGACGGCATACAATGTCAGTTCAGGACTTTTATGACGTCAAACGGACTGGATCATTTTTACTCAGCTTCTCCGTAGTAAAGTATTAAAGTGCATAACGTGTTTTAAAAATGACTTTTTAAAGTATATTACAGGTTTCTAATCGTATGTATTGCTTTTATTTACAATTTGTACAGTTTTGTGATCCTTTAGACATTAAGGATTTGGTGAATTTTTTTTAGTTATATTTTTTATCGGTCATCTTTGCGCTAGAACTTAATATGGGTGTTTAAGCCTAACGATAAATTTCCATAGAGTTTCATGTTTTCAGAACTAAATTTGTTTCATTGCCTGTCTTATGCTATAGTCTATTACTCGAATTTATAGTTCGAATACGCCGTTTACAGTTCATTTTTTCTTTCGTCATAGAATTAAGAGCTTTAAAATGTGTATTCTATTAAAAGTTATATTTTGTACATTTGTTTAAGCATGTAGCTTATGTTTACTTTTAATTTTCTCCCTAAAACATTTTTACAGAAATAATCATGTAAATAAGTGCGAGTAGTAAGTCAAAATTACGTCCATTTCTAATCATATCATATAATATTAAAATATTTATTTGCTTAAAAGGACGTTATAAAAACGCATTAAAAGTAAATTAAAAACTCTTTATTTACATGTTTCAACTCATTTTCTGAGTCGTCGTCAGAATGTATAGTTGAAAATTACAAATGCATAATGAACTAGTATGTTGTGGCCATCACAAAACTTTCTTCTATATAAATCACATCAATTAAATCATTTAAATAGTACAAGAAATTACATGAATTCATAACAAAGTATATCTGAATTTGAAGTTTGATGAAAATTCGTGTATTAGTTCTTGAGATAGAGTTATATCGGAAATTCTGAAAAGAGTAGCATAGCAGCGCCACCTGTTGAGCGGTTTACACCAAAGCATAAACGGCACTAATTCATATCAAGGTATATCTGAATCTGAAGCTTGTTGAAAATCCAAGCATTAGTTCTTGAGATAGAGTTATTGCGAAAATCGCAAAGAATGCGGCATAGCAGCGCCACCTTTTGAGCTATTTACACCAAAATGTATAAAACGTGAATTTATGTCAAGGACTAACTGAATCTGAAGTTTAATGAAAATCCGCGCATTAGTTCAGGAGATTTAGCTGTTGTAGAAATCGTAAAAAATATTACATAGCAGCGCCACCTGTTGAGCGATTTACACCAAAAATAAACAGCACTAAATGATATCAAGGTATACCTGAATCTGAAGTTTGTTGAAAATCTAAGCGTTAGTGCTTGAGATAAAGCTATTGCGGGAATCACAAAAATACAGCATAGCAGCGCCACCTGTTGAGCGATTTACACCAAAAATTAAACAGCACTAAATTATACGTCAATTCATGTCAAGAACTAACTAAATCTGAAGTTTGATGAAAATCCGTGCAATAGTTCTTGAGATACAGCTCTTCCGGAAATCGTGAAAATGCAGCACAGCAGCGCTACCTGTTGGGCGATTTACACCAAAAATTAAACAGCACTAATTTATATCAGGGACTAACTAAATCTGATGTTTTATGAAAATGCGTGCTTTTCTTCTTGAGTTAGAGCTATTCCGATAATCATGAATAATGCAGCATAGCAGCGCCACCTGTTGGGTGATTTTCACAAAAAAGTAATCCACACCAAACTATATCCAGGACTAACTGAATCTGAAGTTATGAAAATCCGTGCAGTAGTTCTTGAGATATAGCTATTGCAGAAA
Source organism: Maratus speciosus (assembly GCA_963932465.1). NCBI lineage: Eukaryota > Metazoa > Arthropoda > Arachnida > Araneae > Salticidae > Maratus > Maratus speciosus. The sequence continues at coordinate 176,981 of CAWVRF010001037.1, read as the reverse complement.
TCGTGAAAAATACCGCATAGCAGCGCCACCTGCTGGGCGATTTTCACCAAAAACTAATCAGGTCCAGTTTATATCAAGGTCCAACTAAATATGAAGTTTTGTGAAATTCCGTGCATTAGTTCTTGAGATAGAGCGCCCACAAAATTTTTGTCACATACAGACTCACAGAGCGATAGACAGACTCACAGACAGACATTTTCTAAAACCATCAAATCGTGTTCTGGGCATTCTAAACTGTATAAATCCGTCGAAAAACGGAAGTCGAAATTTTTCATGAATCCAATACTTTCTTGTAAAGATAGAAGTAAAAAAAAAAAAATGAAAAAAATCATCGAAAATAAACAAGTAATCATGTAACGCGCCCTATATGATTATAATAATAATCTAAAATTTTCAGCACTTTTGAGGTAATTCCTTTAATAGTTACGTTATGTAGACGATATTTTTATTGTTTGGCGAGGTAATATAGATGAGTTAATGATTTTCATACAACAGTTAAATGAACTTGACAATATTAAGTTTACTTTTGAACTAGAAACAGGGGGAAAATTACCTTTTTTAGATGTTGAGTTACAGAGAAAGGGGAATGAATTAGTTCAGTTTACCGAAAACCTATCGCAGATTTAAACGTTATACCTTCCGATGCATCCACCGCATTGCCTTACAAATTATCCACCTTCAGGTTCCTAATCAATCGTAGATTCAAGATTTCTTCCGATATAAATCTGGGGAATGAATTAGAGAAAATTAAACGTATTGCTAGTGATAATGGATATCACGTAAAATTAATTAAATTGATTAAGAGCTCCTTTGATACTTCAAAAAAAAAAATAAATAAAAAAATATATAAAATAAAACTATTAATGAAGTTACTATGAAAAAGGGTTGTAGCAAATTATTTCCCGGGTTTCTTTGAACATATAAAAAATCATTTAAGAAATTGGCTTATGTTTGATCGCGAAGAGGCCTCCGAAATTAAAGATTCTTTTAAATACTAAAATTGATCCGATTAATAGAGACGACTTCTCAGGAGTTTATATGATTCCATTTATTAGGGAGGGAGGAATCAAAAATCAGTATATAGGTATAACCCAACGGAAACTCAATATCAGATTTAAAGAACATATGGCACACATAAAATACAATAGAGGTAATACTGCTTTATCCCGGCTAAATCAAATAGAGAACATTAACATACTTTTTAACGAGAGTAAAATAATCTACAGGGCTAATTTTTATTTACAATTAATCATAAGAGAGTCCATTGAAATTTATTTAAGGGGTTCAGGAGTTTATAACGATACATTATCTTTTCGTATGCCGAATTCATGGGTTGAATGGTTGATTAAATTAAGGCATTGCGACAGAGGGAACACGAGCAATCGCGAATATATAGGGCGCGTTACATGATTACTTGTTTATTTTCGATGATTTTTTCCCTTTTTCATTATGCATTTGTAATTTTCTATTATACATTCTGACGACGACTCAGAAAATGAGTTGAAACATGTAAATAAAGAGTTTTTAATTTACTTTTAATGTGTTTTTATAACATCTTTTAAGCAAATAAATATTTTAATATTATGATATAAAATAATCATATGCAGACACAAAACACAGCTGCAAACATCCGAATTTCTTTCCAATCAAATAAACATTATGAGCCAGATGTTTTACTTAAATTTAAATGAAAAGACGACATTTTACATGTTATAATTTTTCTGTTTTTAAGATTATGAACTTTGTGCAGAATAAAATCTAGTTTGCGTCTATTTATAAATAACTCCTTAGAATGTAGTAAAACTTTTTCATGTTAAACCTAGATTTAAAATTTGCCTGTTGAGTTTAAACATTTTTTCTTTTCAGAATCTTAACTTAAATGATCTTTACAACTCTGCGAGAATGGTCTTCACTCAATCTGACATGCACCTGTATTCACATGAGCCTTCTGTCGCCCAAAAAGTGTCACAGAGTACATGTGTATTTTTAACATCACATTCCTCAGTAACACTTCTCCGGCCAAATTTTCCGCATATGTTGCTTGTAAGTGCTTCAGCTCTGGGTTCTGACTTACCCAATTCTTTGCGATTTCATGACTAGCATCTCGGGTATGTCTTAAAATATTAAAATATTAGTTATTTCTCATCAGATAGGTTAAATTAGATTTGATCCCAATATAATAAATTTTAACGAAAATCTTATTAGATCTAACGATATATTTTTATTATAAAAAAAAAGTACAATTTAAAAAAATAGTTTTTTTTTTCAAATTTTATTAAGATCTTTGAGTAAAGTAAACAACTGTCGGCACTGTATGTATTTTGTTGGTCGCGGGGCTCACACCGAGAAATTTCATGGCCGTGACGTCATTACCTAGACGTCACACTATGGATTGGCCTGGTATTTCGTTGGCCGAGGCTTGACTATATGAAAAGCGTGCTGGATTTAGTCTATTTGGCTACAGTGCCTTTATAAGAAAGTAGCAACTTACGCGGAGGGCCCATGATAAGACTGAAGCTCTTTCTAAATTATAGCAACTTAGACTATAGAACTTGGCGATTTTCGGTTGAACGAGATTGCTTAGTCCTAAACAAACTTGTAGGTAATAGATTCACCAAATCCAGGATAACAGCAAGATCAAGTTTTGGCCCAAAATTCTGTTGATTAATCAAATTTTATTCCTCCCCATATCTCATTTGTTATAAAGGCACTCTATATACGGCGCAAGCATTTGTTCCATTACCAGCCATCGCTTCGATACTGTTTAAAAATGTAGAACATAAAATTTGTTATTAATCTAAATTTCTTGCGTTAATTTGTGTATTTCACGTGTATACAATAATCTATTGCTAAATTAGATTTAACTATTTCAAAGACGAATCCTTAATACACTCGGGCTAACTTATTTCCAAAGTATGAAAAAAAAAGTTCTTAGAACTGAGGATACATTACCTTCAAAGACGCCGAGGCAATCATACTCGCATCGGGATTCAGAGAGAGCTCTGCAATGTCAGAGTCGTGGGCTTTAATTTTCTCAGAGTCTCCTACAGTGTAAGAACACTGACTGCCAGAATTTATTCTCTGCAAAAATATTCATAAAACATTAAAATATGCTTTTGAAACAAAAGTTTCGACGCACCAAGAAGCAATGGGACTGGCAAATGACCATTTTACAATCAAATTGTAGACCAGTGCGATCAACTAACATGTCAGTTTGGCGACTATAATGCGAAAATAAGATTACTTTTAAATGTACCACAATCTCTGTACTCAAATTGGTATGCGATTATTACAACGGGAAATGCAAATGACTAAAGACACATACGCACAGTACCTGCAGTACAGACACTAATATAAGAATATCGAATTGCGACCTTATACGCAGCCAAGAAATGAGAGCTAGCGTTGTAGAACTCCCAGCGTACAACGGTATATAGACGGTTCGGAGAGAGTCACCTAATCAAATGTTAATAAGAATGGATTCAGCAAAGTAATAGTACACTGAAGTGGCCACTCGTCATTGAGTGTCTAAAACTATCAGGGAAAAGAGCAAGCACACTGCCTTAAGACTAGGTGACTACAAGGTATACCTCGAGAAATGTCATTAAAAACAACCTGCACGCGACGAGGATTCAAAAAGGCAGCTCTGACCATAAAACAACGATTACGAAAAGCAGCTCTCGCAGAATCCGTAAGATTATGCATAGCATTACGTTTTTAACATCTTTGCCAGAAGCGAACTGGTCTCCAAATGTCTACCGTCATAAATATTCTTTATTATATGCAACCACAGCACTGGTGTGTGGAGACATGACTCACGATAATAATAAGATATGGTCCTTACTCTACTAAACACAGACCGCCAACATTGTGTTATGAAGTACAGAGTAATTTAGTATGACAGAGCTTCCTTAACAATAATCATCGCACAACATATACTGACCTTGAGCAGTATTGTAATGACTGGACGTAATACAACGTAAGTCTCATTATGGAATTAAGTGTGCGGCTTTTCCTCGACCTACTAATTTCAAAATGTCTATGATGGAGTACATTGTCTTGATAACATCAGCTCATCGGAATCTACCTTGCCAATCTTTGCAGCCTCTCAAAACTTATCGAATAAACCAGTTCCGTTATTTTCCGTGTGTATTCCGCGGAAAGGTTCTTTATGAATTTGATTTCATAAAATTCCTTCATCCTTCTTAGCAAATGAACAGTTTCTCAACATTTCGCTGAAGATATCGGGTAAATTTATGATTGATCAGCTGATGATATCAATACGTCCTACTCCGGATGAGACTTTTGGCTCAATTTTATAACGATATTTTACATGCATTTTATTTACGATGTGTTCCGATTATTGGCCAATCATCAGATCACCGAGAACTAATTTATGACTTAGCACAAGACTATCAATTTTTGCTATTAAAGTTGAGATGATGGGCTGATCGCTTATGATTTACTTCGAAGGTGGACACGTTATCCTAGGAATTGCAGTGGATTTGGCACGCAGTCAGTTCAGTTTATTATTTGCTCATTTAACCATTTTCCAGTACAGACAAAAAATGATGTAAAATGATGAAATGATTGACTGACACCAGAATTTATAAACGATTTTTTTTAGAAATTAAAAACTTGTTACTTTAAACTTTTATTCTAAAAGGCAAATTTTATTACAATATTCTTGGTGTCATTAGTAAGTTTGGAATTAAAATTGGGTGGTCTCGACGTGGAACCACCGTGCCGGAAAGGTTTAAGCCACATCAAATCTCTTCCTAAAAAAATTGTTATCCATCATTGATTTCCATAGTGCAGTTATTGATGATCAATATGGGTTCTCTTGTATCTCGGACGTCAAGGTTTGTAGTAATGATATTTTGTGATCATTCAGTGTTCTTAATGTACGCAATAAACATAATTTTTTTGAAGAATTGGAGATTTTCCGTGGTGCATCGATACTTTTGTTATATATTACGAAATCCAACATTTTAGAAACACAGGAAAAATTAAAAAGATATACATAATGATACAAATATAAAAGAATTACCCTACTGCGATTTTTTTTTTTTTAATTATACCTCTCCTAAAGGAATGCCTCTGCCAAAGAACGTTTCTGCTGATGAATGTTTGGATGTCGGTGCAATGAAAGACATGGAAGAACCCGCTAGAGAACTTTATTAACTCCGAAGTCATTCCTCGTGTAGAGTCACCTGACAAGATTACGTGAGCAGATAGTCCAGATTTTTTGGATAGTGCATGTTGCGATCTTGGCGAATTAAGGATGTGACAGGCTGAATTTAGACGTTATACTGTAAGATGGGGCAGGGCTTAATTTCTAGCAAAAAAAGTACCGGAGCCTTAATATTCGGCAGTACCGGTACAACAACCGCACCGACCCCCCCCCCCCCCTGTCACTCAAATCTGCATATTTATATTTCGTATATATCTGCAAAATTTAAAGCTTTTTTTTCTTTAGATAAATAAAAATTTTAAATATATCAGCATATACTTAGTTGTCAACTGTTCCACTTTTTAGTCATCACTCCTTCTGAATAGTAATCTTTGCTTAATTTTAAAGTTAACTAATTGCAGAATTCTGCGATTAATTATGATAAGGATTATGATTAGGAAATAGTGTTAATACATAAAAAAGGATAATTCGCAGCTATGCATTTTTAAGAAAAATTGAAGGAAATTTACAGAAATTAATATTTATATGCTGAAGAATGGAACAATGTTTCACAATTTCCTATAAAAGATGATTATCTTAAACTATAATCGATTCCTTCAGCATAACAATCTTTTGTGGTGAATCCCTCAAAACCAGATTAAATTTAAAATTTGATACCGTTATCGGAAAGAATCGATGCTTTTATAGAAAAAAGGGAAACACTGTTTGATTGCTTTCTAACAGAATAACAATACATGGCAATTATATCTACTTACATATGAAAGTGACTTCGTAAAATCTTTTAGATGGGAAGAAAAGGAAAAAGTAACTTAGGCTTCAGTTTTTCGGAAGTGCTATTGCACTGGGCTCCAGAGCCCGGTATTTATGAGCTCCGGTGAATTCCGACGAATATTCAAATATTTACTAAAATCAAAGAAGTACCGGAGCCGGGCTCCGGTGGGCTCCGGCGCAAATTAAGCCCTGAGATGGGGTCATAGACGATGAAGAGAATAAATAAGATGTAGATTTGGATGTCAGTACCATGGGTCTACTGTGCATTTGAGTTTTTGTAATTAGTTTCAGATTTAAAAATTGTATATATTTAAGGAGGGGGTGGAGGTTAATATAGACAGACGGATAATCGGAAGTTTACTGTATAAGTGATAAATATTGCCACCATATAATCAAGCATTTGTAGTGCAGAGGAAACGTCTCCCGTTCCAGAACTGGGGTCCAAATTTAATCAATTCCATTGTTTCAGAAATTTATCATTTTTATTTATACTTTCTTGACAACACCAGTGTTCGGAAAGTCAAATTTAATCACTCAAGATTTGTACAAACTAATACCAAAATAGAAAATAAAACCTTACGTATATGTGGATGCCTCCATTTTCTTCTGGTACAGCCAGTATTTTAACCAGGGTGATATAGTGTGGCCCAACTGTGCATACTCCTGCAATGAAACAAGAACGAAAAATCATGAATCAGGCATAGATTATGAAACATTTCCCAGCACTAACAGGATATTAACCCTTTATGCTTCGACGGTACTTAAAAGTAACCATTAAAATAACTTATAAAATCCATTTAATACATCGATTAGTAGTAAAACAGTGAGATACTTTATCTTCTTCCAAAAGCATTAGGGGTTGCACAAAACAAAAATATTTAAAAAAGATTATTTTGACTTTGCACCTTTTCAGCTTTCTTGACGTTCAAAGATCGGGGGGAGGAGAGTTTCAGTTCGGAAATATTTCTATTGTAATAACATTATATTTTAACATTTGATAAATCTACAAAATACTAAAAAATATTTTAAGCAAAATATTTGAGTGGAGTTAAAATATTGCACAAAATCACTATAGATTCAAATTTAATTGGCAAAATACTTCTAAAATTTATTTAATGATTGTGTGAATCTTTTAGTGCTGTTCCAAAAGTTCAGGAAAAATGCTTTAGAAGATGAATTTTTCATAGATTCATAATTTGGGACAAAGGGTTAAGAGAGCGATTATAAAGCGAAAATTTTTACACAAAATAGAACCTTTCTGTAAGCAAAAAACAATTCAGTTCAGGGAACCTCGCTGATCATCGTAATTTATAGTGTACGGGGGTGTATCAATAAGTTTTTGCCCTCACATAGAAATAATTGAGTGAAATTTATGAAATTGCTACATTTTATGAGTTCTTTTCTATATAGTCAGTGTGTACGGTAACAGATTTGTGCAACCGGCATTTCAAAGAGGGGGGGGGGGGGTATATTCCAGGAGGCGCGATAGTAGACCCAAAGGAGGACATTTTTCTAACTTTTGCAGACCCCCACATGTGACAGTGTTGGAAAGGCTTGTGACCACTTATTCATGCTATGCACCTCCGGAGCCCCGAGCCCCCAAGGGATATGAATGTCCGGAAAATTTAGAAAAGTACCCCCCCCGGAGGGCAAATTTGGGGGGAGAGTCTCGGGAGGTACATAGCATGTATAAGTGGTCACAAGCCTTCCCAACACTGTCACATGTGGGGGGGGGGGTCTGCAAAAGTTAGAAAAATGACCTCCATTGGGTCTACTATCGCGCCTCTTGGAATACATCCTTCCCTCCCCCTCTCTTTGAAATAAATTTTGCAGAAATGCGATACTGTGCACGGTGACTTTATAGAAAAGGACTAATACAATGTAGCAATTTCATAAATTTCACGCAATCATTTCTATGTGAGGGCAAAAACTTATTGATACACCCTCGTAATACAAGTTTGAAACTCATAACCACAAAAATAATTTACGATTGTTTGCTTTTACGAGTGACAATCTTTCTCATTTAATTTATAATTTTTGGGAAAATTTTAAACATGATTTTGTGAGTACTATATACAGGGTGTATGTGAAATGCTTCAACAAACTTAGGGTGATGATAGTACTCAAGACGAACAAAAAATGCAATGAAGTATGGGGTCGCAAATTACGTTAAAAAAGGGGTGAAAATCGCAAAACTAATAAAAATATCGAAAACTTGCATGCTGCTTTTCTGCAGAACTGGCTAGTAGCACGAAGCTGGTTTTCTTTTCACTTTGTGCATATCCGGTCAGAAAGAGATAACAAAAACTTGGAAGAAAGCCCAACAAAATTGAGCAGGAATCCACGTCTGCAGGACTCCCGAAGTCTTCGAACCCACTAGTCGTTCCTCCGTAGATGTACTCTGTAATAATGCCCGCGGTCGACACTTTGAAGAATTGTTGTAAAATATTTGTTTTCTCTCGACATCATGAGCTGTGTTGCATCTATTCTGCGCAATAAATAATTTTCTAGAGAGTTTCTTTCTTGTCTCAGTTCGTCCATTTCCAGACGCATTTTCTCGATTTTCATCCTTTAAAAACGTCATTTGCGACCCCTGTTCCATTGCATTTTTTGTTCGTCTTCATGAGTACTATGGTCCCTCAAAGTTTGTTGAAGCATTTCAGATACACCCTGTATATCGCAAAGAGAAAAACATACCTTTTGGATTCTCCGACGAATATATTTTACGCAATCTCTCCGAATTATCGTGAACATTGATGAATGCTATTTCTTCCGGTTGTACTATGTATAACCTAAAATACAGGGAGAAATATAAGAGAAACAAAGCATTTAATTATTTTTATCTCGAAACTCGACATTGTTACCAAGAATTCAAATAATTAAAAATAAATAAGTTACCGCTCGCCGTCGAATCTCAGAGATTGTATACATCCTGGGACACCAATTCTTTTCACGAATTTCTGCTTAATGTCGTCCCAAAAGCGAACTGAAAAATAAATAAGTATTTTTTTAAATGAATTTTGATACAATAGATCAGTTGGACAGTTGTTAGCACTATCAATCTTTGCGCGACCATTTTAAAATACAGAGGAACCTGCTAAGGTGAACACCTTGGTAAAGTGGCCACCTGGCTGAAGTGACCGCTTTTGAAAAATTTTACTCGTGATCATATAAAATGAGAATTGTCCGGTAATGTGACCACCTGTCTATTGTGTAAAGTGACCAGATAGCCTGTCATTGTCAATGTTATTTCAACTTGTAAAATGTGACCATCGATCTCCAACAGTAATAGAAAATTTTCAGTTTGAATCCGCAGAAGTTTTTCGAATGCTCTTTGAGAAATTTCTAGTATAACAGATAATCACAGAAATCATTATAAAAGATAAATTGAGACATGTACACATAAAAATAAAATATTTTTTGGTTAAATGAGATTCGTATAATTAGAAAATCTTCTTGTCATTGAATTACGTTTTATTTTATGTGAAAATAAAAAGTTTTGGATCTAAGTCACAGAGAGCCAAGTTGGACCACACCTATAACTGATTAATAATTATGCATATTTAATAAATACGCATACTTAATTTTAAACATACAATTTAATTACTGTAAAAACTTTTGACATTTGTTTTCGGCCGAAAATAGGAAGATCACCGAAATTCGATTTCGGTCTTAAAAACATGTTTCTGTTGATCCTTAATTAAAATGCAGGTTTTTTTTTTGGGGGGGGGGGGGGGGGTCGACATTGAATTTATTACAGAGTTCTGCACGTGGTTCGGGTGCAACTGGAACCGAATCCAAAATTTCAACCCGAAACAGACGAAAAAAAAAATTCGTCAACCCGAACCCAATACAATTCAGACCGAACTCGACCCGAATTCGAAATATTCAAACCCGAACCAAAAGAAAAACCATATTTAAATTATGGAAATATATTCTATTCTATTTTTTTTTTTTTTTTTTTTTTTGGTATAAAAATGAATGCATTTATTCATTAATAGTCAAATAGTTTGTTTTTTTTTTTCTATTTAAAAAATATTCAGGACTTTCTTTTGAAAAATCGGGTCAACCCGAAAGAGTTAAAACGTAACCTGAAACCAAAACATTTAAAGTCAATCTGAAGCAGAAAAAAAAGGGAATCAACCCGATTCGATGCAGGACTTATTCATGATGAAACACGAAATGTACACTCGTTGAGGGAGAAGGGGGATATGTTGTAGCTATCACAAAACTTTTCTATATAAATCACGTCAATTAAATCATTTAAATAGTACAAGAAATTGCATCAATTTAGCACCAATTCATATCAAAGAATATCTGAATTTGAAGTTTGATGAAAGTTCGTGCATTAGTTCTTGAGATAAAGCTATAGCGGAAATTCTGAAAAATGTTGTATAGCAGCGCCACCTGTCGAGCGATTTACAACAAAACAAACGGCAGTAACTCATATCAAAGTATACCTGAATCTGAAGTTTGTTGATATTCCGCGCATTAGTTCTTGAGATAGAGCTATTGTGAAAAATGCAGCATAGCAGCGCCCCCCTGTTGAACGATTTACACCAAAATGCATAAAACGTCAATTCATGTCAAGGACTAACTGAAACTGAAGTTTAATGAGAATCCGCGCATTAGTTCTGGAGATTGAGCTGTTGTGGAAATTGTGAAAAATGCTGCATAGCAGCGCTTCCTGTTGAACGATTTACACCAAAAACTAATCAGCACCAATTTATATCGGGGACTAACTGAATATAAATTTATTAAATTCCGTGCATTAGTTCTTGAGATAGAGCGCCACACAAAACTTGTGTTATATGCATACAGAGAGAGTCACAGACATGTTGTAAAAATCTGTTTTTCAGAATCTGACCCCTAAAACAAGTAAATCCGTCGAAAACCGAAAATTCTCACTTCTTGTAAAGATAGAAGAAAGTAAAAAGTAAACATCCCCTGCTAGCTCTGCAACAAATTATCGTAGAATAAAGTTACTGGTGCAAAACGATTGGAAATAAAGTTTATTTTTAAATGTATATAAAATTGGCTTAGGGGGGCCCATCAACATATTAAAACGAACCCAAACTCTTCTTTCAATAGCAATGCCCAATTCTGACACCATAAATAAATTTTACACCCTTCATCAGTCTAAATACAAATTTTTATGAAATTCGTACGATTAGTTTTAGATAAATTATTTTTAAAATGTGCATATTTTAGGGACCCTATCCAAATTGAAGTTAGGTACTCGATTGTAGAAATGCAACACAATGAATATGTCACTTTCATGTATTATTTCTTGCCGATATAAACCTTTTCACTCGCTTAATATATTTCGACTATTGCCACCCCAAATGTTTCAATAAAATGAGTAAAATAGGTATTTTTTCCAAATTATGCTTTTCTATATATCACAGAGCGCTTAAACCAGCATTTTGACTTCTTTTAATCATAATTCAAAAACTACTCTAAGAAAAATTTTAAATTGAGAACTCCCATAAAGCAGGACATGATATAAATCTATTAAAAACTGTAGGTTGCAACTCATATGTTTTTAGAATATTAATTTCCTAACTCATATTATAAAAATTTTTAAAATTACAAATTCAATGTTTTTATGTTTGTGTGGTTATAACACTAAAAAACCCAAACTAGCATGTTGTGGCCATCATAAAACTTTCTTCTATATAAATTATGTCAAATAATTTAAATAGTACAAGAAATTACATCAATTTAGCACCAATTCATATCAAAGTATATCTGAATTTGAAGTTTGATGAAAATTCGTGCGTTAGTTCTCGAGATACAGCTATGGTGAAAATTCTGAAAAATGCAGCATAGAAGCGCCACCTGTTGTGAGATTTACACCAAAACTAAACAGCACTAAATCATATCCAGGTATATTTGAATCTGAAGTTCGTTGAAAATCTAAGCATCAGTTCTTGAGATAGATATTGTGGAAATTACAAAAAATGCAGCATAGCAACGCCACCTGTTTAGCGATTTACACCAAAATGTATAAAAAACGTCAATTCATGTCAAGGACTAACTGAAACTGAAGTTTGATGAAAATCCGTGCATCAGTTCTAGAGATTGAGCTATTGTGGAAATCGTGAAAAATGCTGCCTAGCAGCGCCACCTGTTGAGCGATTTGCACCAAAAACTAATCAGCACCAATTTATATCAAGGACTAACTGAATATAAATTTTTATTAAATTCCGTGCATTAGTTCTTGAGATAGAGCGCCCACAAAATTTGTGTCACATACAGACTTTCAGACAGACACAGACATTTTGCAAAAACATGTTTTTCGGAATCTCTGACCCCTAAAACATGTAAATCCGTCGAAAACCGAAATTTTTCACGAATCCAATACTTTCTTCTTGAAAAGATAGAAGAAAGTAAAAATGATCACATTAGGATTATAATTTCAGGAAATATTAATAAAAATATGAAAATGTAATTTAATATTAGAAGCTCTCAATTTTGAATGTTTATAATTCCAAAACTTATACAAATGACGTCAAATTTCATTTCTAGACGAAGTTTGAACAGAAAATTTTATGTTGTCAAAATTGGAGTTTGCCATTGAAAAAAACTCAAAGTTTGACCTGGTTTGGACTCTTACAAGGAGAGGGCCAACCTTGTTAATCACAGATTTTGATTATTTTAATATATGTTTGCAGGGTAGAGACCCCTTAGTGTCAGGTTCAACGGATTTTATCCAACGCTCCTTAGTTCATGAGAAACCGGGGGGGGGGGGGTCTAATAGTAGCACACAACTTAAATACTTACTTTGCAACCAAAATGATAGGTTGGTCGTAGCTCAGTTGGTACGGCGTTTGCTGGCTGATCTGTGGGCCCGGGTTCAGTACCCGGACGCGCGATTTGTTTTTCTCATTATTTGTTTTATAAATATGCTTGTAATTATAATTTAATAATTTCAATTAAAAATTTTAATATACATTAATTACAATGTTAACAAACTTAAAGATGTTTAAAAAAAAATTGGATCTACTATTGAATGATAAAAATTCCGAAATCGTGACAAAATCTGTTGTGGCGCCACCTAGTTATGATAAAATAAAAGAATATTCAAATAAAATAAAAATAAAAGCAGAAAGAAGATAAAGGGTAAAACAAAATAATTGAAAGCGCAAGAATACGTATTCCAAATTTAAAAATCTTTAATATGCAATAAAACGGTTGTAATTTAATTTTGATACTAATTTTTAACATAATTATGCTTGTTACTTTAAAAACAGAATAATAGTATTATCGCATTGACTTCCTTTATTAAAGCAATGCGTAAATGATTTCTTTAAAATCACGAATTGACACAATTGCTCAATATCATTGCATCGATAAAGAATATATGGAAAAGATTTTAAAAGTGAAAAAAAAAAAATTAAAAGTTTTATGATGTTTTATTACAACTATTTAGTTAAAAGTGAACAATTAAATAGGTTAAAATTATCATTGATATAGAATATTAAAAATTTTAATTGACAATGAGATTATTAAGTTATACTTACAAGTATATTTATAAAACAAAAATTAGAAAAACAAATGTAGCCATAGGCGTAGCGTCGGGGGGGCACGGGGGGGCACGTGCCCCCCAACCTTCTGTACCCCGGGCGCCAGAACAGAAAGCTTAGGGGGCGCCAAATGAAGATTTTTTTTTGTCTTTACATACAAAAATGAATAATGTATATGTATATATATATCAAATTCGCATAAAAATGTCTCACAGGCGGAAAATCCAAAAGGAAAATTGAACCAAAGTTATTAAAATTTACAAATATATAAAAAGATTCATCTATAACAGAAGACTGCAAATGAATAAGAAAAAAGAGCTGTTCTACAATTCCAAATGTACCATGTTTACGCCTTCAATCATTTAAATCCCTTCCTGTGTCAGGAGAATCACTAACATTTTCCAAGGTCAGTCTCCACCCCTATCTTCTGTGTGAAACTGACCCTCACCGATAATTGCCAAACGCCGACCGATTTCCCTGGGAGGGGGAGTGCAGAGGGGCCATATGCCCCGGACGCCAGAACGAAAGGCGAAGGGGGCGCCAAATGAAGATTTTATTTGACTCTGACTTTTCTGATAAAAAGATGCCAAGAAAGCTGTATTATTATTTTTTTTTTTTTTTATCTCTCTCCCTGAGCAGCATTGAACTTTCTTTTTTCCCGCCTTGCTATGGGTGACGTTGAGCGACTGTCCGTGACAATAAAAACAAACGAGAGAAGGAGTCAGGGCCGAAACTAAGGGGGGAGAGGGGGCATGTGCCCTGGGCGCCACGCGAAGGGGGCGCCAGATGAAAATTTGGTTTGCCGTTTTATGCAATATATATATGTGCGTGTCAAATTTGTGTAAAAAAAATATTTTCTAGCCGAAAAATCAAAAAGAAAAGCTGAGTAATCTGCATTAAAATTGTCAAATAGATAAAAAGATTCGCCTGCAATATACAAAACAGCAAATGAATAATTCCATTCTTTTTTTTTTTATAATTACTTTTTTACAGGCATATCACCATATCTGAACTTAGAGATGGTGAGGTCAGGTGACTGGCTGGGACAACAAAAACCAAGCGGTCGAAAATTCACAAAATAAAAAGTAAAAACTTAATAATTTTGTTGTTGTTGTTTTGAGTCACACGTAAATTTGGAAATTAACATTAGGTTCAGGAAAGTATCTAGACATATCAATCGAATCTTGTCTTAAATGAAAAAACTACATGGTTCCCAACAGAAGGAATACCAACAGTTATACCTGCTAAGACGGAAACCTGTATAAAGCGTAATTATTTCCTATTCCTTTCGATTTTTTCTCAGGTTTTAGTGAATAAATATTTGATAAAGCTGGTTATGTATTTCAATATTACGTATTTTATTGTTTCGTATTTTACTGTTACGCATTTAAAATTTTAAAATAAGTCCGTTAATAGAAACTTTCGCAAATTTCTCTTTGTAAATTTACTTTGCGGAGGAAGAGGGGGGGGGGCGCCAAAATCCATGTTTGCCCCGGGTGAAAAGATAGCTAGTTTCGGCCTTGGAAGGAGTGCAAAAAGTTAAATGCTTTAGTAAAACCATTTAAAAGAAAAAAAAAAAGAGTATAGCGTTTGCAGTGGTAAAGTAAAAAATCTCGCATAGGGCGCCATGGCTAATAAAGTGGTCTCTGCCTTTATCCCTCAAAATGATTTTTTCTCTTCTTTTTGCCATTTCTAGGCGTTTTGCCACCCTAGGCGGAAATTGAAAAATGCCGCTCTGTCCCTTTTGGTGCAATTATTTTTTACATTACTTTTGGTGCATTATTTTTTGCATTACTTTTGGTTCAATTGTTTTTTACAACCAACTAGATCCAATCTCGGAGAGACGAGGCGAGCTTGGGCGACTGCCCGTGATAAACGGAAAAGGGCGCCATGGCGCCCTGTTTTGTTTGGCACCCAGGGCGCCATGAATAGTAAAGCCGCAGCCGCCCCTGCTTTTACCTTACCAAATTACATTTCTCGTCCTTTTGCCATTTCTAGGTAGGTGACAACTGAAAAATGTCGCCCATGCCTTTTACAAAAATTACTTTTTTTACATCCAGATCCGGCCTCAAAGGGCGCGAGGTCGGGCAACTGTCAACGGCTAAAGACTAAGGGTTGAAATATATGCAAGATAGAATAGTAACTCCCTTTTTTAATGTTTTTTTAAGACTATAGCCCGGGCCGAAACTAGGGGGGTGCAGAAAGGGCATGTGCCCCAGGTGCCAGAACAAGGGCGAAGGGGCACCAAATGAAGATTTTGGTTGTCGTTTCATACAAAAATGTATAAATATATATGAAATACAAAGAAACTCGCAAGCTAATGTTAAAGCTATGGAAGGGCTCTTTTCAAATTTCTCGCTTGCATTTTAATATTTTAAGAGTTTTTTTTTCTTTTTTCTTGGGATAGTTTAGATTGATCTTTAGCATTGCTATACTTTTAGGTTTCGAAACCGGTACTGAAAGTGAAAGTAACTTTATAAAAATAATCTGCGACCAAAATCGAAAAAGTAAATACTAACCCGGTTAGAATTCAACCTCAGATTTTTCTAAGAAAAAAAAAATAAAATTATTAATATGCAAGCGAGACAATTTAAAAATAATGCTCCCATACGTTTAGCATTAGCGATCCAGTTTCTTCGCGCAGCTAGTGTAGGCTCTTAACGCTCAGGCTAATGTTAAAACTATGGGAGCGTTGTTTACATATTTTCTGCACTAATTTCAATTATTAAATGATTTTTATTTTTTTATGATTGTTATTTATTTATTTGTTTATTTATTTTTTGCATAGGGTACTTGAGGGCGATAACTTTTATTGTGCGTGAGAGGAGATGGGGGGGGGGGGGGGAGAGAGCCAAAATCCATGTTTTCCCCGAGCACAAAAAAAGCTAGTTTCGGCCCTGAACGTACGATTGATATAAGATGTACTCAGGGCCATCACTTTATACGTTTTGTTGGTGGGGGAGAGGACCTTAAATTATCAAGTCAAATTTCAGTATTTGCCAACTCATTGAGAAGTAAAAATAAATAGTTCTCGACATTTGCCAACCAGTTTTATAATGTTACCAAGTTACCACAATTAGAAAATGTAATATAGTTCTTATTTGTAAAAAGCTTAATAATATTCCCAATTATATTTGTAATTTTTGTCAAATCTATCAGAAATAGAAAGTGTTTTATAGATTTTTATTAAATTTTTAAACAAATTTGCCAACTAAGTTTGTAAATTTGCCAAGTGTAACAGCATTCGCAAACGTTTGGAGGGGGGGGGCTCCCCCCGTCCCCCCTTTGCGAGGGCCCTGGTTGTACTTATTGTGCAAATTATTATAAACATTCATTAGTCGCTGTTTTAAAAGAATATGCGATAGTGGGGGAGATACATGGGATTTTCAGATAAAGTAATGTGAAATTTATAATCACATATTTTAGGATTGTGACTTATTGAGACTTTTACAAAAACGATAAACGGCAGTGATTTTCAATTTTTAATTTTTTTAAGATGCAATTAAATTTAAACCTCTTCAGTGTGTAGCATTTCAACCACTCTCTCTTCCACAAAAACAAAAACGCTTTAGTTCTCAACCGTCAATACGGTGCTGGCTAATCATTGATATTTGGCCAGTAGTTGTAAGTTGATCGGTAGAAGAAAAAATTTTCCTAACTGCAAAGCTATATACTATTTTTTACAGTGTCCAGTCACCCACGTAGTTTAATTGCAGTGAGTAACATGGTCAGGCAAAGAGCTTCTTTGACCTCTGAACTCGTGTTTCCCTCTTGTGCAAAGTGGGATACTAGGAGCGCCTCTACCTAACCCCCCCCCCCCCCCCACACACACACACACACACTCATACACACACTTGGTTTGGCCTAATCTGGTCATTTGTGGGAATGTGCTTGCAGTTAAATGTTGTTATTATTTTTTTAAATGGTCAGGAATGAATGACCCACGCAAAAACAAGCGCGATAAAAAAGTAGGAATTTTTTATAGAAAACTCAATAAAAATAGATGTCACGGAGTACGACATGCTGGTTTTAAATTCATGCAAGTCTGGCTTCAGAAGGACGAAAATGGAACAGAAGGTAAGAATATACAGAATTGTTTGTTTTAGTAAATTAATACGTTCTCAGAAAAAAAAAATCCCCACTCAAAAATGTGAGTATTTTTGGCACATCATAAACTCATTTCTATTCCTATTTGCCTGAAAATTACAGATGTTTAAGTGACAGGTGCTTAAGAATCGAGTAGCGTCCCTTCTTTTCCTAACATTTTTCCTAATTCGAAGCAGCTTATTTAAAGCGGATTACTAAATGGATCCGTCTTGTAATTGTCAGTCTTCGAATTCGGAAATGAAAAGTCCAACTTTGATGTTATTTTATAAAAAAAAATCTGAGTTTTTTAGAAAAAAAGAAACTTTATTCTATTTCATAAAAGCATCTCAATTACAGGGCTGCCATTGCCTAATGACACTGAAAATAGTAGCTTTAGTAGCCTCCAACGAAAAAAATAGCAGCATTTGTTCGAAAATAGTAGCCAAAATAGTCTTATACCCATCACTTTAAAAAAAGGGAAGAAAAATGTATCTATAAAAACCTGAAGGACTTTATGAATGTTCAGATCTTATATCACAGTTTATCAATCAATCACTGAAATCACTCAAATCACTGAATAAAGAAGTGTGATTTCTTTAAATGAGAAAGCAAGTTATCCAGAAAATAAGGCCCTAATGTTTCAGTTATGAAGTAAGTAAGCTTGGTTCTTCAACAATAAAAATTATGTACAGCACCAGGAAACATAGTAGTAAAAACTTCTTGCAGATTACCCCCGATACTATTTTCCATCAGGCCTTTCAAATTCAAGAGTTCTTTGGACAGAAGGAAGAAAAGTTTTATTTGAGGGGCAGAGTTAGAAATAACGTGTGGGATATCGCAAATCCCACACAAAAAAGGAAAATCCCGCATAATAAGAAAATTCAATTGAATGGAATCTTCCAAATTTACTTGTTTCACAGGCATATGATTCGTAAGCGATTTTTTTTCTTCGGGAATTCTGCAAAATCAATTCTCAAACAGTCGCGAATTTTGCTAATCGGTAGCGAAAAACATCGCAGATATCAACAATTGGTCGTAGAAAAAATAGTTTCCCATCGGTCGCAAAAAAAAACTTGTAAATTTCGCCTAAGGATTATGGAAAAAAATCGAAAATTTTGTCAAACTGTCGTGAACAAAAAAAGAAAATATCCGCAAATTTAATCAAAAATTGAGGGAAAAATCAAGAACTTCTTCAGTCGGTCGACAAAAGAAAAGACAAATTGCAAAATCTCCTTCAACGATTGTAGCAAAAGATGGCGAAAAGAAATAACTACTTTCGTCAATCGCGAGGAAAATCGACCCCCTAATTGGGGAAAAAATCGCGAATTTTGCAATTCTTCACGGAAAGAATTGCAAATCTCCTCAAACAACAGTAAAAAATTACTTGAAATTTAACAAAGGTCGCGGAAACAAATGGTGATTATCGCTAGTCGGTCGTGGAAAAATTATCGCAAATTTCGTCAAAAAATGGACAAAAGTTGCGAATTTCGTCTAACGATCACAAGAAAAAAAATCGCAAATTTTGTCAAATGGTCGCGGACAAAAAAACGCAAATTTGGTTCTTAAAAAAAATTGAGAATTTAACCAAATGATCGCGCAAAAAATCTCGAATTTCGTAAGTCGGTCGTGAAAAGAAATCACGAATTTTGACAAACGATCTGGAAAAGAATCGGTAATTTCGAAAGATCTCTGAAACAAATAGTAACTACCATCAATTGGTCGCGGAAAATATACAGTAGAAGATCTTTATAACGCAATTCTATATAACATAATTCTCCATATAACTCACAACTTCTCAGATGTAAACAATGATTTTTGCAGTTAAAAAGCACCTGCATTTTTACATTGTAAAATATTGCTACTCTCTAGAGGACTAAATTTGACACATTAGTTCAACTTTATGTTCTAATTTAAGACCTTTTTACTGAAAAAAAATGCTATTATTACTACAAACATTTTTGAAAACGTTTAATATAAGGGATGGTTGTGTCAGTTATATTTGGATCATGTTTATAAAGTAAATTTAACAATGTCAGAACTATATTATTCAAACAATTATAATTTGGATAACTCTTGGTAACAAGGAATGCAGTATAAAGGCATTCTAATCTATTTTGATATGTTTCAGATATATTTGGCCATATTTACAAGGTGAATTTAATGATGTGATCCATATAACGCAAAATTCTATATAACGCACAACCTTGCGTTTTTAGGTTTGTGTTATAAAGATCTTCTACTGTATATCGCAAATTTGGACAAGTGGTGACGAAAAAAAAATAAATTTCGTCAATCTGTCGTAAAAAAATTTGCGAAATTTGGCAAAGGATCGCGGAAAAAATCGCAAAATCTCCTTCAACGATAGTATAAAAAGATCTCAGAAAGAAAGAGGTATTTTCGTCAATCGATTAGGGGAAAAATCGCGAATTTTGGAATTCGTCGCGGAAAAAATCGCGAATCTCCTCAAACAACCGTTGAAAAAGTGCGTTTGGGAAGATGACGTTACAAGCGCTTTGAAGAAAAAGATCGAATATATTCAGTAAAAATAGTCGCTTAAATCCGAAAAAAGCCGCCTATTTTCTTGAAATAGTCGCTTTTTGGCCTAAAATAGTCGGCATAGCCGCCGGATGCTTAAAATAGTCGCTTTCAGTAACATTTTATTAGCAAGTGCAGCCTGCAGTTGTATGTTAAGAAAAATTGGAATTTTATGAGAAATTGAGTCGGGCCGGTCCAGGCCTGATTTAATTGATTTTTCCACGGGCCGTGCATGCTTTTACTGATTTTTGTACGAGCCGGGCTTGGCCATAAACTGTGAAAATATAAACGGGCCGGGCTCGGGTGGAAGTTTTAATTTTTACGCCGAGCTGGGTCCAAGCCTTGAAATTGCGGTCCGTGCAGACCTCTAGTGTGCCTCCCCAGGGCCTTGCAAAGAGGTTGTTAAAGGAGCGGTCGGTCGCCCCGGGCGCAAAATTTATGCTGCAAACCACGGTTTTATTCATTTTTTGGCCGCCGATCATTTTCCGGGGAATTTCTTTTTCTCTCTTGATCATTTTTTTTTTTCCTGTCGCAAAATATCATGAACTCTCTAACAAATAAGTGCAATTTTCCCTTATGTTATTTAGTTGCTTTAAATTTTTAAATTAAAATTAAACCTCTTAAAGTTCCAAAATAAACGCGAAATATTTATTCAATAGAATTTATTTATGTTTCTGCACTTTATCAATTTTATAACACCCATCACAAAGAGAAAGTTTTTTTTTTTTTTTGGGGGGGGGGGGGGGGCGCAAAATTGAAAATTCGCTCGGGGCGCAGTTTCACGACCTTGGTGCCCCCCCAAAATTTCTGGTCACGCTACGCCTATGAATGTAGCGCATACAGGTATCGAACCCGGTCCCTCGGATCAGCCGGCAAACGCCATACCAAATGAGCTACGACCAACCTGTCATTTTGGTTGCAGAGTAAGTAAGTTGTGTACTACTATTAGACCCCCCGGTTTCTCAAGAACTAAGGAGCGTTGGATAAAATCCGTTGAACTTGACAATAAGGGGTCTCTATCCTACAACATATATTAAAATAATCAAAATCTGTGATTAACAAGGTTGGCCCTCTCCTTGTTAGATGGCCACCTAAGAAAATTTTATGTACATCATTTAAAAGTAGACGATTTCCAATCGTTTGGTACTAATAACTTTCTTCTATTATAATTAGTTGCAGAAATAGTAGGGGGTGTTTACTTTTTTTTCCCCCACGAACTGTATATTAATAATTGAAAACACTAGAAAAAATTAGCTAAAAAAACTATGACAATATAAAAACAATAACATTTACCTTCATTGTCGGGAAACTTTGGGTTTGTACCCCCGGAGACTATGGCTATCAATGAAGTTAGCCTGAGGATTTCGCATATTCCCACACTCCCGATTTCAGAAGGAGCTGGAAAGAGATTCAAAATCAGATTTTAAAATTCGATCTAAATTGAAAGCAAATGAAAAATCGTGCATCATTCATTAAATTATTAACTAGTCGCATGTGGCAATCCCAAAACTTTCTTCTATCTCACACAGGTTAATACTTCCTGAAAAATGCAGCATATCAGCACCACCTGTTAGATGATTTAAACCAAAATCTAATTACCAACAACTTTGGCAACTTCTAACTGAATCTGAAGTTTGATGAAAATCCGTGCATTAATTTTTTAGATAGAGCTATTGCGGAAATTGTAAAAAATTCTGCATAGCAGCGCCACCTTTTGGGCGATTTACACCAAAAACTAATTACGACCAATTTATACCAGGAAGTAACTGAATCTGAAGCTTGATGAAAATTCATGCATTAGTTCTTGGGATATAGCTATTGCGGAAATAGTGAAAAATGCAGCACAGCAGCGCGACTTGTTGGGCGATTTACACCAAAAATTAAACAGCACTAATTTATATCAGGGACTAACTGAATCTGAAGTTTGATGAAAATTCATACATTTTTTCTTGAGCTATTGCGATAATCATGAATAATGCGCATAGCAGCGCCACATATTGGACGATTTTCACTAAATTGTAATCAGCACCTAACTATATCCTGGACTAACTGAATCTGAAGTTATGAAAATCCGTGCAGTAGTTCCCGAGATATAGCTATTGCAGAAATCGTGGAAAATGCCGCATAGTAGCGCCACCTGTTGGGCGATATTCACCAAAAACTAATCAGGACTTGTTTATATCAAGGTCTAACTGAATGTAAAGTTTTGCGAAATTCCGTGGATTATTTCTTGAGGTAGAGCGCCCACAAAATTTTTGTCACATACAGACTCACAGGGTGACATGGTCATGGTGAAAGACAGACTCGGACATTTTCTAAAAACCATCAAATCGTGTTCAGGACATTATAAAACGTATAAATCCGTCGAAAACTGGAAGTCCGAAATTTTCACGAAACCAATACTTTCTTCTTGTAAAGATAAAAGAAAGTAAAAATTTTTCAATTGAGAATATAACAAAATTTTCATACATTATATGTTCACTGCATATATCAGAGGTAATATGGATTATTGTTAACTGGACTCAATGTACCGTGCAGTCTGGATTTCTGGAATATTCTAAATAGGATAGACAGGGCTTTGTTGGATCCCTTTTTCTTCAATACTTTCTTACAAGAAGTATTGGATTCATGAAAATTTTCGAATTTCGGTTTTCGACGGATTTACACGTTTTAGGGGTCAGAGAACCCGAAAAACATGTTTTTACAAAATATCTGTGTGC
Organism: Maratus speciosus; assembly: GCA_963932465.1. Classification (NCBI taxonomy): domain Eukaryota; kingdom Metazoa; phylum Arthropoda; class Arachnida; order Araneae; family Salticidae; genus Maratus; species Maratus speciosus. The sequence goes on along the minus strand of CAWVRF010001037.1, from coordinate 154,146 downwards.
GTGATAAATTTTGTGGGCGCTCTATCTCAAGAACTAATGAACGGAAATTAACGCAATTTTATATTCAGTTAATCCCGGATACAAACTGGTGCTGATGACTTTTTGGTGTAAATCGCCTTACAGGTGATGCTGCTATGCTGCATTTTTCACGATTTACGAAATAGCTTTATCTCAAGAACTAATGCACGGATTTTTATAAAACTTCAGATTACATTAGTCCTTGATATAATTTGGGGCAGATTAGTTTTTAATGTAAATCGGCCAACAGGTGGTGCTGCTATGCGGTATTATTCATGATTATCGCAATAATAGCTCTATCTCAAGAACTAATGCACGAATTTTCCCCAAACTTCAGATTCAGTTAGTCCCTGATATAAATTAGTGCTGTTTAGTTTTTAGTGTAAATCGCCAACAGGTGACGCTGCTAGGCTGTATTTATCACGATTTCCGCAATAACTGTATCTCAAGGACAAATGTATGAATTTTCATCAAACTTCAGATTCAGTTAATACCCGATATAAATTGGTCCTGATTAGTTTTTGGAATAAATCGACCAACAGATGGTGCTGCTATGTAGATTTACGATTTCCGCAATAGTTCTACCTCAAAAACTAACACACGGATTTTCATCAAACTTCTTATTCAGCTGCAACTTAACAAGTTGTTGCTGATTAGATTTTGGTGTAAATCACCTAACCGGTGGCGCTGATATGCGTCATTTTTCAGGAAATATTAACAGGTATGAGATAGAAGAAAGTTTTGGATTGCCGCATCCGACTAGTTTAGTTATGCATTCAGTGCATCTTAAAGTATAACCACGTATGAAAAAATTTGAAAAATTTTGATTTGCTCAGAAGGACATCAAGTCACTGGGCCAACCCTCTCCATCGAACAGGGTAGGTTGGCCTCCTAAATAGATCTGATTTTCAAACTACTAGCGAAAATGAAAAAAAAAAAAAATCCCTGCCGGCTCGGCCTACAGGCACAGATAGATTTCAAAGTTAAATGCTAATTTCAACAACAAAAACTAAATCATGATTAAAGATAAACCCTCTTTAACAATTTTATCTGCCCGCTTTTAACGATTTTTATTTGATTTTTATATAAGAGATGGTATCAGAATCATTTTAAGTCTGTATTCAAAAAATACTTTTCCATGCTCAACAATTCTAAATTTTCTGGCACATTTTCAGATTCAGTTTTAAAAGAAAAAATATGAAACTTGCTGACGTGATTTTTGAAGAGATTTATAAGCGACCTGTGTTATTTTTCTTTCAATTAATTAAAACTTCATTTATGAACAATTATTAGGACAATATTTTTCGTTTCCAACACAGTCGCTTCAGGAAAATAAGATTCAAAATGCCCACTTTGACATCATTTTTTGAAATATATTCTGCCTCTATCAAAAAGTCGACCATTGCGGTACATTATATAGTTTCTGAATAAGAGAATCTACCAATTGGATGCGTTTGAGAGTAAAAATGAATTTAAAAATGAGTCAGAAAATAAGAAGTTTGGATTTTAATACAACCTGAATACGATGATTTTTTTCTTCAACCGCTATGTATTTTTAATTTGTTTTTGCTGTAAGAATTGGTCCTATCACCACCCACCCCCCTTTTTTATTTTTTTTATTTTTTTTTATTTTTTTTTTTCGATACGAATTGCTCCTATCAAAAACTTGCCAATATAAAAGTTGTAGATAATATTAAGAAGATTTATAATAAATTTAATTGGATTTGATATCTTAAGGATTGACGAAGTTGTGATTTTTTTTTCTACCAAAACCCCTATTTTTTGCGCCCCTTGAGCCCATTTTTAATTTTATCAAAAACCAGTCATATATACATTTTTGGCACCTTTTTGTAGAAGTAATAAAAACTTGTAAAAGATGTAAAAACTTTACTGATTTGAAGTGTAAAAAATTAAGTTATGGGTTCTTTTTTTCAGTTTTTACAAAATCCCTCCCTATTTCCATCCCCTTGGTCCGATTTTACCCACAGACAGATTAGATTAGATAGAGAGAAAGTTTTTTTTTACTGAGGGTGGTTTTGGGTTCTAGGGGTCAAGATCGGTGTACATCTGCAAAAATTTCAGAAATTCCAACATAGGGGAGAATGTAATGGGTAGTATTTCATAGGAAATCTACCTAAAACACATAAAATATCAAATGTAATTTTAATTTATGATATAAAAAGATACAAATGATAAAAAAAAGTATATTTTGTTCAACTTTATACCAATGTTTCAAATAATTTGACGTTGGAGCAGTGAATGCTGCTACAGATGACAGGACCAGGACCCCCTTATCACAGTAACATAATAAGCTAACCGTTCATAAGTTTTGCTTTCATGACAGTTTATATCATTTGGCCACAAATCTCACTTTCTGAAGCCGGAATGTTGCCAAGATTTAAAAAAACCCGCAAAGGCCTCTTTACTGAAAAATATCAATAAATCTTACATTTAAATCTTTAATTTCAGCATTTTTCGCATTTTTGAAAGCCAGAAAATAATTGTGAAATGATTTATTTTAGTGGAATTCGAAAAATATTTTTTTACAATTAATGTCAATAACACAATATTTTCCATTTTCCCCTATACATTTGTTTACGGGGGTAGTTACCAGTGGTAAGCACCAAGTGGCGTAACTTTCCGGACAAAGTTACGGATCCTACATCTCTAATATAGGATCTCTAGGCAAAGTCAATTATTAAGTTGCCAAGTATCGCGGTCTTTTCACCCATAGACTTTCTCCGGATTGTCCAGTCTGTTATATGATAAGGGAGTCTTTGACAGGGATGCCTGGACCAAATCACTATATTACTCATGCATTTCCAAAATATTTTAATATCAGCATTTTTTTTTCATTGAAACTCCGAATTGAGGAGATAAGATTAAAAAATTTCTGAAACTTAGTCCGTTATAAGAGGGTTAGCAATATTTCTACATTATGGATTGCAGGCGTTTCGCAGAAACTCGAATGCTAATGTTAATCATATTGGGGAAATTTTTATACAGATTTCTCGCTTGTATTTTAATAATTTAATTTTTTTTAATTTTTTTTTGCATAGGATACTTCAGATCGATATCTATTGTTGTGCGTTCGTACTTTTTTTATTTTTGTTAGTAATTTTGTACATGGATAGTTTCCCCTTTCAAAACCGGTTCCAAAAGTGAAAGTATCCGCGCATATATATATATATATATATATATATATAAACTAAAATCGAAAAAGTAAAAAAGCACAACAATAGATATCGACCTCAAGTATCCTGTGCAAAAAAATAATTTAAAAATATTACAATGCGAGCTAGAAATCTGTAAAGAACGCTCCCATAGGATTAACATTAGCTTGGTAGTTTATTTCCGTGAAGGCGCATCCCACACTGAGATGACGAGCGACATGAAGCCGCATCATGTAGCGCAAAAACCAGTCAAAACAAAGAACGAAGTTGTTTCAAACCTGTTTTAAACCAGTTTTTCCAGCGAATTCAAGCGACATGTCTTATGTGTCGCCTTAATGTGGGACTTGCCTAATGTAGGCTCTTAACTGCAAAATTCATTGTTTACATCTGAGAAGTTGAGTTTGATATAGAGAACTTCATCATATAGAATTGCGTAACCAACGTCTACTGTACATTAGAAAATATACGAAGCTGTGACTCGTGCAGTTTGATCTGAATTCAGCCTTTAAAAGTTTAACTACATCAAATATTCCTACAATAATAGATAGGGGAGAGTAGGGTGGAATGGGGCAGTAGGTTTTTTTCTTTATGCATCATTCTAAACAATTCATCAGTCACACATTAGATGAAATGGTAGGCTAATCTTCAGTTGTAAAAATGTTGCTGATAAGCTTGCAACTGTATAAAGAAAAAGATTATTTCTAGAATCAAATGTAAATTTGCTTTATATACATTTTATGCTTTCTGTATATTAATGACTTGTTCATGCGTAGATGTAATAGTTTCCTCTATTTATGGAACACTATACTGTATATTATCCATAATTAAAACTAAGCCTAAAAGCAACATTGTTGAATAGGAAGTTTAACATGAAAAAAGGTAGTGGGGAGGAATGGGACAAGTCTAATTCCTTCTATTTAATAAGATGAATGTAAATTGCTCATATGGCTAATATGTAAATATTTTTAAGAGGATAATATATTAATTATAACATTGATAATATATTCATTAACTTCAAAATGGAAATAAATTGAACTAATGATTTTTTTATGTCATCTGTGACTGACAATCCTGAATTTTCCGTCCAGTGATGAAGATACTTTTATTTGATATTGTATGACAGACATTGTCAACCTACAATCTTTGTTTTAGACTGCACATGTAGACGACACCACACTGAGCCTTATCCTACTTTGTCTTATAGCTGTCCCATACCTCCCTGTTATTGGGGAGGTATGGGACACATTTCGAAACTTGCAATTTAATTATAAAATTGTTTCGGCATATTATGTTTCAACATTGTTCAAGGACATTAGAAAGTGTTTCATTTTGTATTCTATAAATTGAAATTTTTGCTTCAAAGTTGATTTTCTTTATTTTTGTAAAAAGTGTCCCATTCCTCCCCACTCTCCCCTATACCTAAAATATAAATTTAAAGAAAAAAAAAATACATACCTATCTCAGTCACGAGTTCTGCAGCAGTATTAAAAATGTGGACGCCTTGCTCTGTACCGCAGGCAAATACACCTAAGTGAAGGAAAAACTTGAATGAAACATTACGCAAAAAAGAAAATGGGTTTGTTAAGTATAAAAGGAACATTGATTTTAAGAGGGGGCAGGGGGCGGGGGATATGGCTGAATTATTAAAAATTACAGAATGAAAAATTAGTAAAAACTTAAATTAGTTTGATTTTTTGTTTAAATGCATTTGCTGTTTTACATTTACGGTTAGAAGAACGAAAACAGCAATAGAAATGGTACCTTAATTACCACTTTAACGCTATTCTCAGTTGATAAATAGAAATAATTCTATGAAAGTAAGATAATGAACTCAAAAAGGAAAATTCCTAGCAGGAGTCGATGCAGTTGTGTTTTGTTTTTTTCCGGGTGGGGAGGCGGAGGGTATTTTGTATAAAGTAAATGTTATTTTTAAAGAAATAAAATTTTGTAACGAAAGAGCAAATCAAAAATATATTTTTGTGAAGGGTCCTTAACCCATAACCGGGGTGACAAATATTGTCGCATAACTACCGTGAGCGGTCTGTTATATCGCTTAAAGATGAATAAAATGCTACATTAACCCTCAAAATACTATTTCTGTACTGAATTTCATGTACAGGACTATTTCTCTATTCTAAAAAAAAGTAACTAACGTTGACACCGCCGCCGTTAATGAGTTTTTTGTGACCGGAGGGGTGGGGGGTGTCTTTCTTCGTTAATATTAAGAAAAGTGCTGCATACAAAATCGGTGGCATTAGAGAAATGTTTGAGAAACACGCTGATGCAGACCGTTTTCAAATAGAATAATTATTTTGAGATATATTTAATGTTACAGTTGGTCAAAATCGTAACATTAGAAGTTTCATAGGAGCAAAACTGATACGAATTTAATCCTTTTTAGATCATTTTATACATTAAAAGTTCCTGGTGTGCAGACTGCATTTTTTTTTTTACTATTTTTTGATAGATTTATTTCCATTTTAAATTCAAATTTACAGCATTCAGAGAGATATTTTTATATATTTTAGAAAACGATATTTTAAATTGTTGCCAATTTTAAAAACAGCACAAAGAATAACTTTTCCTTCAAGTTAAAAATTTATTCACACGTGGCTATTATAAACAGAAAAAAAAACTTTCAAATTGGAATTAAATGACTAAGTGTTAAAAAAGCAGGAAAGTATTGAAAATTACGTCATAAAAAGATATTTATTACACGTGAATTTTGAGAGAGAGAAAGAAAATTTTAAAATAAATTCATCATTATGCGTTAAAAGTCGTAAATGGAGGAAATTACGTAATATTTAAAATGGCCAAATAATATTGACAGTTTAAATTAAAAAATATATTTGCGCGAAACATTTAATATTGAAACATTCAATATTTTGAGATGATCTTTTAACTATTGTTGTGAATTTTAAGACAGCGCAAATAATGTTTCATTTCTAACAACAAAAGCATTTTCACGTAAAAAAAGTAAGAAAACTTTGGTGAAAATTACGTCAGATTTAAAACGACACATTTAAAATATCCTATTCAAAAGAACTTTCTTATATCGTTGCTCAAAAAATACAGGGAGACAAAGACTTTACTTAATTTACATTAGCTTATTTTCAACTGTTTAAACGATTTTTTTAATCAAAGACGAAAACAACCTTTGGTCTTAAAAATCCCCAATCAAAGGAAAATGAAACCCGTCTATAGGGAGATCGTCATTGTTTTTTTTTTGTTGTTGTTGTTGTTGTTTAATATAATTCAATTTTCCGAAATCTTTTTAAAGCCGATCAAATTAGCGTGCTTTTATGAGTCTGGTGTCTGTACGGGGTTTATCGAGCGTAGCTCGTAGGGGCAGAGCCGGCTTGTTATATTTAAAATTCAGCTATTCAGAAGCCTAGTGAAACTAACAGGACTCCAAATTAAACAAAATTTAACCAGTATCTACAGTTAAACTGAAAATTTGTGAAAATTGAGGCGGTCTTCGAGACTCCTAACAGCGGTTATGGGTTAAATAGGCTGCAACTTTTGCCTGAATCGATCCCAGAGTACTTACTAAAACTTATTTATGGGAAAGAGTTATTTAGCAAAATAAGTTTCCAAACCGGTTTCGAAACTGAAAGTACCTTAAAAAATCTGCAACCAAAATGGAAAAAGTAAGAGAATCATTAAAAGATTGAACTCAACTACCATATGCAAAAAAAATCGTTTAAAAATATTCAAATTTAAACGAGAAATTCGAAAACAACCTCCCATTGGTTTAATATCATGGAGCGGATGTTTTCAAGTGAATGAAGAATTATCCTGTCCCTGCAGGCGAAGACACTCGCGAGCTAATGCTAAACCTATAGGGAGGTTATTTTCTAATATCTCGTTTGCATTTACACATTTTTAAATAATTTTTCTTGCATTGGATAGCTGAGATCCATCTCTAATATCACTTCTTTACTTTTTTTGATTTTGGTTGCAGATTTTTTTTTCTATATATAAAGTTATTTTCACTTTCGAAACCGGTTCCGAAAATTATCTAAAAAATATCTGCAATCAAAATCGAAGAAGTAGTTATGAATAAATTTCCAAACACAAAGTCATTCGGTTAAGGCTTCTGCCGCGCCAGGGGAAGGCATTCGCGGGCTAATTATGTTAAACCTCTGGGAATGTTATTTTCCAATATTTCGCTTGCATTTCGATATATTAGGTTGTAACGGAAGTTTTCCGCCAAATCACCATTGCATAATACTAATTATAATGCATATAACCACCATTCCACCAAACCTTCACAGTGTCATGACAACACTAGTACCTAAAGCTGTACACTTTATTCGGCGACATTCTGTAGCTAACTTTTTGCAACAGAACTGGAAGTAAACATAGGCGTAGCGTGACCAGAAATTTTGGGGGGGCACCAAGGTCGTGAAACTGCGCCCCGAGCGAATTTTCAATTTTGCGCCCCCCCCCCCCCCCAAAAAAAAAAAAAACTTTCTCTTTGTGATGGGTGTTATAAAATTGATAAAGTGCAGAAACATAAATAAATTCTATTGAATAAATATTTCGCGTTTATTTTGGAACTTTAAGAGGTTTAATTTTAATTTAAAAATTTAAAGCAACTAAATAACATAAGGGAAAATTGCACTTATTTGTTAGAGAGTTCATGATATTTTGCGACAGGAAAAAAAAAAATGATCAAGAGAGAAAAAGAAATTCCCCGGAAAATGATCGGCGGCCAAAAAATGAATAAAACCGTGGTTTGCAGCATAAATTTTGCGCCCGGGGCGACCGACCGCTCCTTTAACAACCTCTTTGCAAGGCCCTGGGGAGGCACACTAGAGGTCTGCACGGACCGCAATTTCAAGGCTTGGACCCAGCTCGGCGTAAAAATTAAAACTTCCACCCGAGCCCGGCCCGTTTATATTTTCACAGTTTATGGCCAAGCCCGGCTCGTACAAAAATCAGTAAAAGCATGCACGGCCCGTGGAAAAATCAATTAAATCAGGCCTGGACCGGCCCGACTCAATTTCTCATAAAATTCCAATTTTTCTTAACATACAACTGCAGGCTGCACTTGCTAATAAAATGTTACTGAAAGCGACTATTTTAAGCATCCGACGGCTATGCCGACTATTTTAGGCCAAAAAGCGACTATTTCAAGAAAATAGGCGGCTTTTTTCGGATTTAAGCGACTATTTTTACTGAATATATTCGATCTTTTTCTTCAAAGCGCTTGTAACGTCATCTTCCCAAACGCACTTTTTCAACGGTTGTTTGAGGAGATTCGCGATTTTTTCCGCGACGAATTCCAAAATTCGCGATTTTTCCCCTAATCGATTGACGAAAATACCTCTTTCTTTCTGAGATCTTTTTATACTATCGTTGAAGGAGATTTTGCGATTTTTTCCGCGATCCTTTGCCAAATTTCGCAAATTTTTTTACGACAGATTGACGAAATTTATTTTTTTTTCGTCACCACTTGTCCAAATTTGCGATATACAGTAGAAGATCTTTATAACACAAACCTAAAAACGCAAGGTTGTGCGTTATATAGAATTTTGCGTTATATGGATCACATCATTAAATTCACCTTGTAAATATGGCCAAATATATCTGAAACATATCAAAATAGATTAGAATGCCTTTATACTGCATTCCTTGTTACCAAGAGTTATCCAAATTATAATTGTTTGAATAATATAGTTCTGACATTGTTAAATTTACTTTATAAACATGATCCAAATATAACTGACACAACCATCCCTTATATTAAACGTTTTCAAAAATGTTTGTAGTAATAATAGCATTTTTTTCAGTAAAAAGGTCTTAAATTAGAACATAAAGTTGAACTAATGTGTCAAATTTAGTCCTCTAGAGAGTAGCAATATTTTACAATGTAAAAATGCAGGTGCTTTTTAACTGCAAAAATCATTGTTTACATCTGAGAAGTTGTGAGTTATATGGAGAATTATGTTATATAGAATTGCGTTATAAAGATCTTCTACTGTATATTTTCCGCGACCAATTGATGGTAGTTACTATTTGTTTCAGAGATCTTTCGAAATTACCGATTCTTTTCCAGATCGTTTGTCAAAATTCGTGATTTCTTTTCACGACCGACTTACGAAATTCGAGATTTTTTGCGCGATCATTTGGTTAAATTCTCAATTTTTTTTAAGAACCAAATTTGCGTTTTTTTGTCCGCGACCATTTGACAAAATTTGCGATTTTTTTTCTTGTGATCGTTAGACGAAATTCGCAACTTTTGTCCATTTTTTGACGAAATTTGCGATAATTTTTCCACGACCGACTAGCGATAATCACCATTTGTTTCCGCGACCTTTGTTAAATTTCAAGTAATTTTTTACTGTTGTTTGAGGAGATTTGCAATTCTTTCCGTGAAGAATTGCAAAATTCGCGATTTTTTCCCCAATTAGGGGGTCGATTTTCCTCGCGATTGACGAAAGTAGTTATTTCTTTTCGCCATCTTTTGCTACAATCGTTGAAGGAGATTTTGCAATTTGTCTTTTCTTTTGTCGACCGACTGAAGAAGTTCTTGATTTTTCCCTCAATTTTTGATTAAATTTGCGGATATTTTCTTTTTTTGTTCACGACAGTTTGACAAAATTTTCGATTTTTTTCCATAATCCTTAGGCGAAATTTACAAGTTTTTTTTTGCGACCGATGGGAAACTATTTTTTCTACGACCAATTGTTGATATCTGCGATGTTTTTCGCTACCGATTAGCAAAATTCGCGACTGTTTGAGAATTGATTTTGCAGAATTCCCGAAGAAAAAAAATCGCTTACGAATCATATGCCTGTGAAACAAGTAAATTTGGAAGATTCCATTCAATTGAATTTTCTTATTATGCGGGATTTTCCTTTTTTGTGTGGGATTTGCGATATCCCACCCGTTATTTCTAACTCTGCCCCTCAAATAAAACTTTTCTTCCTTCTGTCCAAAGAACTCTTGAATTTGAAAGGCCTGATGGAAAATAGTATCGGGGGTAATCTGCAAGAAGTTTTTACTACTATGTTTCCTGGTGCTGTACATAATTTTTATTGTTGAAGAACCAAGCTTACTTACTTCATAACTGAAACATTAGGGCCTTATTTTCTGGATAACTTGCTTTCTCATTTAAAGAAATCACACTTCTTTATTCAGTGATTTGAGTGATTTCAGTGATTGATTGATAAACTGTGATATAAGATCTGAACATTCATAAAGTCCTTCAGGTTTTTATAGATACATTTTTCTTCCCTTTTTTTAAAGTGATGGGTATAAGACTATTTTGGCTACTATTTTCGAACAAATGCTGCTATTTTTTTCGTTGGAGGCTACTAAAGCTACTATTTTCAGTGTCATTAGGCAATGGCAGCCCTGTAATTGAGATGCTTTTATGAAATAGAATAAAGTTTCTTTTTTTCTAAAAAACTCAGATTTTTTTTTATAAAATAACATCAAAGTTGGACTTTTCATTTCCGAATTCGAAGACTGACAATTACAAGACGGATCCATTTAGTAATCCGCTTTAAATAAGCTGCTTCGAATTAGGAAAAATGTTAGGAAAAGAAGGGACGCTACTCAATTCTTAAGCACCTGTCACTTAAACATCTGTAATTTTCAGGCAAATAGGAATAGAAATGAGTTTATGATGTGCCAAAAATACTCACATTTTTGAGTGGGGATTTTTGTTTTTTTCTGAGAACGTATTAATTTACTAAAACAAACAATTCTGTATATTCTTACCTTCTGTTCCATTTTCGTCCTTCTGAAGCCAGACTTGCATGAATTTAAAACCAGCATGTCGTACTCCGTGACATCTATTTTTATTGAGTTTTCTATAAAAAATTCCTACTTTTTTATCGCGCTTGTTTTTGCGTGGGTCATTCATTCCTGACCATTTAAAAAAATAATAACAACATTTAACTGCAAGCACATTCCCACAAATGACCAGATTAGGCCAAACCAAGTGTGTGTATGAGTGTGTGTGTGTGTGTGGGGGGGGGGGGGGGTTAGGTAGAGGCGCTCCTAGTATCCCACTTTGCACAAGAGGGAAACACGAGTTCAGAGGTCAAAGAAGCTCTTTGCCTGACCATGTTACTCACTGCAATTAAACTACGTGGGTGACTGGACACTGTAAAAAATAGTATATAGCTTTGCAGTTAGGAAAATTTTTTCTTCTACCGATCAACTTACAACTACTGGCCAAATATCAATGATTAGCCAGCACCGTATTGACGGTTGAGAACTAAAGCGTTTTTGTTTTTGTGGAAGAGAGAGTGGTTGAAATGCTACACACTGAAGAGGTTTAAATTTAATTGCATCTTAAAAAAATTAAAAATTGAAAATCACTGCCGTTTATCGTTTTTGTAAAAGTCTCAATAAGTCACAATCCTAAAATATGTGATTATAAATTTCACATTACTTTATCTGAAAATCCCATGTATCTCCCCCACTATCGCATATTCTTTTAAAACAGCGACTAATGAATGTTTATAATAATTTGCACAATAAGTACAACCAGGGCCCTCGCAAAGGGGGGACGGGGGGAGCCCCCCCCCTCCAAACGTTTGCGAATGCTGTTACACTTGGCAAATTTACAAACTTAGTTGGCAAATTTGTTTAAAAATTTAATAAAAATCTATAAAACACTTTCTATTTCTGATAGATTTGACAAAAATTACAAATATAATTGGGAATATTATTAAGCTTTTTACAAATAAGAACTATATTACATTTTCTAATTGTGGTAACTTGGTAACATTATAAAACTGGTTGGCAAATGTCGAGAACTATTTATTTTTTACTTCTCAATGAGTTGGAAATACTGAAATTTGACTTGATAATTTAAGGTCCTCTCCCCCACCAACAAAACGTATAAAGTGATGGCCCTGAGTACATCTTATATCAATCGTACGTTCAGGGCCGAAACTAGCTTTTTTTGTGCTCGGGGAAACATGGATTTTGGCTCTCTCCCCCCCCCCCCCCCCCCCATCTCCTCTCACGCACAATAAAAGTTATCGCCCTCAAGTACCCTATGCAAAAAATAAATAAACAAATAAATAAATAACAATCATAAAAAAATAAAAATCATTTAATAATTGAAATTAGTGCAGAAAATATGTAAACAACGCTCCCATAGTTTTAACATTAGCCTGAGCGTTAAGAGCCTACACTAGCTGCGCGAAGAAACTGGATCGCTAATGCTAAACGTATGGGAGCATTATTTTTAAATTGTCTCGCTTGCATATTAATAATTTTATTTTTTTTTTCTTAGAAAAATCTGAGGTTGAATTCTAACCGGGTTAGTATTTACTTTTTCGATTTCGGTCGCAGATTATTTTTATAAAGTTACTTTCACTTTCAGTACCGGTTTCGAAACCTAAAAGTATAGCAATGCTAAAGATCAATCTAAACTATCCCAAGAAAAAAGAAAAAAAAACTCTTAAAATATTAAAATGCAAGCGAGAAATTTGAAAAGAGCCCTTCCATAGCTTTAACATTAGCTTGCGAGTTTCTTTGTATTTCATATATATTTATACATTTTTGTATGAAACGACAACCAAAATCTTCATTTGGTGCCCCTTCGCCCTTGTTCTGGCACCTGGGGCACATGCCCTTTCTGCACCCCCCTAGTTTCGGCCCGGGCTATAGTCTTAAAAAAACATTAAAAAAGGGAGTTACTATTCTATCTTGCATATATTTCAACCCTTAGTCTTTAGCCGTTGACAGTTGCCCGACCTCGCGCCCTTTGAGGCCGGATCTGGATGTAAAAAAAGTAATTTTTGTAAAAGGCATGGGCGACATTTTTCAGTTGTCACCTACCTAGAAATGGCAAAAGGACGAGAAATGTAATTTGGTAAGGTAAAAGCAGGGGCGGCTGCGGCTTTACTATTCATGGCGCCCTGGGTGCCAAACAAAACAGGGCGCCATGGCGCCCTTTTCCGTTTATCACGGGCAGTCGCCCAAGCTCGCCTCGTCTCTCCGAGATTGGATCTAGTTGGTTGTAAAAAACAATTGAACCAAAAGTAATGCAAAAAATAATGCACCAAAAGTAATGTAAAAAATAATTGCACCAAAAGGGACAGAGCGGCATTTTTCAATTTCCGCCTAGGGTGGCAAAACGCCTAGAAATGGCAAAAAGAAGAGAAAAAATCATTTTGAGGGATAAAGGCAGAGACCACTTTATTAGCCATGGCGCCCTATGCGAGATTTTTTACTTTACCACTGCAAACGCTATACTCTTTTTTTTTTTCTTTTAAATGGTTTTACTAAAGCATTTAACTTTTTGCACTCCTTCCAAGGCCGAAACTAGCTATCTTTTCACCCGGGGCAAACATGGATTTTGGCGCCCCCCCCCCCTCTTCCTCCGCAAAGTAAATTTACAAAGAGAAATTTGCGAAAGTTTCTATTAACGGACTTATTTTAAAATTTTAAATGCGTAACAGTAAAATACGAAACAATAAAATACGTAATATTGAAATACATAACCAGCTTTATCAAATATTTATTCACTAAAACCTGAGAAAAAATCGAAAGGAATAGGAAATAATTACGCTTTATACAGGTTTCCGTCTTAGCAGGTATAACTGTTGGTATTCCTTCTGTTGGGAACCATGTAGTTTTTTCATTTAAGACAAGATTCGATTGATATGTCTAGATACTTTCCTGAACCTAATGTTAATTTCCAAATTTACGTGTGACTCAAAACAACAACAACAAAATTATTAAGTTTTTACTTTTTATTTTGTGAATTTTCGACCGCTTGGTTTTTGTTGTCCCAGCCAGTCACCTGACCTCACCATCTCTAAGTTCAGATATGGTGATATGCCTGTAAAAAAGTAATTATAAAAAAAAAAAGAATGGAATTATTCATTTGCTGTTTTGTATATTGCAGGCGAATCTTTTTATCTATTTGACAATTTTAATGCAGATTACTCAGCTTTTCTTTTTGATTTTTCGGCTAGAAAATATTTTTTTTACACAAATTTGACACGCACATATATATATTGCATAAAACGGCAAACCAAATTTTCATCTGGCGCCCCCTTCGCGTGGCGCCCAGGGCACATGCCCCCTCTCCCCCCTTAGTTTCGGCCCTGACTCCTTCTCTCGTTTGTTTTTATTGTCACGGACAGTCGCTCAACGTCACCCATAGCAAGGCGGGAAAAAAGAAAGTTCAATGCTGCTCAGGGAGAGAGATAAAAAAAAAAAATAATAATAATACAGCTTTCTTGGCATCTTTTTATCAGAAAAGTCAGAGTCAAATAAAATCTTCATTTGGCGCCCCCTTCGCCTTTCGTTCTGGCGTCCGGGGCATATGGCCCCTCTGCACTCCCCCTCCCAGGGAAATCGGTCGGCGTTTGGCAATTATCGGTGAGGGTCAGTTTCACACAGAAGATAGGGGTGGAGACTGACCTTGGAAAATGTTAGTGATTCTCCTGACACAGGAAGGGATTTAAATGATTGAAGGCGTAAACATGGTACATTTGGAATTGTAGAACAGCTCTTTTTTCTTATTCATTTGCAGTCTTCTGTTATAGATGAATCTTTTTATATATTTGTAAATTTTAATAACTTTGGTTCAATTTTCCTTTTGGATTTTCCGCCTGTGAGACATTTTTATGCGAATTTGATATATATATACATATACATTATTCATTTTTGTATGTAAAGACAAAAAAAAATCTTCATTTGGCGCCCCCTAAGCTTTCTGTTCTGGCGCCCGGGGTACAGAAGGTTGGGGGGGCACGTGCCCCCCCGTGCCCCCCCGACGCTACGCCTATGGAAGTAAATGATGGTTCTAATCTGTTAGCGTGCGTGGTAGCTCCATTTCAGACACCTTGTACTTAATGATAACGATATTTTTTACAAATTTCACAACACAGTGTTAAAAAGAGAGTCTCTTTCAAATGCCAAAAATCGTTTGACAAAATATGAGCAAACACGTCAACGCGAACTGTTTGCACAGACCCAGACCGTAATAGCTATGGCGGGAAACTTTCGTTACAACCTGCTGATATTTAAACTTGCATTTGATAGTCAAGTTCCTTCCCTAAATCTGTTTTTTTTTTTTCCCAATTTAGGTTGCAGTTTTTTTTAAGTTACTTTCACTTTCGGGACCGGTTTTGAAAGAGAAAGTGCCATCTTAAACTACAATCAAAATCAAAAAAAGTAAATTGGGCAGATTTAGGGATCGCACTCAGCTATCCAATGAAAAAAATATTTAAAATTATCGAAATGCAAACGAAATGTTGGAAAATAACTTCCCATAGATTTAGCCTACGAGTATCTTCGCCATACGTCACATGAGCATTAAGTAATTATGAAAGTTTAGATAGAACTAACGTTAAAATCATTTTTAACACGTTAAGCGCTACGTCAGCCACCAGTGGCTGACAGCGAACTTTCTATTTAAAACGCGTCATTCACCGATGGCTGACGTCAAAAATATGATACAAAACTGAAAAAATATACATTGTTTTAAATAATTACTGTACAAATATTTAAAATTTACCTACCTTTTATTTATTACAGAATCATACTTTCTTAAAAATTACTTAAAACATTGTAAGTTTTCAGCACTTCAGTGTCAGTCATCGAGACTCAACGTGTTTTAAACCTTGTTAAACGGGTAGTTCTCTTTTTTCTTCTTTTAAGCATAACTCAAAACTGCTTGACGGAATGAGCTGTAATTTTGGATTCTCATATTTTAAGCTTCTAGAAGTTTAAAAATTCATTTTTTTTTTCGCAAAATACTTTCAAACATAAATATTTTCCAAATTTTCGATAAATATAGGAGTTTGAACCTAGAGTTGTTTAAAAAAGAATTCCTTTCATGGAAGCTTCAAATATGCGAAACCAAAATTACAGCTCATTCCACCAAGTACTCCGAGTTTACTTAAATGCTAACCGCATTGAAATCTGTTTTGCGACGATGAACAGTTCTAAATTTCAAACCTGCATCATTCCTAAACTACTTGACCGAATTAACTTGCCGTTTGGTATCCGAAGATAAAATTTACAAATGAGTTCAAAATATGTCGAAATCAGGATTGAAAATTTTAATTTTTGTTACAATTTCTATATGTAGGTCACCCCCTAAGAAAAATTTAAGTGTAGCACTAATTATTACCACGTTATTAATCGATTGACATCAATTAAATTTTATAAGATGATTTGCCACAGAGTTTTTTTTTGGGGGGGGGGGAGTGGGGAGGGCGGACATCGACCATACATAAAATTATGAATATAGCAGTCAAATGACCTAGACCATGTATTCACATAAAAATTATGAATTAACTAATTTTTAAAATTCTGACATATTGAGCTTTAATGAACTTAATACATCAATTAGTTTACATCTATTACTAACCAGCCAATAAAATACAAAATAGTCAATTTGGAGTCATGATTTTCCATCATTTAGCTTATACAATGTAACATTACAAATGATGTGGTTTGCCAGTTTATTCTAAAATCAATAGTTTCAAGCAATTTCTGATGCATTTATTACGAAATCTGACTAACAACAAAAGGCCGATCCAGGCAAAACTTTGGAACCCTTCACAAAATTATATCTAATAAGAGAATGTCCTTTACAAAATAATAAGAGAATGTCCTTTATAGAAAACTTTTAATAAAAAGAGGTTCCTTTATACAAAAATTTTAATAAAAAAGGTTCCTTTATACAAAAATTTTAATAAAAAAGGTTCCTTTATACAAAAATTTTAATAAAAAAGGTTCCTTTAGAAAAAAATAAAAAAAAGGTTCCTTTAGAAAAAAATAAAAAAAAGGTTCCTTTAGAAAAAAATAAAAAAAAGGTTCCTTTAGAAAAAAATAAAAAAAAGGTTCCTTTAGAAAAAAATAAAAAAAAGGTTCCTTTAGAAAAAAATAAAAAAAAGGTTCCTTTAGAAAAAAATAAAAAAAAGGTTCCTTTAGAAAAAAATAAAAAAAGGTTCCTTTAGAAAAAAATAAAGAAAAGGTTCCTTTAGAAAAAAATAAAAAAAAGGTTCCTTTAGAAAAAAATAAAAAAAAGGTTCCTTTAGAAAAAAATAAAAAAAAGGTTCCTTTAGAAAAAAATAAAAAAAAGGTTCTTTTACAAAAAAATAAAAAAAAGGTTCTTTTACAAAAAAATAAAAAAAAGGTTCTTTTACAAAAAAATAAAAAAAAAGGTTCTTTTACAAAAAAAATAAAAAAAAAGGTTCTTTTACAAAAAAAATAAAAAAAAAGGTTCTTTTACAAAAAAAATAAAAAAAAAGGTTCTTTTACAAAAAAAATAAAAAAAAAAGTTCTTTTACAAAAAAAAATAAAAAAAGGTTCTTTTACAAAAAAAATAAAGGTTCTTTTACAAAAAAAAATAAATAAAAAGGTTCTTTTACAAAAAAAATAAAAAGGTTCTTTTACAAAAAAAATAAAAAAAAGGTTCTTTTACAAAAAAAAATAAAAAAAAGGTTCTTTTACAAAAAAAAATAAAAAAAAGGTTCTTTTACAAAAAAAATAAAAAAAGGTTCTTTTACAAAAAAAATAAAAAAAAGGTTCTTTTACAAAAAAAATAAAAAAAAGGTTCTTTTACAAAAAAAATAAAAAAAAGGTTCTTTTACAAAAAAAATAAAAAAAAGGTTCTTTTACAAAAAAAATAAAAAAAAGGTTATTTTACAAAAAATAAAAAAAAGGTTCTTTTACAAAAAATAAAAAAAAGGTTCTTTTACAAAAAATAAAAAAAAGGTTCTTTTACAAAAAATAAAAAAAAGGTTCTTTTACAAAAAATAAAAAAAAGGTTCTTTTACAAAAAATAAAAAAAAGGTTCTTTTACAAAAAATAAAAAAAAGGTTCTTTTACAAAAAATAAAAAAAAGGTTCTTTTACAAAAAATAAAAAAAAGGTTCTTTTACAAAAAATAAAAAAAAGGTTCTTTTACAAAAAATAAAAAAAAGGTTCTTTTACAAAAAATAAAAAAAAGGTTCTTTTACAAAAAATAAAAAAAAGGTTCTTTTACAAAAAATAAAAAAAAAGTTCTTTTACAAAAAATAAAAGAAAAGTTCTTTTACAAAAAATAAAAGAAAAGTTCTTTTACAAAAAATAAAAAAAAAGTTCTTTTACAAAAAATAAAAAAAAAGTTCTTTTACAAAAAATAAAAAAAAAGTTCTTTTACAAAAAATAAAAAAAAAGTTCTTTTACAAAAAATAAAAAAAAAGTTCTTTTACAAAAAATAAAAAAAAAGTTCTTTTACAAAAAATAAAAAAAAAGTTTTTTTACAAAAAATAAAAAAAAAGTTCTTTTACAAAAAATAAAAAAAAAGTTCTTTTACAAAAAATAAAAAAAAAGTTCTTTTACAAAAAATAAAAAAAGGTTCTTTTACAAAAAATAAAGGACCCTTTGAAAAATTCCATTTAAAAAAATAAGATTACCTAAAAACGCACTCTTCACATGTTTCTTTTTTTATTATTTTGTTAAATTTGTGCAATAAGCAAACAAAACAAACTCGCCAGTTAACTTCACCAGGAAAACTTAAGCACGAAAAGTTTATACATTTCGGTTAACTTTGAGTAACTGAATTTAATGTTATCGTTATCACACAAAAAAATTCATAAAAATGTAATTAATTTCACAAATTGGGATTCTAGAAAGAGTGGGGAAAAACTCCCCATATATTTTGTAACCGGCCCTTTAATAACATTCCGTTAACAAAAACACGCCGGAGTACATCGTTGACTTTTCCCCTAACCACCCCGATACACTTATGCACCTGCGAAAATAATAAACTCGTCCATTGTACTTTTAGCGTCATAGCAATAGCACATACTACAGATTCACAAAGATTTTATATAGATACTATTTTATAAGATACCCCAAAAACGCTCTCTTTACAGGTTTTTCTTTTATTAATTCTTTTTTTAAATTTGTGCAATAAGCAAACGAAACAAACTCATCAGTAATGAAAACTTAAGCAAGAAAACTTTATACATTTCGGTTAACTTTGAGTAACTGAATTCAATCTTATTACACAAAAAAATAAATTTCACAAAATGGGATTCAAGAAACAGGGGAAAAAACTTATATTTTGTAACCAGTCCTTCAATAACATTTCGTAAACAAAAACACACCGGAGTACACCGTTGACCGTTCCCCTGCCCCTAACCACCACGGTATACTATGCACCTGCGAAAATAAACTCGCCCATTGTACTCTTGGCGTCATAGTAATAGCACGTACTACAGATTCAGACAAAGATTTTATATAGATACTATTTTATATATGGAATTATATTATAAATTATAATAGATTTACATTCATAGTGTCGTAAGATTATTGATTATCATTTAAGACTAGTTAGTTGGTTGGTTGTATTTATGTCGGCCAATTATCAGCACGTGGGATATAGGCCCTAAGGGGGGGGTGTGCCTTCCGTGGAGGTCTTTTTAAGGGAACCTAACCCGCATTAACGCTTTGAGAACCAAGGTTCTAAGAAAACCATGAAAACTCCGAACGATTAGGCCGACGGGTGCGATTGGGATCGAACCCAGCACTTCCCGTCTACCAGCTTCGAGAGCAGAACCTCTCGGCCACTGGTGGGCGTTAAGACTAGTTAAATACAGGATATTAACTCGTAGGATGGTGTTTTTGCACTAATCCTTTTCTATAGGACTGCTAGAATTCAAATTCACGTATTGAAAAATCTCTGGTGTTTGTACTAAAGTTCCAAACGAAAAAAAAATTCGGTAGTGTGTAGTTAAATTGAAAGGTACAAGTTAAACTATAAAAATTGAAAAAAGCAGCAGTCTGCGAGACCGGTAACATCAGCTAAAAGGTTAATAAAAGGTCCTTAACAAAATTATATTTAATTAAAGAAAGTCCTTCACAAAATTATCCTTAATAAAAAAGGTTCAGTCACAAGATTTTTATAATAAAAGAGTACCTTTATTATAACCCTTTGAAAAATTCAATTTCGCAAAATAAGATTCCCTAGAAATGCACTCTTTACATGTTTTTTTATTATTATTATTTCTTTTGTTAAATTTGTGCAATAAGCAAATAAAACAAACTCATCAGTAAGGAAAACTTAAAGAAAACTTTATACATTTCGGTTAACTTTGAGTAACTGAATTTAATCTTATTACAAAAATCATAAATATAATTAAATTCCCAAAATGAGATTGAAGAAAGAGGGGGGAAAACTCCTCGTATGTTATAAACAAAAACACGCCGGAGTCCGGAGTATACCGTTGTGACCTTTCCCCTAATCACCCCGATACACGATGCACCTGCGAAAATAATGAACTCGTCCATTCTAATCTTAGCGTCATA
Source organism: Maratus speciosus (assembly GCA_963932465.1). NCBI lineage: Eukaryota > Metazoa > Arthropoda > Arachnida > Araneae > Salticidae > Maratus > Maratus speciosus. The sequence goes on along the minus strand of CAWVRF010001037.1, from coordinate 133,661 downwards.
TCAATAGCACATACTACAGATTCACGAAGATTTTATATAGATACTATTTTATGTATGTTATTATATTATAATACATTACATTTACATTCATAGTGTCGTAAAATTATCGATTATCATTTAAGACACTAGTTAAAAACTGGTCAATTATCTCTGTAAGGTCGTCACAGTGAGTTTTCACCCCAACCTCTGTCAGATTTATTTACGCATAGCTTTACTGAAATATAATCCAGTCCAACCCTATAAATATTTTACTTGTGGATAACTTGATCGAATTTAGTATATCATTCGCGAAAATTTAAAAACTTTAATCATACACTTCTGCAGGCGAGGGAAGAAAAAATGCATTATGTTTGAAGCTAAGAAATCAAATACATACATCAAAATACACCATTTAAAAAAAAAAAAAAACATTACACAAAAATGTACTAAAAATAAAGTTGTAAATAATGTATAAGATTTTTGTTACAGTGAATAATGACTGGAGCGATATTCACTAAATTTGAACGTTTAAAATGCCATTCTAAATTTTAAACAATAACAATGCATAAGTGGTAAAGTTTTCAAATATTTTATACGGTTATTAATAAAAATTTCAAAGATATTATAACAACAATTTTCTAACGAGAGCGTGCTACACTGGTGTCAAGAATATCCCCAATGCTGTCGAGTATAAAAGTTCACAACAGTCAAGCAGACAATAAGATTAATTTGAATTATTAACATTAACACTGAATTATAACATCGAAAACTGCATAAAATTAAAAACGAAATGCTATCAAACTTACCATTCCGGCACGGGCTGATGTAATGAATCTTCTTCTTACTTGCTGTTGAAGATACATCCATGATTTCAAATGCAGAACGCAATGAATAATGCTACCAGATAAATATAAAACTGAAACCACAGGCTCCACAGGCTTGCACTTTTTGAAGGTGATAAAAACTGCCCCTAGTACCAATATAAGAAAAGGAGGTGGAGGGAGGGGGGGGGGACACTGTGGCTAACCTTGACGTCCTCTAAAAGGACCCATTGGTCCTGGGAGCGATTCTCCGTGGTTGATTGGCTGGACAACGGATAATGCATCTTCTGGACTAGACAAGGTCGAAAAGCAGACATCTTGAGTTTCAAATTATCTCTTTTCTGTTCTGAAATCTTTAATTTTTGCAATTGCTTTACTTCTAAATGATTCTTTGAATACTTTTTCCCACCAATTATGTGAAATATTTTCCATCCCAAAAGATATGCATTTGATTTCATGCAGATATTGTCCATATGGATTCTAAAGAATCGAATTAGCTTGTTTATTTGTTTACGTATTTATTTATTTTTCCATAAATCTGGAACATGAGCCCCAGGGACCGATCAAGCCAAAAAGACACGCAGAGTGTGGTATTCATTTGGGGTCCTTCAGTGGTCGAAATTAGCCCGCTACAAACACTGAAATCAAAGTAGGCGTCAATTTTTTCCAGTAGTTTATACACTGTTAAAAATGTGCAGCACACTGTCCAATCATTCGGCCGTTTTTATAGAAAACTGTTACGCAATCCTAATTTAACTATATTAGTATTATGCCCATAATATGGGCAATAATATGATCAAAATAGAGTTAAATTACGATTATAACCGTTTTCTATAAAGGACAGTTTGCTGGAGACTTTTACAGGGCCGAAAATAAGGGGAGGGGGGAAGGGGGCATGTGGCCCGGGCACCGAATGAAGATTTTGTTTGTTGATTCTTCTCACACCTATGTTTAGCACGGTATTGTTAAAATCATCATGTCTGGTGTATGACAAAGCATAGAAGAATCTAAAGATGATATGGATCCTGTATAAAGCAGAATATTTTCCGATTCCGTTTTCAAGATTTTAATCAATCAATATTTGATAAAGCCAAGGGCGGATCCAGCTCACCATTTAGAGGGGCGTCATGGATTTCCTTTTTTTGGGGGGGGTGGGAGGGGATCACATCTCGTTATGAGAATTTTTTATATTGAAAGCTATTCCCAAATCCAAACTAACTACTTTTCTGATACTTTCCCAAAGTCATTTTTATTCGCAAATACAAAAAATTTGCATTAATATTCGTAAAAATATAAAATTTACCGATTTTGTTCAGATACCAAGAAATTAAAGAGTGTTCCATTTTCTTATAAAGGCAAAGATTCATTCAGAAAATGTTGTCAAAGTTAGCATTTTTAGCCAAGTTTTACGAGTTGACAGCCACAGAAATGTCGTCGCAAGAGAACAACTGGCTGTCACTTCTGAAAAATCAGTTTAAAAAGTCTAACAATTGTCAACGATTAAATATGGCAAAATATTGTATTCAATTTTAGAGGTTACTAAACCGTACACATTGACAGCTATGGGATTCTATTAGTGACATGAAATTTGCAGGTGCAGGCTCTTCTTTCTGCTCTAAGTATTAAAAAGTTTTTTTTTTCAATCGAACTTATACTTTTGGATAATGGATCATTTTCTTCTGATGGACTGATGGCTTCCATTATTATGAAACAGTCGTTATAAACGAAGTCTTAGGTAATGATGAAAGAGCAGTCGTAAAAAGTTAGAACTCTGATTTGCTGGTCAGAATGGAAAAAAAATTACCATAATCTTTTTTTTTTTTTTTTTACGACTTAAACGACTGCTCTTTCATCTTCACCTAACACTTTCTTTATAACGGCTGTTTCATAATAATGGAAACCATCAGTTCATCAGAAGAAAATAACTCAAAATTCTCTTAAATATACTTTGTAAATATTCTTGTAAATATACTTTGAGGAAGAGGGAGGAGGAGGGGGGGGGGGCGCCAAAATCCATGTTTTCCCCGGGTGCAAAAAAGGCTACACTGTTAAAAATTTCGTGAAAAATTACCACTGCTTTTAAAGACTATCTATTTTCTGACAAATGAGAACGCTACATAAACGCCTATGAAGCGTTCTCATTGGTCAGAAAATAGATAGTCTTTAAAAACAGAGGTAATTTTTCACGATAATTTTAACAGTGAATTTCGGCCCTGGATTTTTAACTGCGCAGTGTAGCGTGCTGCAAATAGAAAAATTAAATTAGTCGCTCATTTTTTTCCAGTAGTTTATAGTGTAGCGCGCGAAATGAAGCGAAATGAAGACCGGGATCCAGATAGATTTTGCGCTTTTAGCGAAACGAGATTCATAAATTAGAAGCCTGCATTTTAGCGAACTTTTCACTCAAGGCGAACTTTTAGCTAACAGCGCAAAATCTACCTGGATCTCGACCTAGTTGCTATATTTCGAACAATTTAAATGTAGACAGTAGCGAGAAAAAAAAAAAAAAAAAAAAAAAAGAGGATCAGTAGTTTGTAGGAGGACTGTCGTTAATTTTAACGCTACTTTTGGGGGAGAAGGATGTGCAATTCTACAAATAATTGATCAAGCTTGCTTATTTTCTGCTCAACAATTTGCGAATCTCAGCTGCAGCGTTCGGCAACGCATCGCATGAAGTCATAGATTTTTGTCCATGGACCCCTACTGATAAAATCAAATGCTAACCCACCAAAGGAATTTTAATTTTCTTGCTGGCAACACTTGTTAGGTGCGTTCGTAATTATATAAATACGTAGCACCTATAGTCGTCGTTCAGTCCGCCTGTCCGTCTGTCCGCATGTGACAGAGCAAAAACTACCCAACCGAATGGGCTGAAATTTTAAATATATGATTGTTGCAAAAGTTTGTCGAGCCATTTCAAATTTTATGAAAATCGGATGTATAGTTTAATTACAGGGACAGTCAAAAGTTTTTCTTTACATTACGGCCAATGGGAAAAATTATTGCAAGTGCATTTTAATAATGTTAAAGCTTTCCAAATGGTCTGAAATTTTAAACATATAATTAATGCGACATTTTGTCGAGCCATTTCAAATTTTATGAAAATCGGATGCATAGTTTAATTACAGGGACAGTCAAAAGTTTTTCTTTACATTACGGCCAATGGGAAAAATTATTGCAAGTGCATTTTAATGATGTTACAGCCTTCCAAATGGGCTGAAATTTTAAATATATAATTGCTGCAAAATTTTGTCGAGCCATTTCAAATTTTATGAAAATCGGATGTGTAATTTAATTACAGGGACAGTCAAAAGTTTCCCGTTACATTAAGGGAAAGGGAAAAATTTATTGCAAGTGCATTTTAATGTTGTTACAGACTATGCACTCATGAAGTGCAAACAAATACACATTCAGTGCAATATCGGGTGCAAAAAATAATTATAAAACTAGTTATAGTACGAACGCACCTCTTTTGCCACGTTTGACGAGCAATTTCCAACTTGTTTTTATTTACTGGTTATTAAGGCTTCGTCTTTTAATGCCGGGTTTTTCATTTGGAATTGCTTGAATTTCCAGATTTATTTATTTCTGTAATTTGCTAGATTATAAAGTTACACAACATAGTTTAATTAATTCTTAACAGAACTCAATACAATTAACATATTAAGAGTCAGTTGGAGAGTTAATCTTTAACTGATGTTACCGGTCTCTCCGACCGCAGCTTTTTTCAATTTTTATACTTTAACTTGCAAATTTCAGTTTAACTACAAACACTACCGAAATTTTGTTCCATTTGGAACTTTAGTATTATCACCAGAGACTTTTGAACAGGTGAATTTTTATTATAACAGTCCTGTGCAAAAAGTTTACGACAAAAACACTATCCTATGAGTTAATCGTGCCATTTATTAATATTTCGTTGCAGCGGTCTCATAGACCGCTTCACACTAGTTACGTGACAATTTCTGTGACATCAGTTAAAGGTTAAGCAAAAATAAACAAGCAATGGACATTGTAATATGTGTATAAACTAACACCTTGGAGCTAAACAGAAAACATTTTCTTGTCTGTTAATTAGAGATCGACCGAAAATTCGGTTTCGTTTTCGGCCCAAAATATGAGTTTCGCCGAAAATTCTTTTTCGATTTACGGAAATTTGAGTGTGACTCCCCCCCCCCCCCCTTAAAAAAATCAATGGCCCAAATTACCCATATTTCAATTAAACCGCATTTGGCCCTTTAATTTTGAAACTCAACTTAAATTTTGTCTCATGCGTGCGAGTAGTTTTTGAGTCAATTTAAATAAACTAACAAAATGTAGTCATTAAAAAAAATAAGTTCATACCGTTTTATCTACAAATAGGCGCAGAGAAAAACGAAAATAGCCATTTAATTGGAAATTATGTCTTCTTTAAATATGTGATTTAAAAAAAAAAATAGTTTTAGGAGGTCGTCTTCATATAGAAATTGTATCAAACTCTGAAATGCTTAACACGAACATCTAATGTTTATATCATATTCTGATTTTTCGAAATTTTTTACCTTAGGGTATCAAACAGCGAGTTATTCGGTAGATTAGTTTTGGAATTATGGCGATTTAAAGTTTTGAAATAACTCCTAATTTTAAATTACTTTTCATTAGTTACAAAACAAGCTGCAATGCCGGTAGTTTTTTCAGCTTAGGTCTAACTTGGCTGAATGTGCTGTAAATTTGGATTCCCATGTTCAAAGCTTCTATAAATCGATTTCTTTTTTAAAAAAATTAAAGATAACAGATTCTAATTTTTTTTTCGCAAATTGATTACAAAAAAATATTTAGATTAATTTTCGAAAAAAAAAAAAAAAAAAAAAAAAACGCAACTTATGAATTTTTTAACATGTATCGATTTCTGGAAACTTCAAATATATAAATCCAAAAATTACAGCTAATTTCGCCGAGTAGTTTTTGAGGCGGTGATATATCTTTTTTACTTGATTACTTGGCTCAATTTATTTTATTTCATTCAATTCCTACTATTAGTTCACACTCTCCCTATATTTATTTATTTATTTATTTATATATCTTGTTCAAATTTTCAATCGTTAATAAAATACTTATTATTCATCCTATCAAGTTGAAATAATTTTTTTTTAAACTTGTACTTGATGACAATTTATGTTAATACAGTTTTTTCAAATATTAATTCATTAATTAAATTTTAATTAATTAATTTTAGTTTTACATGGGACACAAAATGGCGGCCATCGGTTATTGATGCATTTAATGCATCTTCATATCTATAAGGGGGGTTAACGTAGGGGGGACCCTGCTCTGTCGCCAAACACCGCCAAGTTTGTCGCCAACTTGGCGATATGTCGCCAAATTTGGTGACCAAAATGAATCGCCAAAAGTGACGCCAACTTGGCGATATCTCTAATATTTCGCGAAATTCCCATGGGCTTCCATTGTAAACATACTTGCTTATAGAAAATCAACAAATTGAGATATTTTAATGCAATAAAAGCTAATATTAGCTTCAGGGATTATATTAAATTTTTCTTTGATGACCTAAGTAGGAATTGACTTTAAAAACAAAATTTTTATATTACTTGTTTATTTTTTTAGTTATTGTCTTGACACCTCCGTATAATATTGATGGGAGTGTATATCGTTTGCTGCTTACCAATTGTTAATATTTTATGTCAATAATAAAATTTATTAGATATAATTAAATTATAAATTCATAGAATAGCGAAATTACAACTTTTTATAATGGTCTAGAAATTAACTGATGTAACCGGTCTCACAGACCGCTGCTTTTTTCAACTTTTACAGTTTAATTTGTAACTTTCAGTTTAACTACAAACACTACCGAAATTTTGCTTCGTTTGGAACTTTAGTAGGGGAAAGTAACGTAATGAGCCTCATTTAAGGGAAAACATGAATAGAGTCATATTTACACAAAAAATCAATATTTTATCAAGGAAGTATAACTCCAAAGCATAAGGAACAGTTAGCAATCAACTAATCTGCATAAAAGTTTTAGAAATTTCTTTTATAACGTTGGATTAAGCGGTAATGCCCCACATGGTAGGGTAATTGCGCTCAAAATTTGAATACAACATTTAAGTTGGAGTTATTTATAGTTGGCGTAACAAAGCACTGCAATAATAAATAAAAGAATGAACGTACAGCTAAATTTATGCATTTTTTAAAGAAATAATGAGCAAATTAACATTCGAAAATAAGAGTGTACACTTATAGTTTGTGAAAAAGTTATGGAACTTAAATCAGTTTTCTAGCATTTTTGACCGGTTGAAGGGGAACTGTCCCCTTAAAGGACTTTTTAAATCAAAGCCCCAGAAAGGGTGGTGCGATGAGTGCACCGGCACCAATCTAGATAGGCGCTGTCAGTTATCACTACTGATACAAACGATAAATGGAAAAAGTAACAAATTTTTTTTGCACCAGGTGCCAAACATAGATGCTGCAGCACTGTTTAAAATATACTTTTATTTATTCCCTTTATTGTTGCATTATGTAAATTTTGTAAACATTACACATATAAATTATGTTAAATAATTCCTAAAATGGAATCATTCTTTAAAATCAATTATTATTATCGTATAGCTAGCTTAATTAACTTCACCTGTTGTAAGAGTTTAATGCTTTTGGTATCCAGGGCCGAAATTAGCCTTTTTTGCACCAGGGGCAAGCATGGATTTAGACACCCCCCCCCCCCCCCTTCCCACTATACTCTGAAAAGTAAATTTACAAAGAGAATTTTTCTAAGTTTCTAACAGCCGACTTATTTTAAAGTTTAAAATATGTAATCATAAAATAATGTAATAACTAATAAAAGTGTGCGTTATACGTTGAAATCCGATATTTATGATACATCAAATACATTAATATTGATAACTTCCTATTGGTTATAGAATATATTCCCAGATAGCATGAACATTAGCAGCTAGTTTGATTTTTTCTGACATTATCTTGCCGTGACAAATTTGAATTGAGAAATTCGCAGCAAATTTCCCGCAAAGTTATACTATCCCCCACTTGCGTGAGTAGTTTGTTGTGAAACCGGTGGCAAGACTGTCTTTAATTCATGAAAGTGATGAAAGCAAAAAATCCCTCTGTTGAGAGAATAGACAATCAGCACATACGCAGAAATTTTATTCGGTTGGCAGAAAAAGCGGGGCCAACTTGGCACCGCTTTTTCTAAACGCTATACTTATCAAATACCAAAAAAGGCTCGTGTTGAAAAGTACAAATATTACCTTAACTAGCAAGACTGCTGCAAATTTTCTACAAATTAAAAATGCTCTCTGGGTTATAAGGTTAAATTTATACATTACGCGGAGAATGAATTATGTATCTGTTTTTTTGCTTATATGATCCATCGAACGTTAAGAAGCTGATTCACTTACGCGTAAACACCCGTACGCTAATGTTAATCCTATGAAAGAATTTTTTTTTAAATATCTCGTTTTCATTTCAATAATTTTAAATGATTTTTTTCTATTGTCTAGCTGAGATCGATCTGTACAAAAGCCGTTTTCTAGTTTTTCGATTTTGTTTACAGGTTTGTTTGTTTTTTTAATTATTATTATTATGATACTTTTACTTCCGGAGCCAGTTTCGAAAGTGAAAGTATTCTCATTAAAAAAAACCTGAAAAGAAAATCGAAAAAGTAAAAAACGGTCTTTGTTCAGATCGACCTTAGCTAGACAATGAAAAAAACCTGTTTAAAAATATTGAAATATAAGCGAGCTAACTTAAAAAATTTCTTCCATATGCGAACGGGTGTTTTCGCGTGAGTGAAGTAGCCCCATGGTAGCCAAGCCATATAAATTGTTTCCTTGGTAAATATTCTTTTGCAGCAAAGTCGAAAGTAAAACTGGAGAACCGAAAATTGACCTTGCCCAGTATCCTTTCCGAAAGTGAAAGTCACCTATAGATAGTTTCGGTTTTTCTCATTGGCTGGAATGATCCCCTGCCCTACCTATTATAGAGAACCTACAACTGGTAAAGGTTGGGGTTTACCAAAGGTTGGAGTTTCTCTAGCCCTACCGGGGGAAATGGTATGGTCCTTTTCAGGTTCCGCTGAATCAAGAATTCGGTAACCTTGAAACTTTAGGGTAAAATTGATCCACATGCTAACTCCCACGCATAAAAGGAGAGAAGAGAAAATCTTTTCCAATGGGGTTGAAATCATTAACAACTGTTCAATGACTTCGTAGTAAAAGAAATTTTAAAGCATCTTGAACTGCTAGTCACTTAAATTCCGAATTCCACCTCACTAATGCTAACTCTATATAGGCATAAAATGCATTCGTATATTTAAAATATCTCCTCAGGAAAGTAATGTTTTTAATTTCTTTTTACTTTCTTCTTAAAATGTTTTTTCTTTCCCTTACTTCTCAAAATATTTCTAAAATCTATGCTTAACACTTGACCGATGTGACAGAAATTGTCACATAACAACTGTGAAGCGGTCTGTGAGACCGCTCTATCGAAAGTTGAGTAAAAGGTGCAATTAACTCATAGGATGGTTTTTTTGTACTAAACTTTTTGTACAGAACTGTTATAAGGTTACATGGGGCAACTGTACCATGATTTTACAATGTGACTCTGGAGTTTCTGGCAATTCAGCCTCAAAAGGCTAATATTCATTTAAATTAAAGTCTGTACTTTTGTAAATGTGTCCAGTTAGGTTCCCTCTATCAGACAGAAATGCTCAAATTTACATTTTAGATCTAAAAATAAATAAATAAATATATCGTTCTTTCCTCATGGCTCCAGTTGCCCCATAAAAATGTGGCAAGTGGACCAGGAGGATCTATGTTCCACACGCGTTTTTTTTTTTTTTTTTAATATTGGGTAACAGGTCCTGTTTGAAAAAGTGTAAACAACTAAAAAAAAAAATTAAACCAGGAAGATCATGTAAATTATGTATCAACTAAAGAGCGTTGTAAGGGAAACCTTTACTGTCAACGTGTCTAAAAAAAGCACTAAAAGTGAAAATATTAGATTTATTTATACAAAAAACATAAAAATTAAATAAGTATTTATGTACTTTAGTATAGGTAATAAATATAAAAGTTATGGGTATTTTAAGGGGGAAAAATAACAAGATAAATCTATGAGCAAACGGCTATGTAAGTACTTAAGTTTCTCATTCTCTTTTTTATTTACCACAATGGAAGTTCGATATGTCTAATAAACCTGTGGAGAATATAACCATATTTTATATCAAACAGAACTATTTTTTATTCGTTTCGATAATTTTCTAATAATCTTACTTTGCCTAAGCCTCTTCATCTGTATCGTAAAATTTCGAGCTATAGCTATCACACTTAAGAAATTTGATTTGATACACCCAATATGCTTTTTAAAATTTTATTAGGTAATTTTGATAAGGTATTATGTAATTTTCTTTATTGCAAGCAAAAAAAAAAAAAAAAAAAAAAAAAAAAAAAAAACAATGGAGAAATTATTTTTCCATAGTCAAAAAGATATTTTTAACTGTTGGGGTAACTGTGGATCCTATAGGGTCCAGTTACCCCATTCTTTAAAAAATTTATGGGCTAACTGTAACACCGGCCTTACATTTGAAACATCAAGTAAATATGTATACATACCTAATAATATTAATGTATTTATAATGTCTAATCCTTAAAAAAAAAAGATTGTTTAAAAAAAGCACTTACCGTATTTTAATAAAAAGCCGAGGAAGTTCAACCAAATCGACGTTGTTTTAAAAAAAAGAAACCTAAATTTTCGGCAACCTATCACAACAAAGGCGGAGTTATGATTGAGTTGACACACGTTCTTTTAAGAAGCAGAGATGAGGGTGCAACGTTCACAAAAGCTAAAACTTAAAAAACATCAACGGTTTTTAATAAAATAGCCTATGGCCCAGTTACCTCGTGGGTCCAGTTACCTCAGCTTACCTTAATTAAAGTTCACCTATTCAAAAAATCTCTGATGGTATAGTACTAAAGTTCCAAACGAAACAAAATTTCGGCAGTGTTAGTAGTTAAAATTACAAGTTAAACTATAAAAATTGAAAAAAGCAGCGGTAATATTTTATGGAAACCGGTAATATTTTATGTGTTAAAAAAAAGCGGACGAACTGTGAGTAAGATTTTAACACTTCATATAAAATTAAGTACCGTATACAGGGTGTATCTAAACTCTTGGGCAAAACTTTAAGGGGTGATAGTACACTTCAAGACAAACAATATTAAGTAGGAAACTAAGGGTCCCAAACGTCTTCCGAAGGAGATAGGCACCTTTAAAGTTTAGGGTCCAAAATTTCAAATGATTATAAAAAGCGGAAAAATTGGTCGATTCGTTTGCGGTTTTCACTAAAACTATTCTTTATGTCAGTTTTTTCTTTAAAATAAATTTTAAAGATACAGTTTAAAAAATCACCGCTAGAGGGCGCTTTAGACTTTGGAGTAACCAACAACTATTTTTTACCGTTATTTTTTGTATCTCATCATTACATGCTTTGAAATGTTTAGACTTAAACTTAAATTTTGAGCTCAAAATCTGAATCGTTGGGAGTAGTTAAGTAGCGCAAACTGAACCGTGTTTAGGAGTTAAAATTTCAAATGATTATAAAAAACGGAAAAATTGGTCGATTCGTTTGCGGTTTTAACTAAAACTATTCTTTATGTCAGTATTGTCTTGAAAATAAATTTTAAAGATACAGTTAAAAAAATACCGATAGAGGGCGCTGTAGATTTTGGAGTAACGAACAACTATTTTTTACAGTTATTTTTTGTATCTCATTACATGCTTTCAAAAGCTTAGACTTAAACTTAAATTTTGAGTTCAAAATCTGAATCGTTGGAAGTGGTTAAGTAGCACAAACTGAACTGTGTTCAGGAGGAGGGGAGGGGGGTTCAAATTTCAACACATGAACACAGTTCAGTTTGCGCTACTTAACCACACCCAACGATTCAGATTTTGAGCTCAAAATTTAAGTCTAAGCTTTTGAAAGCATGTAATGAGATACAAAAAATAACGGTAAAAAATAGTTGTTCGTTACTCCAAAGTCTAAAGCGCCCTCTATCGGTATTTTTTTAACTGTATCTTTAAAATTTATTTTGAAACATTACTAACATAAAGAATAGTTTTAGTGAAAACCGCAAACGAATCGATCAATTTTTCCGTTTTTTATAATCATTTGAAATTTTAACTCTTGAACACAGTTCAATTTGCGCTACTTAACCACTCCCAACGATTCAAATTTTGAGCTCAAAATTTAAGTTTAAGTCTAAGCTTTTAAAAGCATCTAATGAGATACAACAAATAACGGTAAACAGGGGCGTAGCCACAGATATTTTTTCGGGGGGGAGAATTCGAAAATTTCCCAACTTGAAACAAATTGCTCCAATTTTCGACTAAAATGATATGCACAACGTGTGTAATAATTATAATGATACTTTTGCATAAAAAATTCCTTTCCAAAGAAAAATTCTGAAACTGAAAACATAAAAATTCTAATTATGGGTTTGTTTACTAAAAAAATAAATACGCTTTTTATTTTCTTCTATCTTTACAAGAAGAAAGTATTGGATTCGTGAAAAAATTCGACTTCCGGTGTTAGACTGATTTATACGTTTTAGTAAGTCCTGAACACGATTCGACTGTTTTTAGAAAACATCTGTCTGTCTATATGTGATACAAATTTTGTGGGCGCTCTAACACAGGAACTAATGCACGAAATTTAATAAAACTTTAGAGATTCACTTATACAGTCGAACCTCGTTAACGCGAACACTCAAGGGGAAATTTTTTTGTTCGTATTAAAAGTAGTTCGTCTTATCGGAACTTAACTACATTACATACAACTGGACGAGGCAATCGGAAACAGTTCGTGTTAACGAGGTTTGACTGTACCTTGATAAAAATTGGTGCTGATTTGTTTTTGGTGTAAATCGTCCAACAGGTGGCACTGCTATGCGGCATTTTTCACGATTTACATGATTTTAGCGATAATCATATCTCAAAAACTATTGCACGGAACTTGATAAAACGTCATATTCTGTTAAACCTTGACATAATTTGATGCAGATTAGCTTTTTATGTATATCATATAGCAGGTGGCGCTACTATGCAGCATTTTCACGATTTTGCGATAGCTGTATCTCAAAAACTAATGCACGGAATTTAGTCAAACTTCATATTCCACGTAAGTAGCACTTCCACATAAATAGATCCTTATTAGGCTTGGGTCTTACTGTCAAAAGCTACCGCTTTTGTGCACTTTCAGTAAGGAATTTTGCAGACATCTAAGAGGCTGGGTGCCAAAATTGAATGATTTGTTTGAAAAATGCTATGCTTATGTGTCCTTTTTAAATGCACACAATTCATCAAATCTATACCTTTAGAGTTTGTTATTATAGGCAAAGAATTGTCATTTAATTTTGGCACTGTGATTGCAAATTTTGATGCATTAACATGTGTGGAGAAGAAGAAAATTTTGGGATTGGCACATCCGACTAGTTTTCACTTAATATTAATTCTTGTGGTCTTCAAAGAAGCCCACTTGTTAATAACATCGCTTAGTTTAATAAAATTTCCTATTTCACTTTCATATTTTAAAAGCATTAGGCTATCAAGTCTGTCATCCCTCATTGTAGCTTGCAATATATATTTTTTAAATTTTTATTTGACTAAAGATTCTTTCATTAGATGCAACGCCATAAAGATAAGCTGCTGTGAATGTTAAGGTACGAGTATATAGTTTGACGGCGTGACTCAAATAGTCTTTGAATTTCATGGCATGAGTAAAAGGTTTGTTAAGTGAGTTAGGATTTGGTTTATTTCTATTTGACTCTGCAAGTCATGTACATCCGGTTTCACATATCCAGGTGGAAACATTATTAACTTTTCCCTTGCACAATTGTAATTTAAATATGGAATGCATTGCTGCAATATTCTCTTGATATAGGGAACATTGTCATTTAAGCCCATTACTAAATTCCCGAAATTTTCTTTTATTTCTTATAATTCTTTACTGTAAAACTTATGTGTATCAATGTCCATTGCTGCGCTATTATTCTTTCTATTGCCTTTGGTGAAACCGTTTTCCTACGGTGCTTTCGAAACTCACCTTCTCCAGTCACATCCTAATATTCATAATTGTTTGTGAGCTTGCCTGTAAAGAAATCTTTATTTCTTTAAAATTTTATTCAAGTGCAACGTGTCAGTGTTACAATGCATGCCGATTTTTTCTTCAGTTGATGGACTGCTTTCATGATCATATTTCTGTTCCAAATTAAAATCGTCCATTTTTTACCTTTTTCATCCTTGATTTTTAGATGCTCCAAAATGTTGCACGAAAACTCTTTCCTATTATGAAAGGTTTCTTCGTGCTGAGATTTATAGTAACTTTTTGGAACAGCTTTAAACACAGAACACTGGGCTTTTGGTTTAAAATTTTATAAAAACATATAAATATAAACGAACAGGACTGATATATATTTCCGAACACAAATAAAAGTAAAATGTGACAAATTTATCTAAACTAACGACTTTTTATATCCGCATTTGCTCATATAACGCTTTTTACTTGACAGCGAAGGATAACTAATTTTTGCGGCAAAAAAATCACGAGAATGAGTAAAATATTGTCCAAAAATCGCAAATTTAGTCAAAAAAGTTGTGAAAACTCATCAAATCTTCTTTCCCATAGCTGTGTTTCAAGTAGGTTACTGCATTCCTTTCTGTTGTGCTACAAGTGATCTCCAATTTTTAAAAGAAGCTGCAATCCCTTTGGATTAAAATAGCTGGATTCTCTTTTGGGAGGAGAATGGGAGGTAGGGTGAAATTTTTGAGAAAGGAACAAAGTTTTGGAGGAAATAAAGGAACTGTTTAGTCAGTTATTGATGGACGGGAGTAGAGAAATTTAGGTCTGGCAGATGTACAATATTTTTGTAGAACTGAAAAAATACAATGATAGATTGAGTGGTGCTGATTTCTCTTTGTATTTTTTTTTTTTTTTTTTTTTTTTTTTGATAATTTAACTTATTTACTGTTGCAATACTCAAAATAATCACCAAAACAATAAAAATTTCGTAATTTTTTTACTATTACTTTAAAAAAAGAAAATGTCTCAAAAATCTAGAATTTCCCAACTCTAAGCTCAAATTTCCCAACTTCAGATATATTGGGGGGGGAGACTCCCCCCCCATACCCCCCATAGCGACGCCCCTGACGGTAAAAAATAGTTGTTGGTTACTCCAAAGTCTAAAGCGCCCTCTATCGGCATTTTTTGAACTGTATCTTTAAAATTTGTTTTCAAGAAAATACTGACATAAAGAATAGTTCTAGTGAAAACCGCAAACGAATCGACCAATTTTTCCGTTTTTTATAATAATTTGTTATTTTGGACCCTAAAATTTAAAGGTGCCTATCTCCTTCGGAAGAGGTTTGGGACCCTTAGTTTCCTATTTAATATTGTTTGTCTTGATGTGTACTATCACCCCTTAAAGTTTTGCCCAAGAATTTAGATACACCCTGTATACTCGTGTATAAGTCGACCCCCCCCCCCCCCCCCACAACCAATTCTTAAGCAAACTTTTGAAGAAAAAAAAATGAATTTTCGTACATAAGTCGAACCACATTTCTGTTAGTATGTTGAAAAATGATTTGTAATCGAGGATAAAAAAAAATTAATAAATTTTCATTAAATTAGTAAACTTGTTTACGTTTCTAATCAGACTTTTTTTTTTTAATTCAACTTTTTAAAACTGTATAATTATGCAAATCCGAAGAAGCTTAAACTATTTTGAAACCTATTCACATCAATTCAATGATACTTAAAAAGAAAAAAATTCTTTCAAAAATCTATTCAAGCCTTATTTACAAGGGTAAACGACTTCTTAGACTGCTAAAATATAGTACTTCTTTGCATTGTAGACTTTTAAGAGAGATATCTATAAGCATTCTCAAGTTGAAGCTAAGTCTCAAGCTTAGAAGCATTCTCAAGTTGAACTCTTTTTTAAAGGGGATTAAAATTTTGAAAGAAATACCCCTCTATTGAAGGAAATTCTGTCCTATGAGAAAATGCATGCAGAACATGCATGCAGGGACATTATTGTTGAACATTTTTTGTCAATCACAGGGAATGACCATTGTCCGCTTTTATTTCTCATGTGATTATTTAAAAGACTTGCCCATTCGCCGATTATCCGCGACTTTTTTTTCCCTTGTGTATAAGTTGACGCCCCCCCCCCCCCCCATTTTCAACTCCCAAATTTTGTCTAAAATTCTTCAACTCATACACGAGTATATACGGTATATGTTTTAGAAATATTCTGAGAACTAAGAAAAAAGAGACGTCCTTTAATAAGAGTACACAGAAAAAAAAAGGAGTTGAAAATATTACTTTCCTGAGGAAATATTTAAAAAATACGAATGCATCAAACACCCTTTGACTTAACCTTTATTGAAGGGAACTCTGAAGCTGAGTGACTAGCAGCCTTTGGGGCAATATTTTTGAAAAAGGTGGTTTCCTTCTTTACTAGGGGGCTCGGCCCCCTACGAGCTACGCTCGCCAACCCCGCCCAGACACCGCAGACTCTAAATGCACGCTAATTTGATCGGCTTTAAAAAGATTTCGAAAGATTGAATTATAATTTAAAAAACAGTGGCGATCTCCCTATAAACGGATTTCTATTCATTTCTCTTTGATTGGGGAATTTTAACGCCAAATCCGCTGCGGTACTACTTGATTATCCTGTCGACCAATTTCGCCAAATTATATAAATCGCCAAACCACTCGCCAAATTATACAAATTGATATAATTTTTATTTTAAATAACGAAAGAACAAATAAATTCGTACAACATTAATAAAAACACAAATAAAACGTCGAAATAAAAATAACTTGATGACGTAGACACGTGTAACAACATTTCAAAATAAGCTAATATAAAAGAAATTAAGTAAAGAGAGTCTTTGTCTCCTGGTATTTTTTAACAAAGCGAAAAGAAAGTTCTTTTAAATGAGACATTTTAAATTAATTCTCAAAATATCAAATAGATGTCTAGCGCAATTTCTAAATTTAAACTTTTTTGCAATATTATTTTGTGTTCATTTTATGTAATAACTATAATGTGACGTAAATATGACGTAATTTCTCCTAAGACTTCTAACGCATGTTAATGAATTTATTATTTTACAATATCCTTTCTCTTTTAAAATTCACGTGCATACTTTTTATGACGTAATTTTTAATAAGTTCCTGCTTTTTATACGTAATTATTTAATTCTAATTTGAAAGTTTTTTTCCTGTTTATAATAGTCACGTGTAAATAAATTTTTAATTTGAAGTAAGCATTATCGCTTGCGCTTTTTATACAGTTGGCAACAGTTTAAATTAGTACAATTTTCTGAAATCTGTAAAAAATATCTCTAGAAATGCTGAAAATTTGAATTTAAAATAGAAATAAAACCTGAAAAAATGAGTCAAAATAAAAAAATTAATGCAATCTGCACTCCGGCAAATTCTAACGCATAAAATGATCTAAAAATGATTACACTGCCATGTATAGTTTTTGCTGCTATAAAACTTTTTTAGTGGAACGATTTTGTCCAACTTTAGCATTAAATAACTCTTAAAATAATTCTTCGATTTTAAAACTGTCTGCATCAGCGTGTTTATCAAACATTTCTGTATAAAACCACCTATTTTCATATTTTTGTATGCATTATTTTTGTTAATATTAACGAAGAAAGGCCTCCGGTCACAAAAAAAATCAAAACCGGCGGCGGCGGCGGTGACAGCGGTAGTTACTTTTTTTTAGAATAGAGAGAAATAGAGAGACACTTACCAAAGAAATTCCAGACGTTACTTTACGTTCTTTGACAGAGGTGAGACGGATTCAGTTCGTTCCCAGAGAAGTAGCTGCCATAGAGGCTACTTCACTCACGGGAAAAGACCCGCCCGGTAATGTTAATCTATGGGATAATTTTTTTTTTTTAATCTCGTTTTCATTTCAGTATTTATTTATTTATTCTCGAATGAATAGCTGAGGTCGATCTCTACAAAGGCTTTTTTTTTCTTTTTTCTTTTCTTTTCTTTTCTTTTCTTTTTTTTTTTTTACAATTTCGATTTTATTTACAAATTTTTGTTATTCGGATACTTTTACTTTCGGAACCGGTTTTAAAAGTGAAAGTATCCTCATTTAAAAAAAACAAAAACAAAACCTGCAAATAAAATCGAAAACGTAAAAAATGGCCTTTGTAGAGATCGACCTCAGCTATTCAACGCAACAAATCATTTAAAAATATTGAAATGCAAGCGAGATATCCAAAAAAATTCTTCCATAAGATTAACATTAGCCATTGGGTATTTTCGCGTGAGTGAAGTAACCTTTGCCCCTTAACTGTTGTTAAGGCTGTTCTCAAATCCAAAGGGTCAACTTTCTGTCATAAGTTTTAATTCATTTTTCTTCGGAAACACATGAAACTAGAAGGTGTTGTTATTCAGAAACTATGTCATCAAACTGTTTTTTCCGTTTTCTTGTAAACGCAATAGATCGATCAGAAAATACTGTCAAAGTTGGCATTTTGAATCGAACTTCCGAACGAAAGAAGAAAATCCAGTCACTAAAAGGAGAAAAATGCCGTGTCACGTGATCAAAATTGCTTCTAACTCAATAGGTAATTGATTGATCAAAAAATGGAAAACACACAGTTCGCGTCCAAATCGCTTCCATGGCCAAGATTTCCAATTTTATATCTTTCCGTTAAAAAATGAATTTTTAAATGTGTCAAAATGTTTTGTGCTTGTTAAGCAGAGCAGTTGAGAACAGCCTTAACAGTCTCGCAGACTGCTACTTTTTAAGTGCGTTCGTAATTATATAAATACGTAGCACCAATAGTCGTCGGTCAGTCCGTCCGACCGCATATAACAGCGCAAAAACTAACCAACGGAATCGTTTCAAATTTTAAATATATAATTGTTGCAAAATTTTGTCGAGTCATTTCAAATTTTATGAAAATCGGATGTACAGTTTAATGACAGGGACAGTCAATTACATTACGGCCAAAGGGAAAAAATTATTGCAAATGCATTTTAATGATGTTACAGCCTTCCGAATGGTCTGAAATTTTAAATATACATTTGTTACAAAATTCTGTCGAGTCATTTCAAATTTTATGAAAATCGGATGTATAGTTTAATGACAGGGACAGTCAATTACATTACGGCCAAAGGGAAAAAATTATTGCAAGTGCATTTTAATGATGTTATAGCCTTCCGAATGGTCTGAAATTTTAAATATATAATTGTTGCAAAATTTTGCCGAGTCATTTCAAATTTTATGAAAATCGGATGTATAGTTTAATGACAGGGACAGTCAATTACATTACGGCCAAAGGGAAAAAATTATTGCAAGTGCATTTTAATGATGTTATAGCCTTCCGAATGGTCTGAAATTTTAAATATATAATTGTTGCAAAATTTTGTCGAGTCATTTCAAATTTTATGAAAATTGGATGTATAGTTTAATGACAGGGACAGTCAATTACATTACGGCCAAAGGGAAAAAATTATTGCAAGTGCATTTTAATGATGTTATAGCCTTGCGAATGGTCTGAAATTTTAAAAATATAATTGTTGCAAAATTTTGTCGAGTCATTTAAAATTTTATGAAAATCGGATGTACAGTTTAATGACAGGGACAGTCAAAAGTTTTCTGTTACATGACGGCCAATGGGAAAAAATTATTTCAAGTGCATTTTAATGATGTTACAGCCTTTCGGACAGAACGAAATTGATAGGCACTTATGAAGTGCACTAAAATATACATTCAGTACAATATGCGATGCAAAGAATATATATACATAAAACTAGTTATAGTACGAACGCACCTCATTTGCAACGTTTGACGAGCAATTTCCAACTCGTTTCAATTTTAACAGTTTAACTTATAAACTTTAAGAGACACTGTTAAAATTTTGTTTCGTATGGAACCCTAGTACTGTCGCTAGAGACTTCTGAATAAGCAAATTTTAATTATAATAGCACTGTACTGTACAGTCGTGGGAAAAAAAAGTAAACACCCCCTATTAACTCCTCAACAAATTATCGTAGAAGAAAGTTACTGGTACCGAACGATTGGAAATAAAGTCTACTTTTAAATGAGGTATATAAAATTTGCTTAGGGGGGCATCTACATATTAAAATGAGCCATAACATTGTTTTTTTCAATAGCAGTACACAATTCTGACAGCATAAATGAACTCTACACCCTTCAATTAGCCTAAAAACAAATTTTTATGCAATTCGTATGATAAGTTTCCGAGAAATTAATTACTTTATAACCAGCGTATTTCGAGGGCTGTATCCAAATTCAAGTTCGGTACTCGATTGTTAACCGAGAGAGCCCCCTTCTTGATCATGAAGCCTGCTAGATTACAAGACAGCAGAAGAAATCTCAAAATATTTAGTCACTTCTATCATAGACAGCCCCTTAAACCATCATTTTGCCGTTTTTTAAGCATAATTTGAAAACTACTTGGAAGAAAAATGTGAAATTTTGGATTTCTATAAAGCAGGACTTAACCCTTAAATGCCGGGTGTTGCTTTTCGGCAACATACCCAATTTAGGCTCTAAAATACTATTAGAATAATATTAAAGGTATAATGCCTAATGTTGCCAATAAAATATATTCTGAAAATATTATTAAATAGATTTTCAACATGTAGATGGCAACACTTGTGCTGTTTAAGAATAAAGATAGATTTATTTTTTCAATTGCAGCTACTTGTTCTTTTTGTTTTGTTTGGAAGCTAGCGAAATACCCTATTTTGTTCTGCAGTAAGAAAGTAAAATTTATTTCTTATTATAGTTCCTAAAATTCTTGTGTGTTTAATACTATAGAGTTTTATCAAGGAAAATTATTTTTTCAATTAAAGACCAGTATTGCCGATTAGTAACAAACTGTTTTTTAGCCGCAAACCATACTTAAAACAAAATATGATTTTTTAAAGTATTTTTCCCATGATTTATTTAAAAAATGAAAGCCGGAAAACATTATTACAATGATTTTTGAAAAATCAGGCATTTAAGGGTTATTACATCTAAATCCATCAAAAAAACTGTGGGTTGCAATTCATAATTTTTTCGAATATTAATTTCATAATTCATAATTTATATCATAAAATTATAAAAATTGCAAATTCAACGTATTTATGTTTGGGTATATTAGTATTATTGCTACACAAAAATTAGCACATTAGAAGTATAATTTCAGGAGATATAAATAAAAATATGAAAATGTAATTTAACATTAGAAGCACTAAATATTGAATGTTTATAATTAAAAACTTATCATTCAAATGACTTGAAATTTTGTGTCTAAGCAAAGTTTGAACCGAAGATTTGAAATATCTCGTTAAAATTGGGTAGTGCCATTGAAAAAAAAAAATGAAGTTTGGGTCTGTTTTAATATGCAGATGGCCCCCTAAGCAAATTTTATATACATCATTTAAAAGTAGATATTACTTCCAAACGTTCGGTACCAGTAACTTTCGTCTACGATAATTTGTTGAGGAGTTAGTAGGGGTTGTTTACTTTTTTTTTTCCACGACTGTACATGAAGTTTAGTACAGGAACAGTATCCTATGAATTAATCGATCCTATTATTCAATCTTCTATCAAGTGCTTTCAGAGACCGCTCAATTTATCTATGTACCTTTTTTTTTTTTTTTTTTTTTTTTTCACACCAGTTACAGGTTTAGTACAGGATGACAACAAGCATTAGGATCGGCGCAGTGACCTTTGCTTCAAGGGTTAGTCGTTTTTCAACGTGTTTTCCAAACCTGCCGAATTTAGATCCATCAATGTCAATCAAGTGATCGATCAAGTACTTCCGTTAGGAAAGGACTCAAGTCGCCTTCGATTTACTTTAGGATAAAAAAAAAAAAATACCAAGCCGGCCATTTTGTTTCTCCTGCAAACTTAACTATTTCAAATCTCCCCCAAAACCAGAAATCCATTAGTGAATGTCATTAGGGAGTAACCCTACTCAATAAGTATAATGTTTCAAATCACCAAAACACCAAACCATCTTTCTTCCGCGTATCTTCGTGCTTACCTTTTCCTGATAAAAGATTTCGTAAACATCTTTTTGTTTAACTATTTATATAACGAATCGAAATAAAGACAAAATTGCTTTTATTTATTTATTTATTTATTTATTTATTTTATCGTTTTTGAATTAAAATACAGTTTTTAATGTTGAACCATGGATGCTGATTTTAAAAAATAACGCTCAATAATTTAAAATCTTTCAATATCGTTGACGGACTGTTCATTTATTTATTTTATTAAAAGCATAAAATTTGGAGCCAAACTATGCAAATGATTTGGAATCAAACAGTGGATTTCAGTTATTGATAAATTTATTACATATTGAGTTATAATTGATTGAAAATCGACTTTGAAACTATTTTATGAAAGGTAATTTGTCTTTATAGAAAAAAAATGTATTGGGATTTCTTGATATCCAAATAAAAATTTCTGCAAATTTCGTAAATTATACAAATAATCATAAATTCTTTGATTGTATTAGAAAGCAGCAAGTATGTATTTGAGAACAGCTTTATAACTAGATTCAAGAGGTTTTTTGAGTGGCTTATTACACTTTTTGAATCTTAATTTAAGGCATTTTAAAATAATTTATTCTTTTTGGAGAATTGAAAAAAAAAAAAAAAAAAAAAAACGGAAACTTCTTCAAAATAAACGACCAAGAGCGAGTATTACTCGCGCTCAGAGAGTTCCGCATAATAAATATATGAATTAACTGTATTATTTTTACTTTATTATTACTTTCAATGCAAGCTACAGCTATAGAAAATTAGCCAAATATGCATTTCTTTATAGTCTTCATGCTAAAACCAAAAAAATTCACATATTTTGGTTATTTATTTATTTATTTAGTTTTTTTGGCAATTGAAAAACTTATTTTTTTTCTTTTGTTCAAAAATTAAATTTTAAACCTTTTTGCATATATTTTGGTTTCATTTTAGAAGTAGGTGTGTTGTGATTCTAATTTGTTCAAAAATTGTTTTCTATATGCATAATTTAGAGTTTTATCATGCCCTCACCAATTAATAATTTTAATTCACGCATCAGTGAGTTATATTTTTAAATTTTTTCTGCATTTATTTTTCTGGATAATATAGCGAATGATATATGCTTTAGGCAGAAAGGGATCTTAATTCCATATTATTTGTGTTTTGATACATTGAAAAAGGCGATGTTTTTTATCGTTTCGACAAACTCAAAAGTACTGTTCCCCGTTAGCCCCACCAGTGGCCGATAGGTTCTGCTGTCGAAGCTGATAGACGGGAGGTGCTGGGTTCGATCCCAATCACGCCCGTCGGCCTAATCGTTCGGAGTTTTCGTGGTTTTCTTTGAACCTTGGTTTTCCAAGCGTAAATACGGGTTAGATTCCCTTAGAAAGACCCCCAATAAGGGCACTCCCCACTTTAGGGCCTATACCCTCGTGCTAATAATTGGCCGTCATAAACACAACCAACGTGCGCCCCCTTAATTCGGTACTGACAATAAAAGTAGTGCATATTAAAAATTCATTTTTATCTGAAGCATAGTTCTGCTTAAACTTTTTGTGGAAATTCTAACAACCTGACTACTTGCAAGAAATATTAATATGACACGCAAGAATTATTCTAAGTTGAACCCGACTCGCAGAAAGAAAATAAGAATCACCCCAACCTGGAAAAAATCCCTTCCGGCTCGGCCTACAGGCACAGGTAGATTTCGAAGTTAAGTGCTAATGGCAACAACAAAAACTAAATCATGATTAGAGATAAACCCACTTTAACAATTTTATCTGGCCGCTGTTGCATAGGCGTAACCAGGGGGGTGCCCTGGGTGCCCGGGCACCCCCCCCCCCCCCGCGCTTCCGCAGACTCAAACACAGTTATTTTAAAAAATCGAAATCTACAAAAGAAAAAAGAAGAAGTGAAAGCAGGGTTCAGTTAGTTCAGCAAATTAGTTTAGTTCAAAAAACTAACACCCTAAGTTTTGAAATGTGATAAAAAATGAAACCCTTGTTCTTTTTTTCTTTTTAAAGAAAATTATGTTGTTTATCTTTTTTAAAACTAGAACATTTACAAGAATCTGTATTAGTCCAGTAAGTCAAAAAGGTGGCTTTATAATTCCACTTTGACGTCTTTTGTTTCTTGGAAATTTTTTTTAAAGCCGTTCCTTCTATTGCATGTTTTTGCAATTTCATGAGAAATTAACGCAAGTTCTTAAGAACTAGAAACTATTTGTCTGTTTGCTTTCGTAGTTTAAAGTCTAGAGAGAAGCAAAACAATTTGAAACGGAATGCAGATGTGAAAAAATAATTCTAAAATGCGATTAGCCGGAGGAAAGGGGATGGGGGTGGGGGTACACTGAACCTGCCTCCTTTGAAAATGAAAAATAATAGCTCAGAAAATTCAAATTAATCTAGAGGTTGGTTGATTGGTTGAATTTCGTGTTTCGAGGACATTTTTTGACATTCAAAAAAGAATATGGTTGCTATCTTTCAAGTCAATATAGTAATTTTTTTCCTCTGAAAATTTTTATACGATTTTTAGAGTCTCTTCTCGTTTCGCAGCGTTCTTTTGAAAGTAGGAAAAGGAACCCGGTTTCAATCTTTTAGCCCAGTGCAGTAAATTTTGACCGAATTCGCGATTTTATTCTGCGATCATTTCATGATATTTACGATTTTTTCCCAAAATCGTTTGACGAAATTCACGTCTTTCTACGCGATTTTTTGTCGAAATCTGCACTTTTCACCGCTAACCTTTGACAAAATTCGTGTTTTTTTACCACAATCCTTTAACGAAATTTGCATTTTTTACCGCGATATTTTGACGAAATTGGCATTTTTTAACACGATCTTTCGATGAAATTCGCTTTTTCTTTCCGCAAGCTTTTGACAAAATTCGCGCTTTCTTTCTACGATCCTTTGACGAAATTCTCGTTTTTACCGCGATCCTTTGACGAAATTTATTTTCTGTTGCGACTGATTGACGAAAGAGATTTTTTTTACAGGGAGATCAATTGTCGAAATTCGTGATAGTATTGCTCGACCGATCGGGAAAATTCTCGATATTTTTCCATATCAATTAACAAAATTCTCTACTCTTTTCCTCGACATTTTGACGAAATTTGCAAAAGTTTTTCACCAATCGTTTATCGAAATTCATAATTTTTTGCGCAATCTTTTGACGAAACTGGCGATTACTTTTTGCACTCTTTTATCTAAATTCCCGATATTTTTCCACGATCGTTTGAAGAAATTCTCAAAATTTTCCGGGTCCGATTCACGAATTGATTTTAAGAAATGGCATAAAAGAAATAAAAATCACGGACTTCAATTTTTTTTAAATACTCACTGAAGAATCACGGGTCTGTGAAGAATTTGGAGGGGGGAAATACTGCACAGCATTTTTTAACTATGCGGGACTTTCCTTTTCTGTGCACAAATCGCGCGATCCCGCACGTTATTTCAAAGCAATCAAAGAAAACTTCATTACTAGAGGAAATTCGTTGGGTGGTTTTTTTAAACGAACATAGAATTAAACAAATCTAGGATTGGGGGGGGGGGGGCTGCCTTCAGAAACGTACTCCCGAGCAAGCTACGACCTCTTCTCTCTCGAAACAAGCAAATCTTGAATTATTGCGCTTTTTATTTCAAGCAAAATTAAATTTTCAGCTTTCTTATAAGAACTGATTTGACATTATTCCAATTCGAATTCAATCACGGCAATTGCAAAAATTACCAGAGAATTTTTTCTGTTTCAAAAAAAGTAAAAAAAAATCGTCTCAAAGCACGAAAACAAACGCTAAAAATCGCATAAAAAATTTGGAAAAGATTAAAAAAAACTACAGGGAACGAAATTAACTATTTGGGTAAAAGATTTAAACCGGATTCCTTTTAAGAATGTCGAAAAAAAAAATCATCGCGAAATGCGAAAAAAACCCTCTAAAAATAACATTAAAAAATTGTTAAAAATGGAAAAATCGCTGTAAGAATCTCTACAATACTTTATTGAAAAGAAGACAAAGTTTACTGTATAAAATATTAAAATAGGATTCTTTTTTACTAATTTGAAAAAATTGCCGCAAAATGCGAAAAAATTCGCATAAAAAATTAATTGAAAAATTCCAGAAATTTTCTTCGATATGGATAAGTTCAGGCATACAGATCCTGTCAAATCTCACAGCTGTGCAGGCTGCATTGTTTTTTTAGAGTTCAGCGCGCGCGTGCGTACACACACACACACAGACAGACAAGTATCTATCTTTATCATTATAGTTGCATCATGATAATATAATTTGTATCATCTTGATAAAATTTAGTGTATATTATCATGACCTGTTTTACCTAATATAGTCGACACATTCTGAAGTAAAAATATGAATTATCGTAATTTCCGGCCTGTAATTCGCGGATCAAACAATTATGTTCGGACCCAGAAATCTTGTTTCATAAAACGTAACTTGTTAAATCGCGATAAGTATTTAACTTCAATAATGAAATAAAATTTCTGGGTCGAAACATGATTGTTTGATCCGCGGATTATAGGCCGGAAATTACGGAATGAAGAATATTATAATTATTTATAATATTGTAATAATTATTTATATAGGCTTTCCTCCAAAATTCCTTGGGTCCTTCCGGTGATCCCTAAAGGTGCGTTTTCACTGGTCTACCCAAGGTCTAACTTACCTAACTTTTTACCTAAACACAGGATTTTAGGTCGTTAGAACGCGATTTTGTAGGTTTGATTCGTGATCAATCCTAAGCACGGCTTACCTAAGCGCAGCCAATTAAAATAGAGCTTTTGATAATAATGGCGGTGTTGTCAATTTACTAAGTGATATTTATGTTTTATATCGTTTTATTTATTTATTTTGTTTTACGTCAAAGAGGAATCTATTTTTTGTGATTGAAGCAAAACGGTAAGTTTTATTGACATGTTGGATAGATATCATCCTTTATTATTGTCTTTTAATTTAATAAATTGTGGGTAATCCATATGGATTCTTTAAATTGTTGTTATTTTTGGTAATCATTCTACATTTTATTAATATTAGAATACTAATTATATAGTTTGTTTAAGGATTTTGTTGCGGATATAAGGATGAAGATATGTCCAGTTCTCAAAATTATTTTATTTTTATTAAACGTTAATAGTATACAAAGATTAAAAGTATTTTTTAAGAATGTTTGTTTCTTAAGATGAATTACTTGCTTCATTGATTATACTTGGTTACTTGATAGGGTATTTCCGATCAATTTAGATTTAAATGTCCATTTACTCACTTAAAATAATCGTAATTGTTAAGAAGGATATTGTTTACTGTAGCCCATTGATTTTTAAATGGAAAATTAGTTACAGGCAAACTTTAATCCAGTTTTGCTAATAGTAGGTATTTGATTATGCATGTTTAAGCGAGCATGTAAACAAAGTTTCTATAAAATAAACAAGCCGTTGTATTTTGTATTTTCCTGTTCTCTTTTAAGCAAGAAACATCTGATTGCAAAACAGTTTGCTCTTTACTCCTTTTCAGATATTTACTTGTGAACTTTGTCATGTAAGGAAAACACTGCTAATCTATTTTTTATTTTAATTTTAATGCTTTTCACCTGCAGATGTGCTATTTTTCTTTTTGTTGTTAAGATTAATGCTGAAACTTTTATGAAGATTTATAACTTTGTATGAAATTTAAATCAATTGAGAGATATTCAGACCATGTGTAGCTTTTCTATGTGCCCATTTTGAAGAATTTGTACACATTACCATTCCAATTCGATAAGCAGTTATAAATGCATATTCAATGTATTTTAAGTTAAATCTGCATGTCTTGTTAGCAATTATTTTCATTTATTAAAAAAGTATTGCTATCAAAATAATAGGAGATTCTCCATTTGAAATGCATATTTATAAAATTTTGTTTAAATTGTTATTTAGGTGCATTTCTTTTACAAGTATGGCTACAGATTTATCTTACAGCATAGGTCATCGGTTTTAAATGTACCTATTTATCTATTAAAGTAAAGAACTATTTATTCATTTATTTATTTTTTTCAAAAATCATTACTTATTATTCTTACTATTTTTGAAAATGGAATTCATTATCAAAAAATAAAATGCTCTCTGTGGGAGATTCTTTGAGTCTATATGTTTGAGTGTATATTAAAGTTTTAGACGAATCACGAATTCATGATGTATATAAATTCAGTGGTCAAAATAGTATATTAGAAGTAATGAAACTATAGTAGGTCCTAGTTTTGTCATTGTTTGTTGTGTAATATACTGTTTTTTGGAAAATATAATTTTGCGAGTAATGTAATAAAAATAAACTTGTTTGTAAGAAGCATCAATATTTTTTATGTTACATCCAGAAATTGTATATATCAATCAATACAAAGTATACCAGTGGAGGTAAGCGTCTGGCAGATCAGCTGGTGCCGGGATACATCTTCAAATTTGAATGCTTTCAGAAAATCACAAGTGTGTAGTTTTATTGTATAATAAGTGACTACCATTAGTGATCGTCTGCAAGCAACTGGACTTCAGACCAAGCCCTTGGACTTCAGAAAAGAAGATTTTACAAAATCTGTGAGTACCACTTCTATGTCAAAAGAGGAGACAGTAAAGTAAGTTTATTTAAGTAACATCAAAAATAATATTTGTGCTCCCTACAAACTAGTCTTTTTTTAATTACATTACTCGTTAAATTACATTTTCCAAAAATAGCATGCTGCACTACAAACTATGAGAACACAATATATTACTCAATGAGTAAGTACAAAAATTATTTAGCTGAAAATATTTTTAAATGCCCATATTGCAAATATAATGTGAAATAAGCATTTATATGTTTCAGTCTGGGGCATAAATAAAGTCTGCTGCTAAGTAAAAAAAAAAGTGTGGGCCAGCCTTACGTATATCTTCATTTTGTTTGTTACCAGGGCAATTGCACTATTTGGTTTTATTTTAAAAGATGAAAAAAAAAAAGGCGAGGGAAAGGGGAGATATGTTTTTAGATAATAAAAGTTTCTAGTGTTTTCTTTTTTAAAGTAAAAAAGTGTTCTTAAAAGATGCAAAAATAGTTTGTTGTTTATATTCATATGAGACTAAGTGTTTTTGAAAGTAAAATAATAATAATAATAAAAAAGATAGTTTGTTGTTTTAAGACGACGAAGTGTCTTCTTTTTTCCTTATGTTAATTATATTTATTGTCATCAGAGCAGTTACATGATACGGTTGGTATGATTTAAAATTAAGTATCGACCGAAACTGAAACTTGTTAAATTTTGATTCTTCGATTGCTTTTTAGTCTTATTGTTTTGTTAATAATTATGAATGCAGAAAAAAAAAGAAAAATTTAAATGAGAAATCTTTATTTTTCGTTAGGAAAATTAAAAAAATTAGATTGAAAACAGTGATTTATAAAGCATGCAACGTGCAAAAGAAAAAAAAAACCTAAATAAACAAACTGTCAACAACATTGCATACTTAAATAAATTGTCACATTGTATTAACCTAAATAAACAAACTATCCGTTGCAAATAATGTTTAAAAAATTAATGGTAAGGTAATCTTTCAAAAATTAAAGTTATGACACAAACATTTTTATAATTAGAGGTTGCTACCTTTATGTGTATAATAAACTTAATGTTTTGTAGAAAGATTTTAAAGTCCACCAGAACAACTTTAAGTATATGCAGGTAAGACAAATTTCTGCAACTTTTAAAATTAATATAACTGTTTTTGTATTTAAACGTAGCTTTATTAAAGTCTTCTGACAGTTGATAGAATTTAGGCCCTAATCTAAGTGGAAGCATGTGTAATTTTATAAATCATTGCTTAGGGCTAAAATTCTTTTATGAAGTTTTTCTTAATGTTAAAAGTGATATACTATTTTAATAAATATATATATAGTCAGCTATTTTCAGTTTCCCATACTTGATTTTGAGTAGTACTTTAATAAAAAATCAACATTTACCATTTGAATCAAATATTTATTTATATTTGTATTATATTTTGCCTTTCATTTTTTAAATATTAATATGTTTAAAGTGCTTTTATTTATTTTTTAATATAATTATGTGTAAGATATTTTGATTTAAAATTTCTAAGGTGTTGAGATTTGCCTTTTGGGAATCTATATTATAACTTTATCCTAAAATTTGATGAAAATGTAATGTAAACAAAAAAACTGTTTTGCAGTATCATATCTTTTTTAAAATACCATGCAATAAATTTATTCCATAATTTATATAGTTATAATAAATTTATATTTAAAGCATTTTAAAAGTGTTTTTTCATAATTACTATTCTGTAATAAATATTTAGATAATACAGTAGCATAACTATTTCTGTTTTTGTCTATAAGCGTACTTAAATTTCTTACCTAATTAATAGTTAGTTAGGCTTAGATGCCTTATATTCCCAGGTAGCCGCTATCTTGGATGTTTTGAGATTTCTTGGTGATTTTATGTTGGCAATCTTTATCGATATGTGGAACCCCGTGTGAGTTCTGGCGTGTCGTGTTCTGGGAACCCCTGAGAAGCTCATTTTCACTTAGGATTTTGTGGATGTGTTTTGATATTGTGTTGTATTATTCTGTCTTTTTATTTTTGTTAAATTTATTGGATGTATTTGATTGACTATGGTTTCTGTAGTCTGTTTAAACACTCTTGCTGAAGTAATTAATAAATTTGAGGAAATTTTGACGAAAAAAGGAGGTTTGTTTATAGTGTGTCAATGCGTATTCATAAGCCTATTTTTGAAAATGATGGTGATGCTATGACAGTATTTCATGCTTGAGCTTTCAAGAAAGCAGACGTCTGTTAAGGTATGTTAATAATTTTATGTATATTTTGTTGCCTTTCGAGTTTTTTACATTTTGAGATTGCTACACAGCGAGAACTGCTGAATTTTGAGAATGCTACACAGCAAGAACTGCTGAATCCAGTGATGTTTTTTTTTCAGTTAATGAGCGCGATTACTGATTGGCACTTAATGAGTTTCGTGCATTTTTGTGGTCGCGGCAGGAGTTTGCGGAATCCAGTGGTTTTTTTTTTCGGTTAATGAGCGCATAGCGCTCATACAATGTTTAGTGAATGCCACTTTAACGAGTTTTGTTTATTATTTACATTTTATTTTCGTTAAGTCTAACATGCGTATAAACCGGTGTTTGGCGACATTTACTACTTGGCGGAAAAGGGGTTTTCACTCCAAGAAAAATTCCAAGATGGCGGCTCCGAGAATTTATGACATCTGTTTCTATAGTTATGATGTCTTCATTATTGTTAAAGTAACAAACGAAAATTCAAGATTGAGTGAGATGAGATATAATGTATTTATGATGACTCAAAAAGTGGATTATGGTTTTCTGAACAAAAATTGTCTGTCTTTGTACCTATCATCAACCGCAAAAGTTTTTCCATTTTGTTAGAAACTCTTTTTTGTAAAAAAGCAAGAAACATATTATTTACTAAACAAAATTTAGAAACTTGTATTTGTACATTATTAATTCCTATGAAAATCCAAATTAATCATAATTTTAATCCTCATCATGGTTATTTTTTTAAGTTACAGCAAACAAATAATCTAAAACATCTTATTTTATTTAAATATGAACTTGTTTCTAATTATTTTAAATATATTTATAAGTTGACAGTTAAAGGTAGAAATTGTGAAAAGTTTTTTAAAATGTGTTTCAAAAGGTTTTTTTAAGTATTCGGTTCGGCTGAATACTTTGATATTCAGCTTAACCAGATAGTTTGATATTCGGTGCATCCCTAACCAAGAGTAGACTCGTGTTACCTAATACTCCAGAATTGTAAAAATGATGTACACCTGAGTGCTTCTTTTGGCAATAAATTTTAGTATCTTTAGGAACTTAATTATAAAGTGATAAATGAATTTTAATGCATTTTTCTGTTAGAGTCACAGGTGATAAATCTCCAAATATTATCTATGGTTAAAATAACAGGGTTTGCATCAAATCATGTCATTAAAACATGCCAACTGGCTGTGAAACTGTAGCAGCGAAATATTAGGTAACAAATGAAATATAAATAAAAAATAAAGAGAATTTTTAATTACAATAATAAAGAAATAATTTTTTTAATCTGCTTTTATCAAATGATAATTTAATATTAAGTAAATTATAATTAAACTTCGAAAAAATAATTTAAAAATTCTCAATACATAGTTTCAAAAATGTTTTTTCGCCTTTTCTGTTGTCATACTTGAAAAAACGAGAGAAAAAATAATCATTTTAATAAATTCAGTAGTTCATGCTTTCTACCAAGTTGAAGTGGTGAATTTTCCATAATTAGAGTCATGCCAAATTAATGTATTGTAACAGAAGTTTTTTGAACCAACATGAATTATAGTCCTGAAATTAGGGATGATTTTTATAAACATTCAATGTTTATAAAAAAGTGGCTAAAAAAAAAAAAAAACTATTTTTACTTTTATACTTATTTAGTAGTAACTCTATCATTTTTATCATAATTTAACATTTAAACTTACAGAGAGGCAACATAATGCGTTTCATTGGCATGTTACGGTTGGAGATATATTTATTAGTGAAATCATTGCTATGCCATTTGATCCAGTGAAATTTATCAAATTCACAACATTTTTGGGTAGGTACTTTATGTCAGCCAGGCACTTGAAATAAACCAGGGCTGAAACTAGCCTTTTTTGCACCCAGCACAAACATAGATTTTGCCCCCTCCCCCCCCCGGCCTCCGCAAAGTAAATTTACGAAGAGAATTTTAATTCTAATCGCTGACTTATTTCAAATTTAAAATATGTAATAAAAAAATATGTAATCAACTTTGTCAAATATTGATTCATTAAAACTTTGAAAACGAAATCCAAAGGAAGTCACATGAAGAAACTATGCAGATTCTCAAGCTAATGTTAAACTTATAGGAGCATTCTTTTCAAATTTCTCGCTTGCACTTTAATATTTTTAAATGATTTTTTCCGTTTGGGACAGCTGAGGTTGTTTCTAACAGGATAAATGTTTACTTTTTAAATTTTGTTTGCAGTTTTTTAAAATATATATATAAAATTACTTTCACTTTTTGAACCAGTTCTGAAAGTTTAAGTAGCCTCATAAAAAAACTTGAACCAAAATCGAAAACGTACAACCTAACAATGTTAAAGATCAAACTCAGCTATCTTAAGAAAAAAAAAATATTTAAAAATATTAAAATGCAAGCGAGAAATTTGAAAAGAATGCTCCCATATTTAACATTAGCTTGCGAGTTTCTTCGTGTGACTAGTGTAGCTTCTTAAGAAATCAAAAACCAAAATTCATTTGACACCCCCTTCGTTTTCCTTATGGCGACCAGGGAACATGCCTCCTCTGCCCCCCCCCCCCTCTAGTTTCGATCCTGAGATAAACCATTAAATAATGTCATCATTTGTATTCATTTTTTTTTAATATAAACCTCTCATTCATTTTATTTGAAATACAAAATTTTCATTTAAAATACATATATTACATACATTTAAAATAAGTGCCTTTCACTTATTTCATTAAAAAAAGGGAATAAAACAATAAGGAGAAATAATACGATGAACCAAAATTGTTATTTCAACCTCAGTACATCGTTTCTAATTTATACAAGTGAACACTAACAGGAATTATTGCTGGAAGAAAAAAAAATATCCAAGATAAAAGTACCTTTTTTGTGATGTATTCACAAAAACAGGGATTGCCCCGGCAAACATTTATACCCCTTTATTCTTCTTAATAAAAGAAGCCCCTTCACCAAATTATTCTCCATAAAAGCG
Source organism: Maratus speciosus (assembly GCA_963932465.1). Lineage (NCBI taxonomy): Eukaryota > Metazoa > Arthropoda > Arachnida > Araneae > Salticidae > Maratus > Maratus speciosus. The sequence goes on along the minus strand of CAWVRF010001037.1, from coordinate 99,989 downwards.
ACTTCACACAATAAGAAAAAATTGTTGGGATTTAAAATGTGTAATTTACAAACAAAATAAGCTCAGAAGAAAAGTATAGCAGGAAGACATTTTAAAAAAGGATGATTAAATGTTTACTTTGAATTTAAACAACTGAATTTGATTTTTCTTTACAGAAATTTATTTTTCTCAATTCTGTAACAAAAACGGCCCCCCCCCCCCCAAAAAAAAAAAAAAAAAACTTTCACCCCTGATGTGAAATCATAAGGTAAAACTTACAATTTTAAGTACATTTAGTTTGCATTTTACTGTTAATTTTTTTTTTTTTGGGGGGGGGGGGGGTTGTCACAAAAAGTAAATTTAACTAAATTGGATAATTTTATACTGACTGTAGTGATGATATGTATAAGAGAATCTGCCAGTGTCACAGGCGTACGGTTCAGGGATGTATGGAGGGTATATGGTGGTATATGCCGTATAACTTCGGGATTTTTTTAGGAAACACCGTATACCGTCTGTTTCTCAAAAAAGCTATAGTATATACACTGTAGGGTATACTCTCTGCCTTGAGCGTATGCCTTCTGCTTTTTTTACGATTACACCACTGGTACAGTTGTATGTGCTCATGGGTCCCAAGTTCCACCATTAATTTCTAAAATATTCTTTTTCACTCTAATATAAAAAAGGTTTTATTTTAGATTTTATTTAAGTTTTAAAGATTTTTTTCACACATATTTTTTTCCCTTAAATTTTGTTCTTTTTCTTTTGTTACAGAGATAAACATTATTAGGAATTTCTATTTCTCTAAATGTGCCATTTTTTAAAAAATATAATAAAATGTTAAACGTTTAAAGTTTTATAAAAAAAAAACTAAAATATAAAAAAAATTCCATATTTAAAAAAATAATAAAATAAAAATAAACATTCTTAAATGTTAACTTTTCTTGTGAAATATGAAAAACGATTCACAAAAAACAGTGAGAAACACTTCATAAGCGGGTCGGAACATTCAAATTTTTACATTGCCTTAATGTTTTATTTAATTTGTTGATTTATTTAACAAATATAATTCTACTCAATTTCTTTAAAAGGAAATTCAAAAAGCAACATTAAATTTATAGTCGATCTCTATTACACATGTTCCACTAACGTACGTAACGTTTTTCACACGTACTTGTGTGAAAAATAATTTATTCAGTATGTTTTTAAATATACATAAATCATGGTGACCTAGTGTTTTTATTTAATTTAGGAGTATAAATCCATAGCCACAATTTAAAGTTTGAATAAACAATGATTTGTGGGGCATTTTTTAAGACCCTTTAGTGGGGAAAACAGTCGAAACTTTCGATTAATTTCTATACAAAATATTTGCTACTACTAATTAAACTGACAACAACAAAAAACAATTATTTGTTTACATTTTTTTACATCTGTTCGATCTGCAGACAGTAAAGCCGTAAAGTAGACGCTTGCGCAGTAAAAACTTGCCTTTGATTGGTTGGCGTAAAGATTTTATATGTAACCAGTGAAAACGCTCTTAGGTTAAGGTTTTGGGTCACTAGGATTTTTTAGGTCGTTAGAACGACCAGTGAAAACGCACCTTAAGAAGTGATGGAGTCACATTCTGAAAAACTTTCGTGCGTATGTACTGGTGTATCGCATGTATTATCTGAGATTTATCATCTGGCAAAATTTCATGCAGCGTTCCCTGTGCCTATAGAAGTTTCCAGCATGGTTAAAAGCCTTTTTTAATCTTTATAAGAAGTTAGGGTGCAAAAAGGTTTTACACTTGTGACCACACTTGGTCACTGTCTTATCTCGCTGCTGCAAGAACGTTTACATATCTTTTTTTTACCCTTAGATCTAGTTTTAATGTTTTGAACTCCTTCTCATCCCTCCTCACGCAAACAAAAATCGCGTTTGAGCCCTTTTGAAAAGAAATACCACACAATTATACCTTCTAAGATAAAAATCTGTTTAAAACGGAAATTCGACCCGTTTCCTGGATTTCCGTTTTAGAAGGTTTTACTATATAAGATATTGTTTGCATCCAACATGTTCAGGTTAAAAAGTCTGGGCACCCCCCCCCCCCCCCCCGTTCAAAAGGCTGGTTACGCCTATGTGTTGACGAGTTTTTAGTTCATTTTTGTATAAGAGCTGGCTTTATCAGAATCATGTTAAGGCGGTATTTAAAAAAAAAAAATACTTTCCCATGCTCAACAACTCTGAATTTTCTGGCACATTTTCAAATTCATTTTTAAAAGAAAAAATATGAAACTTGCTGACGTGACTTTTGAAGATATTTATAAGTGACCTGTGTTTTCAATTTTCTTTCAATTAATTAAAACTTGATTTATAAACAATTATTTTCTCAGTAGAACAATATTTTTCGTTTCCAACACAATCGCTTCGGGAAATTCTATTCAAAATGCCCAATTTGACATCATTTTTTGAAATATATTCTACCTCTATCAAAAAATTGACCATTACGATACATTATATAGTATCTGAATAAGAGAATCTACCAATTGGATGCGTTTGAGAGCAAAAATGAATTTAAAAATGAGTCAGAAAATAAGCAGTTTGGATTTGAATACACCCTTCAAACGATGATTTTAGGTAGATTTCGTATGAAATACTACCTATTGGGATCGTTCCTATGTTGGAATTTCGGAAAATTTCTTGCAGATCTACACCGATCATGACCTCTAGAACCCAAAACCACCCCACCCCCAAAAAAACTATATCTATATATATATCACTTATTTATGGACACGATAACTTCCGTAATTCTGCACAAATCTTTTCCAAACTGATACATAAAATCAAGGGGCGGGAAATCTTTTTGCGCCCCTGGAGCCCATTTTTTATTTTATCAATTATCTGTGATATATAAAATTTTGGCCTTATTTTTAGAAGTAATAAAAACTTTAAACTAAACTAATTTGATATGTACAAAAATTAAGAAGTTATGGCGTTTTTTCGGCTTTCACAAAACTTTCCATCCCCTTGGTCCGATTTTGCCCATTAACGAACTTGACCGAGATTTTATGCATCAGTTTGGAAGAAATTTGTGTAGAATTACGGAAGTTATCGTGTCCATAAAAAAGTGATATTATATATATATAAAGTTTTTTTTACTGAGGTTGGTTTTGGTTTCTAGCGGTCATGATCGGTGTAGATATGCAAAATTTTTTCAGAAATTCCTACGTAGGGGATAATGTAATAGGTAGTATTTCATAAGAAATCTACCTAAAAGAAAATTAGGGACAACCCGGCCCGATCCGATGTAGGACTTTTATTCAACAATCCCGGAGTGTCCAATATTTAGAAGTTTTACTATATTTAAATAGTAAAAATATAGATTTGTTTTTGTTTTTTTTATAATAAAACTTAAGATTGGTATAGGAGATAAATTCTAGATTTAGGAAAGTAAACATGATTTACTTTCATTTCATTTCGGGTTCGGGTCGGGTTGCGGGTTGATGAAAATTATTTTGGTGGTTTCAGATCGGGTACGACCGGCCCCGCCCAGGACTCTAGTTTAGGTGCTACTGCGAAACTGCGAACCACAAATACGTCTCAGTTGCACTGCACTGTTTCATGTATTTGGATGTTAGTTTTTGCGAAATATTGAGCATAAGAATTTTCACGATCTGCTTATTAAATTTTTATGACTTTAATTTTCTGTCAAATAAATCATATGTACCGAAGTCTGATGAAATTGAAACTTATCTTACACTAACGCGTTACGTTGTCTGTAATGTTGTGTGAAATGTTCAAGATTTTTATTGCAATTTTTCAGTTCAAAAATTCTCTAATATTTGCATAAATATGTGCATTTTATTAGACGGTAAATGTAAGATAATTGTTAATATCGCAGGATCTCTTTGCTTCCCAATCGTAATCCCCTAATTCATCAAATTATTTCCATAAACGCATATTACAGCTGCATCATACAAATGAAGAAAGGAAAAGTACTGTACAGTGTAATGCAAGATTATACAACTTTTATCTTGGTTTGTTGCATATTTTCATAGATTTAAAAGACACGTTGAAATTAATTGCAAGTGAAATGTGTATTAAGCAAGAACGAGTTTTTCTTTTATTTAAACCTTGTGTATTTGTTTTTTTAAATGCCTCCTATTACAAATACATGCATATTTTTTGATAGGAACAACCATTACATAAGTAATAGTACTTCATCAGAAAATAATTTAAATTAAATAATTATAGTCAATTTTGTAGAAAATTTAAATTATTTATAATTTAAACATAATTAGTAACATCTCTTAAAAAAATAAATCGAGTTGATTTTCTTTTATAACATGATCAAATCCTTTAAAAGCATCTTACGATATTGTTATAAATATGCCCATTAAAAAAAAAAATGAAACTATTTTAGGCTAAATGTTGAATATTTTTTATCTATTTTGTGTTCTCATAGTTGTATCATGTAGTCTGCATAGTGTTTATTCGCGTTAACAAATATTTTAAGAAAACTCTTCAAGGAACCAGATATGTTCTGTTCATTAATTTTTGCTAATTTTCATACTATATGCATACAAGCCTGACTTTAGACTCACTATATATGTTACTGGTTGTAGAAAAAAGCCTGTATTGAAAGTAGAAATTATTTTAATCCTAAAATTTGGAACATTAAATTACAAAAAAGGGAGAAATATTGTATTAGAGTTAGTTGTTCTTAAAAAAGAAGGGGAGGGGGGGATTGAAGAAAAAAAAACAGTTGATTTAACACAATACTTATATGGCGCATAATTTACGAGGTACTTTCTAATAATTAGCAGCATGTGATTTAAACTTACAAATGTTATGATGGATTATAATTCTATTAAAAATTACTCTTTGCAATACTATTATTGTGGGTGAAACGATTTGATAATACCATATTCTTGCAGTGAAATATCGGTAATCTGTTAATAAAAGATGAAAATTCTCTTATTTTGACTGAAATAGTTAACTCGATAATAAATTCGCCTTGAATTTTCTTCGTCAGCGTCACTTTTTATATTGCCCTAATCAATATAAAAATAATTACATTTTCATTTGCAAAAATAATTTAATTTAGCTGCAGCTGACCCGACCGGCGCAACGTTACCCGGCCTCGTCAAAAGATAACACATAACACGAAATCGCAATAAACATAGTGAAAACGTTAAAAATCATTCCATAAATTCTGAATAAACTTTATTGCAAAGAAAACAAAATTTACTATATTGATCAAGAAGATTGAAAAAGGATTCATTTTACGAATGAGGAAAAATCGGTGCAAATCGTGGAAAAAACAAATCTGAAAGTCGTATGTAAAGAATCGCCAAAATTTCAAAAATTGCTGAGGAAAAAATTTATTTAAGATTAAAACATGATTTCTTTTATGAAAATCGAAAAAAAACAGACGCAAAGCACAAAAGTAGATGAAAAGTGGGGCTCCGACCTCAGGAGGAGGTGTTGAGGTGCACGAGAGGAGGTGCAGGTGCAGGTGCAGGTGCAGGTGCAGGTGCAGCACCTCCCGTGCTCCTCCTCTCGTGCTACACCTCCCGTGCTCCTCCTCCTCTCGCGACTCTACTCTTGGAGGAGGGGTGAATGCGATAAGGATTTTTTTTAGATAAAAGCGGGAATTTTCGGGAGATTGATTTTTTTGCTGTGTTATAGTACGAGGGTTATTTTTTCGATCGGTTACATAACTTTTGAGCGTTATTATGTTGAGTGTGATATAGTACGAGGTTAAAATGAATAATTAAAATGTGTTAATTAAAAAGTAATTAAAGATAATTAATGAGAAAAATTAATTTACAAATTTTAATGAGGAGACTTAGAATTTTTAGGGGAGCAATTTTTTGTGTGTTATAGTACGAAGGGGTATTTTTTTACTGACGGTTAACTAATTAGTAATTAAAAATAGCAATTAAAAATCTAATGAGGAAATATTTAATGAGGGGACTTAGAATTTTTCGAGCAATTTTATTAGTACAGTACGAGGTTCGAATGAATTATTAAAAATGGAAAATTAATTTAAAATATTAATTAATTAAAAAGTAATTAAAACTAATTAATAAGAAAAATTAATTTAGAAAGTTTAATGAGGGGACTTAGAGTTTTTGAGTTTGAAATTTATTTTTAGTGGTTATAATATGCAGTTGAATTTTAAGAATAATTAAAAATATTCATTCATTAAAAATAGTAATTAAAAATGATAATTAAAAAAATTTTAATGAAAAAATAACTTAATGAAGAAAATTTTCGAGAATTTCATTTAATTTTGTTAATGAATTCAGTGTTATGAGATAGTTTTATTTGAAATAGAAATTTTTTGAAAAAAAAAAAAAAAGTGGAAATTTTTAAATCTTTTTAGGAATGTGAATGTTTTTTGAATAAAATTTGGGAAAGGATTTTATTCTTTTCAGTGACATGTTTTTTAAAGACATTTGGATCTTTATTAGGGAATCTCACCCGTATTTACACATGGAAATCCATGCTTCGAAGAAAACCACGAAAACTCCGAACGATTAGGCCGACGAGCACGACTCGGTTCGAACCCAGTACTTCTTGTCTACCAGCTTCGAGAGCAGAACCTCTCGCCCACTGGTCGGGCGATAATTTAATGCAGAAACTTCAGAAATTTTTCGAGGGTTTTATTTAATTTTGTTAATGAATTGAATGTTATGAGATATTTTTATTTGAAATAGAAATTTTTTGAAAAAACAGTGGACATTTTTTAATCTTTGTAGGAATGTGAATGTTTTTTAAATAAAATTTGGGGGAGGATTTAATTTTTTTAAGTGACATGTTTTTTAAAGATATTATTTCGAATTGCAGTCATGTTTTCACAAATATTTCTCGGTTATATATAAATGAATTGAAAGTTTTGCATTAAACGGTTAGTAATTTTAGACTATCATTAGTTAGGTAAATGAATTTATACTTTTGTGTCGTGCTTTCTGACTAAACTTTACTTATTGAATGAAAAAAATATATGTAACTAGAAAATTTGATGAATATTTGAAGAAAAAATTAAATTTTCAGTGATCTTTTAATCTAGTCAATGCATTAAGCAAAAACAAAACTTAAATTATACTTAACAGATATTTTAAAACACACCACAAGTATTGAGAGACTTCATACCATTCCACAATTAAAAAAAAGGATATATATATATATATGTATATATATTAGCTGATTTCGTTTTATATAACATCAAATTTTACTGTATGCGTGTATTCCCCATATGGAAAAACCCTTTGGTAGATAAGTGGCTCAACAGTTCGCATGATAAGTACAATGACTCACTTTACTTGAGGGTTTATTTGCTAACGCAGTGAGGAATAGGGATTAGATAATTCTTAGTAGTTAAATATTAATTAAAAGGGAATTAGAAATTTGGTTTAGCACTTTATTCTTTTAAATGAGATGTTTTCTAAAGGTAATTTTTAGAAATGACAGTTTTTTTGTTTTTGTTTTTTTCAAATCATTTTTCAATTACGTTTTTGAATTGAAAGAAATGTTTTAGACATTTATCGGTTATACGCTTTGGTTTAGTCAATACTATTAATGAATGCACTCATATTTGGTCATTTAGGAAGCTTTCAGAAATATTTTGCTAAGAATTTAGAACATATGAAGATATTAAGAATGTCATTTTAAATGTAGGATTTTCACACATGTTAATGAAGTACAATTTAATATAAAAAAAATTGTAATTCCCATTTAACTTTTAATCTAGCAAATTTGTGAAGCCACACAAACTTCGAAATTTTTCTTAATATAAATAAATATTGTTTTTAGATCATTTTTATAAATATAATGAATGAATGAAAGAAATGATTGTTCTTTTTCATCATGTAACTTTAATCATCAAAATTTCAATAAATATTTAAAACATTCAAATGAAAATGATAAGCCTTTCGTTTAATATTTTTCAGTTTAATTAATGCGTAATTAAATTTTTTGAAAGATTTTCATAATTAAAACAAATAGAAGAGGAATTCTTTTCAATGAAATATATATATACATTCCTATATGTGTCTTAAAAAACCTGACATAGTCATTCTGCGCAGTGTTTGTGAGATATAGATTTAGTTCCCATTTATGTTACGTAATAGAGATCACGTGATTTTTCCCACCAATCGCAGTTCATTCTTTATCATTATTCTGAGATAGTATTATAAGTATAATTTTTTAGGAAATGTATAGTGTTAGACAAATGAATGACCAGAATTTGAAAAATTTCGCCAAAATAATTTACATATTGACTCACTTACATAATTTTTATGTATTAACTAACTTGCATAACTTTCTAGGACCATGACTTTTGAATACACTAGGATCTGACTGAAGTTTTCAAGACATATTTATCTCACATATTTAAATTTAGATATTTAAGCTACTTTTTTAATTCTTGATTAAATTTCAGAAATGCATATGCTTCAACAACAAATATTTTCTAAATGTATAAGAGAAATAAGTATTCACATAAAAATTAAACTTACCTTTTCCGAACGCATCTACTTCAAACAATCTCTTGAAAAATGGAGAAGACAAGTTTTTATCTGAATCAAATGACTAACAAGCTATGAGTCATTCATGGGTTTTTCTCACGTAGATAACTTCACTGATTAGAAGTTCATTAAATTTTCGACTATATATTTATATTATTAAAGTTAGGACTGCAATTACATATCCTTTAATTGATTTTTATAATAATTAAAATAATAATTCAATTAATCTTTAAAAAATAAATTAGTTTTAGTTTTATTCATTCTTAACAAGATGTTCAAAAATTAACAAATGAATATCTAGCAATAAGGTCATCATTTTTAATAAAAAATTAATATTTTAGGTTTATTATAGACGTACTAGTATTTTTAGACTAGCGAAATATCCCCCTTTTTAGAAAATATATTTCTGGTTTAATTTTCAATTATTTTTTTAAATATTCTCCATTGGGAAAACAAGGGATATGCTTTTTGACTATTTTATTTGAATTTTAGAATTGTTTCACATTTAGAAGTATATCTTATCAAAATAAATTCAAAATATTTATTATTAATAATTTGAAAAATAAAACATTTAGAAGTAAATTGACTTATTTTTATTAATATTCCATAAAAATCCAATGACTTTAAAATCGCATAAACTTTTTACAAGCAGTTAGTCACCAACAGTATGCTAAATGAACCCCAATATCTTATCTATTTGGGTATTTCCATGAATACGTGATTCATGAGATAAGTAGAATGTCATGTTCAAATATGAATCTAAGAACAGTGTTAATGAATTTACTTTATTCATATCATATATACTTAATTTTAGATATAATTTATATAATGCGTAATTAATAAGGATTTAATTAATATGATGCGTTATTAATTAAAATCTAAATATAATTGAATCTTTTTCAGTCTTATTTAATAGAAGATGAATGCTTTTCAAATTTTTTCAGAAACATGTAAGTTATTATTAGCTTGTAAATTGCAGCTAAATTAAAAATTAACTTCTCACATAGAATTAGACTTCTGCTAAATTTTCAATGAAAATATTTTTCACTTAAAAGTTTACTTCTCACATTGAAAAAGTCATATACTTGGAAATTTTACCTGTAAAATTTTCTCACATGGAAAAAGGCTTTAGTGATTGTATTAGAATAAAAACTTATCATATGAAAATTTAACTTGTGTAAATTGTATTAAAAAAACTTTTCATATTACAATTTTAAATAAGTTAATTATTATTATTTAATCTATGTCTCCCAACTACTCATTTTTTTTTTACAAATAAATATTTATCACTTTTTAATGGAAACAAGAATGGTATGTAAACCTTTCGTTTTATATTTTAAAATTAATATGAGCCTTTTCTTTTTTTTTTTCAGTGCGACTCCTTCAAATTTTAAACCCTTTGAGAGCTATTTTAGCGAGAACATAAAAAAAATCGAAGTCTCCCATTTAACGAAAAAAGGATTTATACTCAATACACTGCAGACATTCTAAACAAAATTTGAAACATTTTAATTCAAGTTCTTTTGAAAACTCTACTCATTTTGTAGGGAGAAAAAAAAAACATACATTTATAAATTTTTAGTTTCACATATTATATATATATTACACACTAAATAAAATATATATTAAGATAAAACATTTACAAACTTATTTATAAAAAGGAAAGACATAACCTTATTTCACTTTTTCGGTAAGCATATTTTTAATTCACAAGCAGGCTTTACACATATTAGTTAGCACACAAGTTACTTCAACGAAAGATCCTTTTTCCTTATCTAAATGATTCATAGGGATTCATACCTCCCTCATGAATACGTTATACAAACGATATATTAGTTTAATGAATATAAATTTTAACTAAATCCTTAAAACTTTATTAGATAACGTTCGATCATTTTTATATTTCAAAACGAAGGAAAATTATTGAATATCACCTAACAAGTATATACTTTTACACTAACATGCTATAAAAACACTTCTAAATATTTAAATTTAATGATATTTCGACATCTCTCGCCAAGCTTTTTAAGAATGACAGACTCTTTCATTAAAATATTTAGCTTTTTGTATACAATTTTAGCAATAAATATATAATGCACTCCACTTAACTTTATCATTAAACATTAAATTAATTCTTTGCAAAGCAATTCAAACTAAGGATTTTTTATTTTTAGGGTAGATAAGTATATATGTTTATGTATACATGTGCATATATGTGTGTGTGTGTGTGTGTGTGTGTGTGCATTTGTAAATGGGAAAAAAATTTAAAGGTATACACATTAAAAGTTAATAAAATTATTTAAAAAAATTATATAAATATTTCAAGAGAGTATTAAATATTTCAAGACAGTATTAAAGATTTGAACAACTGATAAAAATGCTTTGAAAAACGTTAAAAATTTTTAAAAATGTTTCTTTCATATTTTAAAGTCAACAAATATTAATACATAGCTATGTACATACAGGCATTTGAGCTATGTACATACATGCATTTGAGCTATGTTAACAGAACAAATGTTTTAAATATTTCGATGCTATTTCCAAGTTAATCAATTTATACTTTTTTGAATATGCATATACATATATTTGTAAATTTTAATGTTTTCTGTTAAAGCTGACTAGTTATTTATCCTAACATTATCCTATTATTATCCTAGTTATTTATCCTACATTTATTAACACAATAAACCAACTGCTTTTCAAACGACTGTGTGATTATCATAACAACCCAAATCATTTTATCTGCACATGCGCAAACATTTTAATAAACTAGAGGCCACATTTTCAATCGGATAAAACAATGACTAATTAAATAGGTTATATCCTAACTTAAATTATACCTTTTATGTGATATTGCTAAACATGCTACTACAATGTCTAATCAAATAGGTTATGTCCTAACTTTAATTATACCTTTTATGTGACATTGCTAAACAAACTTCTAACTTGTAAAAATAGCATTATAACTTGTTTTCACTAGGCAAACTTAATAAATTTCGTAGGTTTTATAAAATAATCGACATGTTTGGTTATCTCTCATCATAGTTTTCTAAAATATATCCAAAAAATTTTGCTATTATTAAAAAACATGCTTTTAATTAAGATAGTTTTCACTCTTATTATTTAAAAACATAACACAAAATATTTTTATTAAATAATCACTATTTTTCACAAGTTTGCAATATTTTTATGCTAACTAGGGTTAGTAGTATTCAGACTTAAAAATATCTTTTTAGATTAAACATGAAAATTAATGCGTCTGGCAAACCTTTGACTATTTTTAGTTAAACTTCGTGTCATGAAACATAACCGCAAAGCTTAAAATTATACTTTGCAGTTTTCTAACTATTAAAAATAAATGTTTTAAAATTCATTAAAATTTGAAAAATTATTAAATACTATTACATTTTAATTTTTAAATTCATTTTTATATATAAACACACATAATAATAATACTTATCTAATACGGGAGCTAGCAGTCTTAAGCGCAACCTTCTCTCACAAAAACTAAAAACGAAATGAATAATTCTAAGTCCTTATCAGCTAATCTTATCACTGATTAGATTATCACAAGATCTATGTGACGTCACGTCACGTGACACATATCACGCGATTAATGGTGGCTATTCTGGATTTCATAATTTAAAGCTCTCATTTCCAATTGCAATTAGTACATTTTCTCTAATTGATTTTTTTAAAAAATTAGTTTTTTAAATTAATTATTAATTACTATACTTAATAAATTATTTTTGTAATTAGTTATTATTTTTTAATTAATTATTTATATAATTAAATATTTCTTAGTATAAATACTATGTATTGTAACAAAGCTTAGTATCTATGTACTAAGTAATATTTCTTAGTATAAATACTAAGCTTTATTACAATACATAGTATTTATACTAAGAAATATTTAATTATATAAATAATTAATTAAAAAATAATAACTAATTACAAAAATAATTTATTAAGTATAGTAATTAATAATTAATTTAAAAAACTAATTTTTTAAAAAAATCAATTAGAGAAAATGTACTAATTGCAATTGGAAATGAGAGCTTTAAATTATGAAATCCAGAATAGCCACCATTAATCGCGTGATATGTGTCACGTGACGTGACGTCACATAGATCTTGTGATAATCTAATCAGTGATAAGATTAGCTGATAAGGACTTAGAATTATTCATTTCGTTTTTAGTTTTTGTGAGAGAAGGTTGCGCTTAAGACTGCTAGCTCCCGTATTAGATAAGTATTATTATTATGTGTGTTTATATATAAAAATGAATTTAAAAATTAAAATGTAATAGTATTTAATAATTTTTCAAATTTTAATGAATTTTAAAACATTTATTTTTAATAGTTAGAAAACTGCAAAGTATAATTTTAAGCTTTGCGGTTATGTTTCATGACACGAAGTTTAACTAAAAATAGTCAAAGGTTTGCCAGACGCATTAATTTTCATGTTTAATCTAAAAAGATATTTTTAAGTCTGAATACTACTAACCCTAGTTAGCATAAAAATATTGCAAACTTGTGAAAAATAGTGATTATTTAATAAAAATATTTTGTGTTATGTTTTTAAATAATAAGAGTGAAAACTATCTTAATTAAAAGCATGTTTTTTAATAATAGCAAAATTTTTTGGATATATTTTAGAAAACTATGATGAGAGATAACCAAACATGTCGATTATTTTATAAAACCTACGAAATTTATTAAGTTTGCCTAGTGAAAACAAGTTATAATGCTATTTTTACAAGTTAGAAGTTTGTTTAGCAATGTCACATAAAAGGTATAATTAAAGTTAGGACATAACCTATTTGATTAGACATTGTAGTAGCATGTTTAGCAATATCACATAAAAGGTATAATTTAAGTTAGGATATAACCTATTTAATTAGTCATTGTTTTATCCGATTGAAAATGTGGCCTCTAGTTTATTAAAATGTTTGCGCATGTGCAGATAAAATGATTTGGGTTGTTATGATAATCACACAGTCGTTTGAAAAGCAGTTGGTTTATTGTGTTAATAAATGTAGGATAAATAACTAGGATAATAATAGGATAATGTTAGGATAAATAACTAGTCAGCTTTAACAGAAAACATTAAAATTTACAAATATATGTATATGCATATTCAAAAAAGTATAAATTGATTAACTTGGAAATAGCATCGAAATATTTAAAACATTTGTTCTGTTAACATAGCTCAAATGCATGTATGTACATAGCTCAAATGCCTGTATGTACATAGCTATGTATTAATATTTGTTGACTTTAAAATATGAAAGAAACATTTTTAAAAATTTTTAACGTTTTTCAAAGCATTTTTATCAGTTGTTCAAATCTTTAATACTGTCTTGAAATATTTAATACTCTCTTGAAATATTTATATAATTTTTTTAAATAATTTTATTAACTTTTAATGTGTATACCTTTAAATTTTTTTCCCATTTACAAATGCACACACACACACACACACACACACATATATGCACATGTATACATAAACATATATACTTATCTACCCTAAAAATAAAAAATCCTTAGTTTGAATTGCTTTGCAAAGAATTAATTTAATGTTTAATGATAAAGTTAAGTGGAGTGCATTATATATTTATTGCTAAAATTGTATACAAAAAGCTAAATATTTTAATGAAAGAGTCTGTCATTCTTAAAAAGCTTGGCGAGAGATGTCGAAATATCATTAAATTTAAATATTTAGAAGTGTTTTTATAGCATGTTAGTGTAAAAGTATATACTTGTTAGGTGATATTCAATAATTTTCCTTCGTTTTGAAATATAAAAATGATCGAACGTTATCTAATAAAGTTTTAAGGATTTAGTTAAAATTTATATTCATTAAACTAATATATCGTTTGTATAACGTATTCATGAGGGAGGTATGAATCCCTATGAATCATTTAGATAAGGAAAAAGGATCTTTCGTTGAAGTAACTTGTGTGCTAACTAATATGTGTAAAGCCTGCTTGTGAATTAAAAATATGCTTACCGAAAAAGTGAAATAAGGTTATGTCTTTCCTTTTTATAAATAAGTTTGTAAATGTTTTATCTTAATATATATTTTATTTAGTGTGTAATATATATATAATATGTGAAACTAAAAATTTATAAATGTATGTTTTTTTTTTCTCCCTACAAAATGAGTAGAGTTTTCAAAAGAACTTGAATTAAAATGTTTCAAATTTTGTTTAGAATGTCTGCAGTGTATTGAGTATAAATCCTTTTTTCGTTAAATGGGAGACTTCGATTTTTTTTATGTTCTCGCTAAAATAGCTCTCAAAGGGTTTAAAATTTGAAGGAGTCGCACTGAAAAAAAAAAAGAAAAGGCTCATATTAATTTTAAAATATAAAACGAAAGGTTTACATACCATTCTTGTTTCCATTAAAAAGTGATAAATATTTATTTGTAAAAAAAAAATGAGTAGTTGGGAGACATAGATTAAATAATAATAATTAACTTATTTAAAATTGTAATATGAAAAGTTTTTTTAATACAATTTACACAAGTTAAATTTTCATATGATAAGTTTTTATTCTAATACAATCACTAAAGCCTTTTTCCATGTGAGAAAATTTTACAGGTAAAATTTCCAAGTATATGACTTTTTCAATGTGAGAAGTAAACTTTTAAGTGAAAAATATTTTCATTGAAAATTTAGCAGAAGTCTAATTCTATGTGAGAAGTTAATTTTTAATTTAGCTGCAATTTACAAGCTAATAATAACTTACATGTTTCTGAAAAAATTTGAAAAGCATTCATCTTCTATTAAATAAGACTGAAAAAGATTCAATTATATTTAGATTTTAATTAATAACGCATCATATTAATTAAATCCTTATTAATTACGCATTATATAAATTATATCTAAAATTAAGTATATATGATATGAATAAAGTAAATTCATTAACACTGTTCTTAGATTCATATTTGAACATGACATTCTACTTATCTCATGAATCACGTATTCATGGAAATACCCAAATAGATAAGATATTGGGGTTCATTTAGCATACTGTTGGTGACTAACTGCTTGTAAAAAGTTTATGCGATTTTAAAGTCATTGGATTTTTATGGAATATTAATAAAAATAAGTCAATTTACTTCTAAATGTTTTATTTTTCAAATTATTAATAATAAATATTTTGAATTTATTTTGATAAGATATACTTCTAAATGTGAAACAATTCTAAAATTCAAATAAAATAGTCAAAAAGCATATCCCTTGTTTTCCCAATGGAGAATATTTAAAAAAATAATTGAAAATTAAACCAGAAATATATTTTCTAAAAAGGGGGATATTTCGCTAGTCTAAAAATACTAGTACGTCTATAATAAACCTAAAATATTAATTTTTTATTAAAAATGATGACCTTATTGCTAGATATTCATTTGTTAATTTTTGAACATCTTGTTAAGAATGAATAAAACTAAAACTAATTTATTTTTTAAAGATTAATTGAATTATTATTTTAATTATTATAAAAATCAATTAAAGGATATGTAATTGCAGTCCTAACTTTAATAATATAAATATATAGTCGAAAATTTAATGAACTTCTAATCAGTGAAGTTATCTACGTGAGAAAAACCCATGAATGACTCATAGCTTGTTAGTCATTTGATTCAGATAAAAACTTGTCTTCTCCATTTTTCAAGAGATTGTTTGAAGTAGATGCGTTCGGAAAAGGTAAGTTTAATTTTTATGTGAATACTTATTTCTCTTATACATTTAGAAAATATTTGTTGTTGAAGCATATGCATTTCTGAAATTTAATCAAGAATTAAAAAAGTAGCTTAAATATCTAAATTTAAATATGTGAGATAAATATGTCTTGAAAACTTCAGTCAGATCCTAGTGTATTCAAAAGTCATGGTCCTAGAAAGTTATGCAAGTTAGTTAATACATAAAAATTATGTAAGTGAGTCAATATGTAAATTATTTTGGCGAAATTTTTCAAATTCTGGTCATTCATTTGTCTAACACTATACATTTCCTAAAAAATTATACTTATAATACTATCTCAGAATAATGATAAAGAATGAACTGCGATTGGTGGGAAAAATCACGTGATCTCTATTACGTAACATAAATGGGAACTAAATCTATATCTCACAAACACTGCGCAGAATGACTATGTCAGGTTTTTTAAGACACATATAGGAATGTATATATATATTTCATTGAAAAGAATTCCTCTTCTATTTGTTTTAATTATGAAAATCTTTCAAAAAATTTAATTACGCATTAATTAAACTGAAAAATATTAAACGAAAGGCTTATCATTTTCATTTGAATGTTTTAAATATTTATTGAAATTTTGATGATTAAAGTTACATGATGAAAAAGAACAATCATTTCTTTCATTCATTCATTATATTTATAAAAATGATCTAAAAACAATATTTATTTATATTAAGAAAAATTTCGAAGTTTGTGTGGCTTCACAAATTTGCTAGATTAAAAGTTAAATGGGAATTACAATTTTTTTTATATTAAATTGTACTTCATTAACATGTGTGAAAATCCTACATTTAAAATGACATTCTTAATATCTTCATATGTTCTAAATTCTTAGCAAAATATTTCTGAAAGCTTCCTAAATGACCAAATATGAGTGCATTCATTAATAGTATTGACTAAACCAAAGCGTATAACCGATAAATGTCTAAAACATTTCTTTCAATTCAAAAACGTAATTGAAAAATGATTTGAAAAAAACAAAAACAAAAAAACTGTCATTTCTAAAAATTACCTTTAGAAAACATCTCATTTAAAAGAATAAAGTGCTAAACCAAATTTCTAATTCCCTTTTAATTAATATTTAACTACTAAGAATTATCTAATCCCTATTCCTCACTGCGTTAGCAAATAAACCCTCAAGTAAAGTGAGTCATTGTACTTATCATGCGAACTGTTGAGCCACTTATCTACCAAAGGGTTTTTCCATATGGGGAATACACGCATACAGTAAAATTTGATGTTATATAAAACGAAATCAGCTAATATATATACATATATATATATATATCCTTTTTTTTTAATTGTGGAATGGTATGAAGTCTCTCAATACTTGTGGTGTGTTTTAAAATATCTGTTAAGTATAATTTAAGTTTTGTTTTTGCTTAATGCATTGACTAGATTAAAAGATCACTGAAAATTTAATTTTTTCTTCAAATATTCATCAAATTTTCTAGTTACATATATTTTTTTCATTCAATAAGTAAAGTTTAGTCAGAAAGCACGACACAAAAGTATAAATTCATTTACCTAACTAATGATAGTCTAAAATTACTAACCGTTTAATGCAAAACTTTCAATTCATTTATATATAACCGAGAAATATTTGTGAAAACATGACTGCAATTCGAAATAATATCTTTAAAAAACATGTCACTTAAAAAAATTAAATCCTCCCCCAAATTTTATTTAAAAAACATTCACATTCCTACAAAGATTAAAAAATGTCCACTGTTTTTTCAAAAAATTTCTATTTCAAATAAAAATATCTCATAACATTCAATTCATTAACAAAATTAAATAAAACCCTCGAAAAATTTCTGAAGTTTCTGCATTAAATTATCGCCCGACCAGTGGGCGAGAGGTTCTGCTCTCGAAGCTGGTAGACAAGAAGTACTGGGTTCGAACCGAGTCGTGCTCGTCGGCCTAATCGTTCGGAGTTTTCGTGGTTTTCTTCGAAGCATGGATTTCCATGTGTAAATACGGGTGAGATTCCCTAATAAAGATCCAAATGTCTTTAAAAAACATGTCACTGAAAAGAATAAAATCCTTTCCCAAATTTTATTCAAAAAACATTCACATTCCTAAAAAGATTTAAAAATTTCCACTTTTTTTTTTTTTTTCAAAAAATTTCTATTTCAAATAAAACTATCTCATAACACTGAATTCATTAACAAAATTAAATGAAATTCTCGAAAATTTTCTTCATTAAGTTATTTTTTCATTAAAATTTTTTTAATTATCATTTTTAATTACTATTTTTAATGAATGAATATTTTTAATTATTCTTAAAATTCAACTGCATATTATAACCACTAAAAATAAATTTCAAACTCAAAAACTCTAAGTCCCCTCATTAAACTTTCTAAATTAATTTTTCTTATTAATTAGTTTTAATTACTTTTTAATTAATTAATATTTTAAATTAATTTTCCATTTTTAATAATTCATTCGAACCTCGTACTGTACTAATAAAATTGCTCGAAAAATTCTAAGTCCCCTCATTAAATATTTCCTCATTAGATTTTTAATTGCTATTTTTAATTACTAATTAGTTAACCGTCAGTAAAAAAATACCCCTTCGTACTATAACACACAAAAAATTGCTCCCCTAAAAATTCTAAGTCTCCTCATTAAAATTTGTAAATTAATTTTTCTCATTAATTATCTTTAATTACTTTTTAATTAACACATTTTAATTATTCATTTTAACCTCGTACTATATCACACTCAACATAATAACGCTCAAAAGTTATGTAACCGATCGAAAAAATAACCCTCGTACTATAACACAGCAAAAAAATCAATCTCCCGAAAATTCCCGCTTTTATCTAAAAAAAATCCTTATCGCATTCACCCCTCCTCCAAGAGTAGAGTCGCGAGAGGAGGAGGAGCACGGGAGGTGTAGCACGAGAGGAGGAGCACGGGAGGTGCTGCACCTGCACCTGCACCTGCACCTGCACCTGCACCTCCTCTCGTGCACCTCAACACCTCCTCCTGAGGTCGGAGCCCCACTTTTCATCTACTCACAAACAAAAATAAAAATCGAAAATAAATAACACATAAAAATCGAAAATAAATAACGAAAATAAATAACACAGTTGGAAATGCTCTTTTAAACTATTCACGTCCATTGACGGCTATCTAAACTACGTAAAATACTAAAATTTATAGTTAAGCTTAAAAACGTCATTTGAAAAAAAATTCATTTCAGTAAGAATCTTCTTATTATTACTATCATTTTTATTAGAAATAAAAACTATCAATTAAAATTTCGGAGTTTCATTTGGTGCTGCACTCAAACAATATTTTAAAGCCCCCCCCGCCCTTTTTTTATCGATATTGCGCACATTGTTTTAAAAAGTTGCGATCTCAGAATTATCGATCGACTTATAATTACTCGAACAGTAATGTATCTAAATTTCTTATTTTTGAATAAAAAACCACTCTGCGATTACAAAAAAGTAGTAAATATGGAGACACGACTAAAAGGGATTAAAAATCGAATGAAATATTTCATTTTTCTATAAATGTAGTGATTGCTTAAGTTATAAGCGGTCATGCACACTTACCTCTCTTGGTTAGTATTGTCCAGAAATTTTCTTCTAATCGCCAAATTTAACGGATTTTATGAAATTTCCTTTGCTTTTACCAAAGACTGGAAACCACCGCACGATTTCCCAGTTTGTGAATGTCAATACCTGAAGATATTTTCAGTTTAAGATTGCAAATCAATTGAGCAATATCGTGACAGAAGGTAGCCACTTTCGGGGAGGGGGGGGGGGTGTACATACATAACTTTATCAACATTTTGCTAATTTTGACCCCCCCCCCCCCTATCACCATCACCTGATGAAATAGTTAAGTGTCAATTTTTTTTTCTTTTTTTTTTTCGTTTGCTTCGGAATAGCATTCAGAACCACGGGGTTGAAAAGCGCTACGTTTTGAAATTTTACGCTTATATTTCATGTTTTGATCGAGTTTTAAATATTTTCAGGAACAAGTACAGCTTATGCATGAATTCTTTTCTCTATTTTATTGCATCATCATGCACATTTCCATGTTATTATTAAAATGTAAATCATTTATTTTAATTAATAAGTAAATACGAATTTTCTAGTATGTATTTATCGAATAGCAATTGGTATAAAATAAATCGAAAGTATTTTGTGCATGCATTTACCTTTATTTATGCTGCATCAAGTGATGAAATATAAACAAATTTGCTATTTGCTAGCCGCACTACTTGTACACCATGTGATTTGCAATGTGAGATCCTATTAATATTGTCCATAAGAAAATAATTTTAAATGTATGATGTAATTTTCACCCTTTTAGGGGCAAAGCACTTACTTCCATTGCTAAAATGTTGAAATGAATGATTGGCACCATAATTTACGTACAAATTTATTTGCAAATAACAAAAAGCGATTTTTCACATATGTAATAAATGGAAAAAAAAATAATAATAATGCAAAAATCTTGGAGCCATTATCGCATTTGAGAATTAAAATTAAGTGGTTACATAAACATACCACCACCCCTGAAAGGGTTAAATGCGTTTCGTGTGCAAAAATTTAATTACAGCTTTTATTTCTCCACTCTTTTAATATTCATTATTTATTATTTATTCATTATTTATTTATTATTCCATTTAAATGTGTTTGGGAATATCAGTATTTGAACTTTTTAAATATATGACCTAATTTTCCCTATTAAAAGTTTTTCACGCATAATAATTTAATTATTTTAGGCATCTTTCATATGACAACATGAATTTTACATATGACGTATTTGTCCACATTAAATGCAGTTCGCGAGTAATAATTAAATTATTTTAAGATTTTCTTACTTTTTTAATATTCACGTGTAAATACAATTTGTATGACATAACTTTCCATATTTTCTGCTTTTAAGAATTGATCATTTTATTACTATTTTAAAGTTTCATTTCTGTTTTTAACAGTAACGTGTAAATACATTTTTTATTTGAGAGGAAATATAATTTTTTCTGCTGTTTTACAAATTAGCATCAACATAAAAAATTACCCTTTTTAAATATGAAAATAATTCTCTTGAAATAATGAAAATTCGAATAAAAGATTGAAAAAAAAAAACCCTTCATAAAATTAGTAAAATTAAAAAAAAAATAAGCGCAGTTTTCACACCACTAGCTTGAGAAGTATATCCCTAGAAACATATATTAAACTCCTATGCATAGCTTTGTTTCTAAAAAACTTTTTTAATGGACCTATTCTGACATTCTTCTATACTTTAACATTGAAAATCACTTTAAATAGTTCTTCGATTTAAAAATTGTCTACTTTAGCGTGTTTATATAAGATTTCTCTATAATACTTACCAATTTTCATAGTTTTGTGTGTTTTCTTAATACTAGCGAAATAGTAGTTTTAATAGTAGTTTTCTTAATATTAGCGAAGAAAGACCTCCGGTCACAAAAAAATTCATTTACACCGGCGGCGGTGGTGTATATTTTTTTTTAATAGAGAGAGAAATCTGACAGAAAGGTTTTTTTTTCCCTTTTATTTTTATTCTAGTAACACAAAACTAAGTAGAATTTTTTTCAATATTTGTTTAATCTGTAGAAAATACTATTACTACTACTACTACTACTAATAATAATAATGTAATAATAATAATTATTATATAATTCACGTCGACACACTAATAACTTGGCGAATTCGACGAATGAAAATGTTTAAAAGACAGTGATTGACTGAATTTATAAAAAGCTAAGAAAAATAATTACAATAATTAATCAATATTATATTGGCTAACCTGACTCTTAAAACAAATATTATTTTTAACTAAAGTTTAACACTTGAAAGACCGGAATTTTTGCTCCAGTTTCATAAAAATATTTAATACCAGAATTTTTATTTAAAACTGTTTGAGTTATTTAATTAACCCTTTCTTTCTTTGTATCATTTAAACTTAATTCCTAAAGAAATTTCTGAATCGAAACAAAATACAGTTGAACCTCGTTATGCCGACATTCTAAGGACCAGAACAAAGTGTCGTCATAAGCGGGGTGTCGCGATAACCGGAGTTGAAGAAAAATGTTTATAAAAAGCTGTATTTTTAAGTAATTTAAGACCATTTGAAATTCATAACTAGTCTTGCAGTTTTAAGCAATAAAACATTATTAAACAAAATAAACACAAAAAAAAATTGAAAAGAACAAAAATCATATTTATGGTGACTTGTTTTTTATTGTTACATGGAATATTAATGAATTAAGGTTTGCTTATCCCTAGATGTGCGTCCTACAATTCTTTTTTCAATATTATACAATGAATTGTAATCAATATTCGTTGTTTCAGAAATGGATGTTAGATAATTTCTCATCGTTTCAATGCAATGCAATGCTTCGGTTTTAGTCGGATGAAGAATGCCTTGTAACCAAAAGAAAGCGCCACCTGGCCAGAACAAAAAGACCGCTAGTAGACTGAAACGTCTATCTGGAGCTTAAGTGGGCCATTCATAGAGTTTGGGTTCATTTATTCAGATACAGGATTGAAGTAAAATTTCTGATTTGTCTCAATGGGTATTTTAGACACTTTTGTGAAAAGTTTGGTTAAGATATTTCTTACCGCTTAATTTCCGTGCTTATAAGATGAATTATGAAAAATGGACAATTTTTCTAAACCGTCGGGATATCCGGAGTTGAACATTATACAACGACGTAAAATCCGGAGTTTATTTACATTAAAATCATATACGGAACATCGGGACTTTGAAAAACTGACGTAATAAGCGGAGTGACGTGAAAACCGGGTGTCGGGATAACGAGGTCCGACTGTATATTCATTTGGTAGGGGCCAAAATGGCCCCTCACCATCATTCTAGTGTTAATTTCAACTTTTATAATTATTGAGACATTAAACTTTATTTATATACGTTACAATTAACATGCAATTAAGATAAAGAAATTATGAAGTTACTAATTATTATTATTACTATTATTATCATCCATGCATTAAATATTCGCGATAAAGACATTTCTTAATTATTTTTAGCAAAGAAGATTGTTACAAATTCATTTTTAATTGTCTGAAAACCATTCGAATTTCACACTTGTATTTCAGACGAAGAATATAAAATACAAGTATTAAAATTTAATAATTTAGTACTTATACAAAATAACCATATTTGTTTCTAGCTGAAAAAAAAAAAAAAAAAAAAAATTGATGGAATTTTTCAAGTTGAACTGTTAAGAAAGATAATCAACAGGAAACGATTAATGGTTTTCAGAAGTGCCATCTTGAGAATAACCATCACCCAGTGTCCTGATTCTGCCCTTAACGGAACAAGCCGAGTAGGAAACCTCCGATTCACGTAATCCATACCGATGTTCAACAATTTCCAATTCTGCCCCAAACGGAATAGGGGAGCAGCGTTTGACCTCTCAATTACAAGGTCAACGAGTTTCGACTAGAATTTCGACCAATCGCTTCCAAGGACACATGTGGTCTTTTTATCTGAAACACGAACATGTGTGTTTACGTGCTACCCCTTTAAAAAGAGACCTTTAATTGGCACTATGATTATATATTGATTTTTTATAGATTAATATAAAGTGAATTATATAATATCGCTATAAACAGTGTGTAAAGTTTTAATAGGTGGTAAGTTATAAATAATCTTTACGAAGTTTTGATATAATTATATAATTTTTAATATTACTTAGAGTAAAATAAAGGGATTATTTAAACAAAAGCTTTTTGCAATTACACTTTTAAATTAGTACAATTTTTAATCTTCTAAAAATTATAAAATTATATTTTAGCATGAAGTTTTTTTTTTTTTTTTTCAATATAAGCTTTAAAATACAAGTTATATCAGCCAAATAATTGAAAATTTATGTTTCACGCATAATAATTATTTTACATTCACAATTACCTTATATACTCGTGTATAAGTCGAAGAATTTTAGACAAAATTTGGGCGTTGAAAATGGGGGATCGACTTATACACGAGAAAGTAACAAAAAAAAAAAATCACAGACTACTGCGATTGTTTTTTTTCCAGTCTTTTAAGTAATTACATGAGAGATAAAAGCGGACAATGGTCATTTCCAAGTGACTGACAAACAAAGCTCAATGTCCCTGTAATTGTTTTCCACCCATTTTCTCGTGGGAGAAAAAACCCTTCAATATATTCCTTTCAGCATTTTAATCCCCTTTTTAAAAAGAATCCAACTTTAGAATGCTTCTAGATATCTTTCTTAACCTTTAACTGATGTCACTCGGTCTCCCAGACCCCGCGACTCCCAGCTGTAAACACTTTTACAGCTTTTTACTTTTCTGTACGGAAGTTAAATAATATGAATAAAATACTTTTTGGATGCAATTTAATTCACATGCTCCTAAGAGAAGTACAACGATATTGTTAGGACAAAATTTAATTAATTCAACCATTTGAGTTATTTTTTTAATTCATTTTATTCGAGGGGTCTGAGAGACCGGATCACATCAGTTGTGTGACAAATTTTAGTCCATCAGTTAAAGGTTAAAATTCCTATAATACAAAGAAGTACTATATTTTAGCAGTCTAAGAAGTTGTTTACTTGTAAATAATGCCTGAATGGATTTTTGAAAGAATTTTATCTTTTTAAGTATAATTGAATTGATGTGAATAGGTTTCAAAATAGTTTAAGCTTCTTCGGTTATATATAATTATACAGGTTTAAAACGTTGAATTAAAAAAAAAATCTGATTAGAAACGTAAAAAAATTACTAATTTAATGAAAATTTTTTTAAATTTTTCTATCCTCGATTACAAATTATTTTTCAACATGCTACCAGAAATGTGGTTCGACTTATACACGAAAATTCAATTTTTTTCAAAATTTTGCTTAAGAATTGGGAGGAGGGGGGGGGGGGGTCGACTTATGCGCGAGTATATACGGTATATAATTTTTTATTAATATTTAGATTAAAATCGAGGGATTATTTAAACAAAAACTATTTGTAATTACTCTTTTGTGAAGATTAAAACTTACTGTATTAATTCAAATATAAATTTATCATAAAGTCTTTTTTTTTTATGTGAGTACGCTTTATTAAACTAATTTTTTCAATACAAGCTTTCTTTTTCTTTTTCTTTTTTTTTTTTTTTTTTTTTTTTTACAAGTTTTAAAATACAAGCTGTATCAGCCAAATAATTGAAAAATAATGCATACTCATAATTATTTTACAATTACCGTATTTTATGGAAGAAACGCCGCGGCGTTTACGAGATTAAAAGTTAATTTTTTTCTAAGTGCTGCGTTTACGATGTTCTTTAAATACCAACTGAGTTTCCTTAATTTAAAAATTCATAAAAATACTTAAAATCGGATTGAAATATTTTAAATAAAACTATACACATCTTAAGATATTAAGAACGAGGCATCCTACACTGCTCAGAAAGCTTTGATTAAAATTAGGTCAATGTGAGGCTGTCGACAAAAGTTGCGTTCCGATGGATGCGGCGTTTACAACGGGTGCGGCGTTTACGATATTTTTAAGCGTATTCAGGCCAATTTGAGGAGTGCGGCGTTTACGACGGGTGCGGCGTTTCTTCCGTAAAATACGGTACATAATTTTTTATTGCTATTTAAAGTAAAATCAAGGAATTATTTAAACAAAAACTATTTGTAAATACTCTCTTGAATTATTACAGCAAGTTTTAATCTTCTCAAAAATATATTTTACCATGCAGGTTTTTTTTTTTAATGTAATTACACTTTATTATACTAACTTTTTTAATACAAGCTTTTTTTTATGTATACAAGTTTTAAAATACAAGCTATGGTAAATCTCTAGGCCAATTAATTGAAACTTTATGCTTTCTCATAATTATTTTACATTTATATTTTAATTTTTATTATTAGAATAAAATAAACGGATTTAAGCAAAACTATTTGTAATTATACTTTTGGATTACATCAAGTTTTAATCTTCTCAAAAATATATTTCAGCATGAAGGTTTTTTTTTTTTTTTTTTTTTTTTTTTTAATACGAGCTTTAAAATACCAGCTATATCAGTCAAATATAATTCAAAAATTATGCTTCAGTCGTGATTATCTTACATTTACAATGATATAATATTTATTATTATTTAGAGTAAAATCAAGAAATTATTTATACAAAAAATATTTGTAATTACATTTTTGGATTAGTACAATAAGTTTTAATCTTCTCAAATGCATTATTTAGGATTATTATTATTATTATTATTTTGAATACAAGCTTTAAAAGATAAGCTCTATCAGCCAAATAATTGGAAAATTAAGTTTCACTCATAATTATGTTACATTATATATTATAACAAATAACATTATATATTATACATTATGTATATATACATTATTATATATTTTTTATTGTTTAGATCAAAATCAAGGGATTATTTAAGCAAAAATTATTTGTAATTGCACTTTTGGATTAGTGCAATAAGTTTTAACCTCAAAAATATATTTTAACATAAAGATTTTTTTTTTTTTTTTTTTTAAATATAAGTTTTAAAATACAAGCTGTATTAGGCAAATAATTGAAAAACTATGCTTCTCCCACAATTAATTTACATTTAATTTAAGGTAAAACTATTTCTAGTAATGAACCTAACAAAACTGAATACTAATAGTAACAATAGTACAATGCGAATATACATTTAACAAAAATTAGGTCTATCTATCCTCATTTACAAGAGATGCATATCTCTTGATATACAGAGACGCCATCTTAAACCGACCCAAGTAATGCTTTCCGGCTGCTGATTGCAGTCGGGATGAATTACGACGAAGCAACCCCAGTGAATGGGAAATAATTCCAACACGTTAGGGGCAGAATTGGAAAATATCACTTCGTTGGCGCATTACGAGAAAGTAACCCGTTCCGAGAAGGGCAGAATCAGGACCTCGTTGAGTATTTGTAATTAGCGACCACCTGGATCGCTTGAAGATGTTTGGGGGAGAAATTTTTTCTGAAAAAGGATCGAAATGTCGCATTTGTGAAGATCAGCATTTGCGTTTTTTGTGTTGTGTTTTTAACCTTCTTTTTTCGCTTCATACGTGTCATCGCCGTTCATTAATAGGACCTACCAAGAAACTGCAGGGGGTTCTGGGGAGATTTTTCGGCGAAAGAGGAATAAATCGTTTTTGATTTATTAATAAAGGGTTAATGATTTACCACCCAAGGCTCTGCACCTGTTGCTGTTGCCCAAGGCTCTAAAATTGGGGTCAAGGTCGATATAATTGAGGGAGGGAATATATGCAAAATCTTATCTCCTCCACGCATCATCAGCATCGTTAGCTATAATAAATATTATGGATCGACCGAAAATTCGTTTTCGTTTTCGGCTCAAATCAGAGTTTCCCCGAAAATTCGTTTCCGACGAAAATTCAGCCGGACCGAAACTATCTGTATTCCAAAAATCTCGTTTCTTCTTTCGGAAATTTTTGACATTATTCATTGATTTGATCTATATCGGCTCAAGTGAGATACTCTTTATTTACTGCTACGAGCTTCAAAGTTTATAATTATCAGTCATGGCTGTTCAAGACGTGAGTGCAAATTATAAAGCAAACAATGCGTATAAGACTAAACTAAAGACCCCAGTAGTAGAATTTTCAGTATCCATCTGCAGCAGACCAAAATTTATCTGCGACCAAACAATACTGAACCATAAGCTACTATCATAAATACTTATAGTAACCCATAAAATAAGCAAAAATTGCATTTTACAAAGAAAATTAATAAGAAACACAATAACTCTTAAAACAAAGTAAATTTTTAGTGATTTTTTTAAGCCCGGGATTTATTTTTAAACTAGTAGATAATCGGGAAGGAGTAAAATAATATGCAGCGCTGTGACCGTGCTGCACAGTTTCTGCTATGGGGCTAAAAACGCTTTTCACGTGCTCATACCACTTCACCGGCGACAGGTATGGGGAAACAATGCTTTTACCCCCGACTTATCTCGGGGCAGCCGGTGAAGTGGTTAAAAGTTTCAGACTTAACAGTCATAGAAAAATTTTAGTTTGAAACCGCAGAAGTGTTTCGAATACTCTTTGAGCAAGTTCTAGTATGACAGAGGATAATTTACTAAAATCATTATAAAAGATAAATCAAGGTATGTATACCTCAAACACTTTTTTATTTGATGCAATTCGTATAATTAGAAAATCATTTTGTGTCGTTGATGAGTTAATTACATTTTATTTTATATGTTTCGTTTCCGGCCGAAATTTTGAAGATTACCGAAATTCGGGTTCGGTTTTAAAAACCTGTTTCGGTCGATCCTTAAGGCTGTTCTCAAATCAAAGAGGCCAACTTTCTGACATAAGTTTGAATTTATTTTTGTTCGGAAGTGCATGAAAGTAGCAAATGTTGTTGTTTAGAAACTATGTAATAGAGTTGTTTTTTTTTTTCCGCTTTTTTTGCAAACGCAATAGATCTTTCAGAAAATTGTGTCAAAGTGGGCGTTTTGAACCGAATTTCCGCGCGAAAGTAGAATAACGACTCGAAAAAGGGCGAAAAAGTGTTTGTCACGTGATCAAAATCGCTTATAACTGGATAGGTAATTTATTTATCAAAAAATGGAAAACACAGTTTGATTCCAAATCGCTTCCATGGTCAGGTTTTCCAATTTTATAGCTTTCCGTTAAAAAATGAATTTATGAATGTGTCAAAACGTTTTACGCTTGTTGAGCAGAGCAGTTGAGAACAGCCTTTGACATTTGACGTCCACCGAAGTGGAATGCTTTTTTGGGGCCTATAGCTACTATGGTTGTCGCCTCGAATGATCCTTATTATTATACAGAAACAACACCAAGTCACAACATTTTTTTATTTTTCCATTACATATATATTACATTACTACAATGGGACATTCACAATTACCTCCATGTCTTACCCGAGGATTCGAACCCGGGCCCACGCCGTGGGAGCAGCTGTCGCTACCGACCCACTGGGCGACGAGAACAGCCTTAATAAGTATATTTACAGATTTACATAATCTAATTTTCGCTCTACACTCGTAAAGGGGCTTCTGGAATTTTGGAAGCACCCAAACTGACTTAACTCATTTTTTAAAATGCCCTTATTATAGGTTATGACATAAGGCATATTTAAAAACTGGGTGATTTAATTAAAAATAACATAACTTGTGATACTTTATAAAGTTTTTAAAGTACGCACAAATGTTCACAATTTGCGAACAAGCAGTTATTTATTTAAAACCGAAAAGTAAATGACAATGAATGCCCGAAATTTATGATGTGCCACACTGTTAAAAATATCGTGAAAAATTACCTCTGTTTTTAAAGGCTACCTATTTTCTGACCAATGAGAACGCTCCAAGGACGTTTATGTAGCATTTTCATTTGTCAGAAAATGATAGCCTTTAACCCCTTCGGGACGAGCGTCTTTTACAGAATTTTTAATCTTTAATCACCGGTTTTTTAAAACAGAAAATTTTGCCTAATTGAATCGGGAAAATGCTCAGATTAAATAGGGCAAAATTTACGATAAAAATTTACTGGTGAGAATAATGCCTGATTCTGAGCACCTTACGCGCACGAATACCGGTCGCTCGTCCCCAAGGAGTTAAAAACAGAGGTAAGTTTTAACGATATTTTTAACAGTGATTGCATCCCAAATTGTGTAAATCGATCTCTGATTATAAATATGATTGTAAAATAACTTTGTACTTTTATGCCTTAAAAAATTGCTTTGTAACCAGGGAAATCGCAGATAATCACAAGTTGCGAATGAGCAGTTATTTATTTGAAACCAAAAAGTCAATATGACTGCAAAATAACATTGTATTTTTATGCCTAAAAAATTGCTTTGAAACTAGGGAAATCGCAGAGATTCACAAGTTGCGAAAGCAGTTATTTATTTGAAACCAAAAAATAAATGACAGCGAGACCCCGAAATCTATGATGTGCGATGTGCCATGCGTTGCAGATTCTGTAAAACTATCTCTGATAACAAATGCACTGTTAAAAATATAGTGAAAAATTACCTGTTTTTAAAGACTATCTATTTTCTGACAAATGAGAACGCCTGTGGAACGTTCTCATTGGTCAGAAATAGATTAAAAACAGAGGTAATTTTTCACGATATTTTTATGTATGAATATGATTGTAAAATAACGTTGTACTTTTATACCTTAAAAAATTTCTTTGTAACGAGGGAAATCGCAGAGATTCACAAGATGCGAATGAGCAGTTATTTATTTGAAACCAAAAAGTAAATGTCAGTGATACCTCGAAATCTATGATGTGCGATGCGTCCCAAATTGTGTAAATCGCTTTCTGATTTTAAATGCGATTGTAAAATAACTTTGTACACTGTTAAAAGTATCGTGAAAAATTACTTCTGTTTTTAAAGACTATCTATTTTCTGACCAATGAGAACGTTCCACAGGTGTTTATGTACCGTTTTCATTTGTCAAAAAATAGATAGTCTTTAAAAACAGAGGCAATTTTTCACGCTATTTTTAACAGTGTACTTTTATGGCTTAAAAATATGCTTTGTAACCAGGGAAATCTCATAAATTCAATATATTACGTATTATTAATATTTATTTGTGATTACTTTTATAAGGTAATTAGTCTTATAGTATCATATCTGGCATGCCATTTGATGGAAAAATCGTTGAAAGCATGGGCTTTATTTTTCTTTAAAACTTCAACCAAAACTTTGAGTAACAAATTAATAACCAGGGTTCTATCTATCTATCTGCATTATAAAAGACAAACGTGCCTGGGCGTAACGCTGACGTCATTTTGACGTTGGCAACAGCAGACGATTAAATTTTGCTTTTACTGCAATTTTTTTTAACTTCTAAAAAGCGCACATTTTAAAATTTTACATAGTCGGATAGGAGAAAAAATGTACTTTCAAATGCAATTCGTTTGAAAACTGTATCGCAATTTACTCATCTTCTATATTTTTCAAAATAATTTTCAAGTATGAATGTTTTTTTTTAAAATTATTTATCTCTTTCGCGTGCAGACGATTAAGAAATATAAATCCGTTTGCACTGAAAGTAATACAAGTGATATAAAAATTTTGTTTTTAAAGTCAATTCCTACTTAGGTCACCAAAGAAAAATTTAATATAATCCCTTAAGCTTATTAGTTTTTGTTGCATTAAAATATCTCAATTTCTTGATTTTCTATAAGCAAGTAGGTTTACAATGGAACTCTATGGGAATTTGGCGAAATATTAGAGATATCGCCAAATTGGCGACTTATTTTGGCCGCCAAATTTGGCGGTATATCACCAAGTTGGCGACAAACTTGGCGGTATTTGGCGGCAGAACAGGGTTCCCCCTATGGTAACCCCTTATTGAAAATACTTTCATTGAACCGCCATTTTGTTTCCCATGCAAACTAAAATTTATTAATTAAAATTTAATTAATTAATATTTGAAAAAAAACTGTATTAACATCAATTGTCATCCTGTACAAGTTTTAAAAAAAATTATTTCAACTTGATAGGATGAATAATGAGTATTTTATTAACGATTGAACATTTGAACAAGATAAATATATAAATAAATATAGGGAGGGTGTGAACGAATAGTAGGAATTGAATAAACAGTTCGGCATTTGTTTCCAGCTTATAACAAAATTGAAACTAATGATATTTTTCATGTAAAAATGCTTTTCGGTGTCGTTAGTGGGCAAAATAAATTGACTAATGTATAAAATTTATTAGAGTTAGAAAAAAAAAGGGGGGGGGTGGTGTTTCCCGTGTATTCTGTAACTTGGGAAGGCCGGCTTGGATTCCCTACTGACATAGGCGTAGCGTGACCAGAAATTTTGGGGGGGCACCAAAGCCTTGAGAAGTGCGCCCTTAACGAATTTTCAATTTTGCGCCCCCCCCCCCCCCAAATAAAATAAAATCTTTCTCTTTGTAATGGGTGTAATAAAATTGATAAAGTTCAGAAACTTAAATAAATTCTAATAATATTTATAATATGAATAAATATTTCGCGTTTTTTTTTTGGAACTTTAAAATGTTTAATTTTAATTTACAAATTCAGACCAACTAAATAACATAAGAGAAAATTGCAATTATTTGTTAGAGAGTTCATGATGTTTTGCGACAGGAAAAAAAAGGATCAAGAAAGAAAAAAGAAATTCCCCTGAAAATGATCGGCGGACAAAAACTGAACAAATAAACAAATAAAACCGTGGTTCGCAGCATAAATTTTGCGCCTGGGGCGACCGCTCCTTTAGCCCCCTCTTTGCACGGCCCTGGGGGGAACACTAGAGGTCTGCACGGGCCACAGTTTCCAGGCCGGCGTGAAAATTAAAAGTTCCACCCGAGCCCGGCCCGTTTATATTTTCACAGTTTATGGTCAGGCCCGGTTCGTAAAAAAATCAGTGAAAACAAGCTCAGCCCATAAAAAAATCAATTAATTCAGGCCTGGTCCGGCCCGGCTCAATTTCTCAAAAATTCCAATTTTTCTTAACATGCAATTGCAGGGCTGCCACTTGCTACTAAAATGCTATACCTAGCGACTATTTTCAGCATCCGGCGGCTATGGCGACTATTTTAGGGCGAAAACTTTTAAAAAGTGACTATTTCAAGAAAGCAGTAGGCGACTTTTTTCGGATTCAGCGACTATTTTTACTGAAAATATTCGGTCTTCTTCTTCAAAGCGCCTGCAAAGTCATCTTCCCAAACGCACATTTTCAACGGTTGTTTGAGGAGATTCGCGATTTTTTCCACGACGAATTCCAAAATTCGGGATCCCCCCCCCCCTAAACCATTGACGAAAATAACTATTTATTTCCAAGATCTTTTTATACTATCGTTGAAGGAGATTTTGCGATTTTTTCCGCGATCCTTTGCCAAATTTTGCAGATTTTTGTACTACAGATTGACGAAATTGATTTTTTTTTCGCCACCACTTGTCGAAATTCGCGATATATATATTTTCTGTGATCGATTGATGGTATTCGCTGTTTGTTTCAGATATCATTTGACGAAATTCGCGATTCTTTTTCACGATAGTTTATCGAAATTCGTCATTTTCTTTTCAAAACCAACTTACGAAATCCTTGATTTTTTGTGCAATCATTTGTTTAAATTTTCGATTATTTACGCGAATATTTGATCAAATTCGTGTCTTTTCAGGGATGATTCTGTTCTGAATTTCCCGAAAATTTAAGGCATCCGGTTCCGAAAATTTTAAAAATTCGGGAAAATAAAATATCGCGAATTTCGGCAAATGATCGCCGAAAAAATCAATTTCGACAAACGTTCACAGAAAAAAATCGCCAATTTCTTTAAAAGATCGCAAAAAAGCGAATTTTTTCAAGGGATCGCAAAAAACGCGAATTTTTTCGAGGGATCGCAAAAAACGCAAACTTCGTCTAGGAATCGCGAGAAAAATACAAATTTCACAAAGGGATCGCAAATTTTATCAAAGGATCGCGGGAAATACGAATTTCGTCAAAGGATTGCGGACAAAAACACATAATTGGCGCCGGTAGGCGATTTCCACTCCTTTCCCTCCCTCTGCTGTAACTTTTTAGAAAATTTGCTGTGAATTCCAGATTTTTTTTTTTTTAAACCCAGAATTACACCTGCCGTCTTTTTGTTCGCGACCATTTGACGAAATTTGCAATTTTTTTCTCTTCATCGTTTGACGAAATTCGTAATATTTTGTATATTCTTTTGACGAAATTTGTGATGATGTGTCCGTGACCGAAGGACGAAAATCGCCATTTGTTTCCACAACCTTTGATAAAATTCAAGATATTTTTCCACGGGCGTTTAAGGAGATTCGCGATTTTTTCCCCCGACGAGTTACCAAAATTCGCATTTTTTTCCGCCAATTGTTTCGTGAAATTCACGATTTTCTTTACACGATCCCTTGCCAAATTTCGTGATTTTTTCTACGACCGGTTGACGAAAATGATATTCGGTATTTGTTTCAGGGATTTTTGACGAAATTCGCGATTCTTTTAAACGATCTTT
The DNA here is from genome assembly GCA_963932465.1 of Maratus speciosus. NCBI lineage: Eukaryota > Metazoa > Arthropoda > Arachnida > Araneae > Salticidae > Maratus > Maratus speciosus. The sequence continues at coordinate 65,716 of CAWVRF010001037.1, read as the reverse complement.
TCTTTTGTCGACTGACTGAGGAAATTCTTGATTTTTTGCGCGACTATTTGACCAAATTCGCGGGTGTAATTTTTTTTTCTGTTCGCGACAGTTTGACAAAATTTTCGATTTTCTTTCCGTAGTCTTTAGGCGAAATTTACAAGTTTTTTTTTCGCGACTGATGGAAAACTTCTTTTTTTCTAAGGCCAATTGTTGATATCGGCGATTTTTTTTTTCGTTACCGAATGGCAAAATTCGCGACTGTTTGATGAATTGATTTTGTGGATTTCTCGAAGAAAAAAAAATCGTGGCTTTCACGAAATTAAAAAAAAAAAATCGCATACGAGTCATATGTCTGTTCAAGAAATAAATTTGGAAGATTCCATCCAAACAAATATTTTTATTATGCGGGATTTTCCTTTTTTGTGCGGGATTTGCGATATCCCACACGTTATTTCTAACCCTGCCCCTCAAATAAAACTTTTCTTCCTTCTCTCCAAGAAACTCTTGAAATGAAAGGCCTGATGGAAAGCAGTTACCTGGATGATCTGCAAGAAGTTTTTACTGCTATGTTTCCAGGTGCTGTACATAATTTTTATTGTGGAAGAACCAAGTTACTTCGTACAGGGCTTAAATTCTAACAAAAAAAGTTCCGGAGCCCTAATATTCTGCGCTACCGGTACAACAACTGTACCGTTCCACTTCCCTGTCCCTGTAATCTGCATATTTATATTTGGTACATTAATTGCAAAATTTAAAGTATTTTTTTTTTCTTTAGCAAAATAAAAATTTTAAATATATCTATAAGCATATACTTAGCTGTCAACTATTCCACTTTTTAGGTATCACTTCTTCTGAATAGTAAAAATCCGTGCTTTTTTTATGTTAATTAATTGCAGAATTCTGCGATTAAATATGGTAACGATTATGATTAGGAAATGGTGTTAACACAGAAAAGGGATAGTTCGCAGCTATGCATTTTTAAGAAAAAATGAATGAAATTTACAGAAATGAATATTTATATCCTGAAGAATGGAACAATGTTTTACAATTTCCTGTAAAAGGTGCATATCTTAAACTATAATCATTTCCTTCCGCATAACAATCTTTTGCGGTGAGTCCCTGAAAATCAGATAAAATTAAAAATTTGACAACGTTATCGGAAAGAATCTATGCTTTTATAGAAAAAGGGGAAACACTGCTCGATTGCTTTCTATCAGAATAACAATACATGGTAATTATATCTACTTACAAAGGAAAGTGACTTCATATAGGTGCAGAGAGCCTTAGCGTGGGTACCGTTCATGATACAAAATAAATAGAAAAATCACTAACGTGATTTTTATACTCGTACGCAATAGAAGACAAAAAACCTCGAACAAACAAAACGTCAAGCTGATGCTTGTTGGATAAAACAGAAAATATTCTTTTCAGGTTAGATATCGAAATAATAAAAAGAAAACCCAGCCAATAAAAAATTATCCTACTGTCACAAAAGAAAATCGAACTGAAAGCAAATTTATTGTTCAGTCTCTTGAGTGGCGCCGTATCAACACGTCGCCGATGTAAATTTGAAATAGAAAAACACGATTTCTGTTTCCCCTTCATTCTGATCAAAATAGCATTAAAATGATTTGAAGTGGAATATAATACGTAATTTTAAAAGAGGATTTTTTTTCAATACATGAATAAATAAAATTTTAAATGTAATACAGATTGAGCTCGAGTCAGTCTAAGCCTAAAACTGATATAAAAATTGAGTCCGTTTTATCTCCATCTCCTACGTGTGTGACACATTACGTCACATATAAGTGTTTTGTTAAAAAGAATGCAAAAGCTTGGAGATGGGAAGGAAAGGAAAAGGTAATTTAAGCTTCGGTTTTTCGGAAGCGCTATTGCACTGGGCTCCGGAGCCCTGTATTTATAAGCTCCGGTGAATTCCGAACAATATTTAAATATTTACTAAAAACAGAGAAGTACCGGAGCCGGGCTCTGGTGGGCTCCGTCGCAAATTAAGCCCTGACTTCGTAACTGAAACATTAGGGCCTTATTTTCTGGATAACTTGCATTCTCATTTGAAGAAATCACTCTATTCTTTATTCACTGATTTCAGCAGAAGCATAAAATGTGGACATATAAAGTCCTTTCATTGTTATGGTTATAATTTTTCTTCCTTTTTTTAAAGTGGGTATGCGAGTATTTTGGCTACTATTATCGAAGAAATACTAATATTTTTTTTCGTTGGAGGCTACTAAAGCTACTATTTTCAGTGTCATTTGGCAGTGGCAGCCCTACATTTGAGATGCTTTTATGAAGTAGAATAAAGGTTTTTTTTTTCTAAAAAACTCCGATTTTTTTAAATAAAATAACATCAAAGTTGGACTTTTGATTTCCAAATTCAAAGGCTGACAATTACAAGACGGATCCATTTAGTAATCCGCTTTAAATCAAGCTGCTTCGAATTAGGAAAAAACGTTAAGAAAAGGGAGAACGCTACTCGATTCTTAAGCACCTGAATGCTGTTCTGTAATTTTCAGGCAAATAGGAATAGAAATGAGTTTATGAATGTGTCAAAAATAATCACATTTTTGAGTGGAGATTTTTGTTTTTTCTGAAAACGTTATTAATTTAATAAAACAAACAATTCTGTATGTTCCTACCTTATATTCCATTTTCGTCCTTTTGAAGCCAGACTTGAATGAATTTAGAATCATGGTGTGCTTCATGACATCGCTTGTTATTGAGTTTTCATAAAAATTTCCTGCTTTTTTATCGCGTTTGTTTTTGCGTGGCTCATTCAATCCTGATCTGTTTAAAAAATAGTAATAAAAACATTTAACTACGAGTACATTCCCACAAATGACCAGATCATACCAAGCCAAGTGTGTGTAGGAGTGTGGAGATGGGTTAGGTAGAGACGCTCCTATTATCTCACTTTGCACAAGAGGGAAACACAAGTTCAGAGGTCAAAGAAGTTCTTTGTGTGACCACCTTGTGTTACTCACTGAAATTAAACTACTTGGGTGACTGGACACCAGCTTTGCAGTTGGGGAAATTTTTCCTTCTATCGATTAAATTACAACTACTGACCAAATATCAATGATTGACCAGCTGAAATGCTACATACTAAAAAGTTTTAAATTTGATTGCATCTTAAAAAAAAAAAAAAAAAAAAAAAGCAATTGAAAATCACTGCTATTTATCGTTTTTGTAAAAAGTCTCAATAAATTACAATCCTAAAATATATGAATATAAATTTCACATTAATTTATCTGAAAATCCCATGTATAATACACAATCACATATACTTTTAAAACAGTGACAAATGAAGGTTTTTAATAATTTGCACAATAAGTACAACCTTAATATCAATCGTACGTTCAGGGCTGAAACTAGCCTTTTTCTGCGCCAGGGGAAAACATGGATTTTGGCGACCACCCCCTCCCTTCATCTCCTCACGCACAATAAATATTATTAACCTCCGGTACCCTGTGCAAAATAAATAAATAAAATTCATAAAAAATAATTAAATAATTAAAATTAGAGCAAGAAATATGTAAACGATGCTCCCATAGGATTAACATTAGCTTGAGCATTAAGAGCCTACACAAGTCACGCGAAGAAACTGGAACGCTAACGCTAAACCTATGGGAGCGATCTTTTTAAATTTTCTCGCTTGCATATTAATAGTTTTAAATGATTTTTTTCTTTGCTTAGAAAAGCTGAGGTTAAATTCTAACCGGGTTAGTGTTTACTTTTTACATTTTGGTTGCAGATTATTTTTATAAAGTTACCTTCACTTCCAGTACCGGTTTCAAAACCTAAAAGTATGGCAACGCTAAAGATCAATCTAAACTATCCTAAGAAAAAAAATAATTTTAAAATATTAAAATCCAAACGAGAAATTTCAAAAGAACGCTCCCTTAGTTTAACATTAGCTTGCGAGTTTCTTTGCATTTCATATATATATATATATATATGCACATTTTTGTATGAATCGACAAACGATTCATTTGGCGCCCCCTTCACCTTTGTTCTGGCGCCTGGGGCATATGCCCCCTCTGCCCACCCCCCTTATTTCGGCCCGGGCTATATTCTTTAAAAAACATTAAAAAGCGGTGTTACTGTTCTATCTTGCATATATTTCAACCCTTAGTTTTTATTCGTTGACAGTTGCTCGACCTCGCGCCCTTTGAGACCGGATCTGCATGCAAAAAAAAGTAATTTTAGTAAAAGGCATGGGCGACATTTTTCAGTTGTCACCTACCTAGAAATGGCAAAAGGACGAGAAATGTAATTTGGGAAGGTAAAAGCAGGGGCGGCTGATGGCGCCCTGGGTGAGTTTTTTTTTTTTTTTTTTTTTTTTTTTTTTTTTTTTTAATTACGGGCAGCCGCCCAAGCTCGCCTCCTCTCTCTAAGACTGGATTTGGTTGGTTGCAAAAAACAATTGCCCCAAAAGTAATGCAAAAAGTAATGCACAAAAAGTAATGCAAAAAATAATTGCACCAAAAGAAACAGAGCTGCATTTTACAATTTCCGCCTAGGGTGGCAAAACGCCTAGAAATGGCAAAAAGAAGAGAAAAAATCATTTTGGGGGACAAAGGCAGGGGCGACTTTATTAGCCATGATGGCGCCCTGTGAGAGATTTTTTTACTGTACCACTGCAAATGCTATACTCTTTTTTTTTCTTTTAAAAGGCTTTACTAAAACATTTTACTTTGTGCACTCCTTCCATGGCCGAAACTAGCTATATTTTCACCCGGGGAAAACGTCGATTTTGGCGCCCCCCCCCCCCCCCTTCCTCTGCAAAGTAAATTTACAAAGAGAAATTTACGAAAGTTTCTAGTAGCGGACTTATTTTAAAATTTAAAATGTGTAACAATAAAATACATAATATTGAAATATATAACCAGCTTTATCAAATATTTATTCATTAAAACCTGGGGAAAAAATTCAAAGGAAGCGGAAATAATTCCGCTTTATACAGGTTTTCGTCTTAGGAGGTATAACTGTTGGTATTCTTTCTGTTGGAACCATGTAGTTTTTTCATTTAAGACACGATTCCATTATAGACGGATTTCATTTTTCGAGATTTTACTGTTGTTGTAGCATTACAAATTATTACAATTGGGGCACTTTAATGTCATAGTAATATGAGTCACATTGTTTTAGGAACTAAAAACCAGGATTTACTGTAGGTATAAAAATGAATTCCAGTTTTGTAAAATATCTTCCTGTACTATCTACATCAGTTTTTCGGAATTATCACTTATACCACTCTTCTTATTTATAGGCTGATATGTCTAGACACTTTCCTGAACTTAATGCTAATTTTCAAATTTATGTCTGACTCAAAACAACAACAACAACAAAATAAGTTTTTACTTCTTATTTTGTGAATTTTCGACCGCTTGGTTTTTATTGTCCCAGTCGGTCACCTTACCTCGCCTCCTCTAAGGACAGATATGGTGATATGCATGTAAAAAAGCAATTATAAGAAAAAGAATGGGGTTATTCATTTGCTGTCTTGTACGCGAATCTTTTTATCTATTTGACATTTTTAATGCACTGTACTAAGCTTTTCTTTTCGACTTTTCGGGTAGAAAATATTTTTTACACAAATTTCGCACGCATATATATATATTGTATAAAAAGGCAAACCAAATTTTCATCTGACGTTCCCTGCGCGAGGCGCCCAGAACACATGCCCCCTCAGCCCCCCTCCCCCCCCCCCCCATAGTTACAAACCCTGACTCCTTCTCCCGTTTGATTTTATTGCATCGGACAATCATTTGACGTCGCGCTCATAGCAAGACGGGAAGAAAGAAAGCTCCAAAAAGAATAGAATAGTCTTCATGGAATCTTTTCAACAGAAAAGTCACATTCAAACAAAATCTTCATTTGGCGCCCTTTTCGCCTTTCGTTCTGATGTCCGAGGCACATGACTCTGCACCCTCCTCCCCCAGGAAATCGGTTATCGGCGAGGGACAGTTTTACACAAAAGAGAGGAGTAGGGACTGACCTATTGGCCTTGGAAAATGTTAGTGGTTCTCCTATTTGCAGTCTTCGATTATAGATGAATCTTTTTATATATTTGTAAATTTTAATGCATTTGGTTCAGTTTTCCTTTTGGATTTTCCGGCTGCGAGACATTTTTATGCAAATTCGATATATATACATATACATTTTTGTATGTAAAGACAAAAAAAAAATCTTCATTTGGCGCCCCCTACGCTTTCTGTTCTGGCGCCCGGGGTACAGAAGGTTGGGGGGGGCACGTGCCCCCCCGTGCCCCCCCGACGCTACGCCTATGCCTACTGATTGATAAAGACGTTCAGTCATTCGTATTACCTCCCTCTAATTTGAATCAACAATGGATATGGCTTAACAATATATACATTGTTTGTTACGTTACAAACAATGAAGAGGAGGATACATAAAAGAGAAATCAGCCGGATACGTTTGGTTTTGGTTTGTCTTATATGCATTATTATTCTACAGTGCGACATACAAGCAGATCTGTTTTAAAGCCAGAATAAATAAATCTTCTGCAGTGCATCAGACTTTTACCTGACAGACCCCTCCCCTTCGAGTTAAAGCAGCAGGTGGTCTGAAGTTAAATATCCACCCACATCTGACAGTAAAAACTGTAAAGAATCTAACATAATGATCAGTCATTTAACTCAATTTTGGAAAAATCCCTATACCTATTGTTTTCTCTGCCTACTAGAAGATAAGCTGCATGCATTGTCTCTGTAAAGACACGATCTTTCTTTTTCTATATGACGGTGTCACATCCTCTAAACTACTTAAAATGTCATTTTTTTTTCTTTTTTCCCCATATGGAGGTGTTATCTAAACTACTTAAAATGTCATGCTTTTGTCAACAGTATTGTAAACTAAAAGTGTCAAGACCGAGAGAGGATGATAGGTATATTCAGGTCCGCAGCCAATGCGATGAAGGTGCGACAACCACAGAGTTGTGGGATCAAGATTGTTTGACCACTCCCTCCCCCCTTCTCATCCGAAATTGGTAATAACTGCTGCTGGTTCTGAAAGTGAAAGTAACCTCATAAAGAAAGAAAACTGCATCCCGAATCTAAAAAGTAAGAAACGTCCTTTGTACAGATTAACTCCATTTAATCCAACAACAACAACTAATAATAATAATTAATAAATATATATATAACTAGCCGCCTTCGCCCGCTACGCTGGTCGGTTTTTCTAAAGAAATCTTGAATGAAACAAAATATATCTGTGAATTTGATCATGCGTTTTAAAGCAATATGGACATTTACCTGGTGTATCCAACCGAATTGCTGAAAGCAATATGAATGTCATTACGCTATTATATTTTTTATTGAGTCATACAAAATTTAGACTGTTAAGGACCAATTTCTTTAGTTGATCTGTTAGTGTAGGATTCGGTAAAGAACAATAGAACAATATGTAATATACTAAAAGCGTTCATGAAAAATTATCAATGCAAGTCTCATCAGAATCTGTTAATTGGACTTATTGAAAAGGCTGATTGTTCATAATAATTGAATTCGCCTGATTCTAGAAGTTTCATCTATAATTCTACAATCAAGCAACCTAACAACCAAGCAACAGCAAATGATATGTGCTTGATACTAAAACATTCACTGAAAAATTAACTAACCGATCAACTTGCATCGAAATCCACTTAGCAGAATCTTTTAAACTGGAAGATATACCGAAACCTTCCCTAAAAATGATCTAATTAACAGTTTAAATCCCATAAAAATTCATTCTGTGGAACCTTTAAGAAAAGCAAATCTTTCAAAATTGGGTTCATCAGATTTAGAACTTTCCCCATAATTATTTAACTAAGCAACGTAGAACGTTATGCTTTATACTAACATCTTTTCTGAAAAATTATCTAACTAACAATGTAAGTCCCGTCAAAATGTATTCAGCAGAACTCAAGCTATAAGCAGTCGGAATGAAATTTCTCTTTGCATTATATATATACTGAGATAGTTAAATATAACTTTCATAATCGCGTTAACCTGATTATAGAATTCTCTGGGAGGTAGGGGTAGGTATATACTGCATTACTTCCGAATTTTTTAAGGAACTCAGCTCAATTTCCATAACTATAGCATATATACTCTCTAGTATACCCTATCTCTGTAGCGTATATCTTAAAATTTTCTTTAGTGTACCACTGAGAACTTTTTCCGCATAGCTCCGTAACTAAACAACACAGAATGATATGATAAATATTGAAATAAATCCCTGAAATATTATCTAACTTACTGTGGATTTAATTAGTTGATTTGAAATCTTTCATAATAGAGTTCACCTAATTTTAGAACTCCCGTAGCAACTTAGAATGATGGTTTTTACATTAAACCATTTATAAACCAAATTTACTATTTAACATTGTAAGTTCTACAAAATTCTGTTCAGTAGAATCTGAGTTAGTCATATTTACAATATTTATTGCTCATTAAACCTTTTTTCTTTACATTTGAAATAAAATCAGTAACTGTTTTGGTATTTCCCTGTTATGCCAAAACTATTGTCACTAAGCGTAATAGTTGGCACAAAAATTAAATGATACATTTGAAAAAAAAAATGTTGATAAAAAAATGAGCATTTAAAAAATATAACTTTTGAAAATTACAGACTTTGACCTACCATTTTTTTAAATCAATAAAAATAATGGTACTACTTGGTTATTCCGTCGACCAAAAATATATTGCCAAACTATAAGATTAAATGGCAATAATAGTTGATCGTAAATGTCGCATTCACTTGACATTAAGCAAGTTACACGTATTTACGTCATCAGGTGATTTATATTTCGACGTTTTAAATATATTTTTATTAATGTTATACTAATTTATTTGTTATTTCGTTATTTAAAATAAAAATTGTCAATTTGTATAATTTGGCGAGTGGTTTGGCGACTTATATAATTTGGTGAAATTGGTCGACGGGTACCAAAATAAATACTTAAAATATAAGAATAAATAAATATTTTGCAAGTAATAAAATATAGTCAATTTAAGCTGGCTTCTTGAAATTATAGATGTCTTTTACTACTGAAGCATGGCGTACGTAATACTTATGTCTTACATTGCAGTAAACATTTCATTCTTTCAATGAAGACATTCGTGGTTTTTTGAACAAAACATTTTTATATGTATAATTCCAAACTTCTGAAATAATTTTATTGTAGCTTCCTCATCACCAGATAACTGCGAAATGGTAAAATCTATATCAGTATCAGTAATAAATATTTTCTATTCAAAAAATAACAAATTAGAAAGTTTTGCGAGATTATGATGGAATAAAATAAATTCCATCATTAAAAATTCATGCATAAAAAAATTCACGTTCAATAATTAGCAAATGTTAATGTGTGGCACGGTTTGCAATAAAATCGTTTGCATGATTAGGGTTGAAATAAATGGCGCGATACCAGACATTTTGGCATGGTATCGCGACGAAAATTAGAACGAAAATGTACCACAGATTTTTTTTTTTTTTTTTTTTAGTTTTAGTTTTTGAGGCGTTTGAATTTTTTTTAATTGACGAAGTTGTTTTTATTTAACCAAAAGGATTGGTTAAAAAATTATTCAATTTGTATTTTTTCCCTTGCTATAATAACAGAATGAAAAGAATGAGTTTTTAGAAATTATCACTTGAAAAATTCAGGTTTTGGCGCCAAAGATAGTGTCAAATTAGACAAATATGAAATATCTCTCGAACTATTGGGCTTAAAAGAATTTAATTAGTACCATTCGATTCAGCATACAAAAATACACCAAAATAAGTTATCAGTTGAAAAATAACTATAAAATCAGATTTTTAAGAAATTTTTTAAAAGTTCGTTCTCTTTTTTACCCCCCTTAGGGGTGGAATTTTGGAAAATCCTTTCTTAGCGGCACTCTATATCATAAGAAGTATTTTTACCCCGATTTTCAAGATTTTAGGGTCAGTAGTTTTGGCTGCGCGTTGATTAATACAAAATCCAGACTTTCTTTTATATATATAGATAAATTGCAAACGAGTATTTTTAAAAGAAAGCCCCCATAAGATTAACTTTAGCATACGAATGAATGTCTTCGAATGTCTGCTGTTAGCGGACTAGTTCTGCATTTTGCAACGAGTACCTCTTCCCCACACACAAAAACCACCATACCTTCTTATATAGATTTTTAAAAACTTCTTCGAGATAACATTATAAAATGTTAGACAGTCAAGAAATAGAAGGAGAAAATATATATGAGGAATTTTCACAAAATTTTAGCTTTCAGGAATAAAAATCTGGTCAAATTAAACTTCATAAAATAACATTTTAAACTTATAGACGAATGCTTTAACCTTTAACCCCTTGGGGACGAGCGGCATGAAGCGCTCAGAATCCTTGTTTTTTCTCACCAGTAAAATATTACTGTAAAATTTGCCTTATTTAATCAGTGCATTTTCTCGATTCAAGAAGACACAAATTTCTGTTTTTAAAAAACGGTGACAAAAGATAAAAATTTTCGTAAAAGTCTCCCGTCCCGAAGGGGTTAAGAGGTTACTTCAGTCAAAGGAAAAGACCCGTTCGCTAATGCTAATCCTATGGAAGAAATTTATAAAGATATCTCGGTCGCATTTCAATATTTTTAAATAATTTCTTTTGCATTGAATAGTTGATATTGATCTGTACAAAGGCCGTTGTTTACTTTTTCGATTTTGCTTACAGGTATTTCTTATGAGAACACTTTCATTTTCGGAACCGGTTTCGAAAGTAAAAGCATCCTCATAAAAAATATCTGCAGTCAAAATCGAAAAAGTAAAAAACGGCCTGCATGCAGATCGATCTCAGCTATCGAATGCAAAAAAAAAAAAAAAATCATTTAAAAATATTGAAATGCGACCGAGATATTTTTATAAATTTCTTCCATACGATTAGTATTAGCGAACGGGTCTTTTCCTTTGACTGAAGTAGCCTCTTAACTGATGTTACCGGTCTCACAGACCGATGCTTTTTTCAATTTTCATAGTTTAACTTGCAAGTTTCAGTTTATCTACAAACACTACTAAAATTTTGTTTCGTTTAGAATTTTAGTACTAACACCAGAGACTTTTGGATAGGTGAATTTTAATTATAACCCTCCCGTACAAAACGTTTAGTACAAAAACAACATCCTATGCGTTAATCGCAGCTTTTATTCACGTTTCGATGGAGCGGTCTCACAAACCGCTTCACACTTAGTTATGTGATAGTGACATCAGTTAAAGGTTAATGATTCAAAATAAAGAAAAAATGGTCAGCAGCGACGATTTTTTTATTTAACTGAGGTTTAAGTTAAACTTTCGAGTTTAATTTTCCTTACCGTCTCCATGACATTTTACCGCTCTAACTTTTTATTTTCTTCTGAATTTTTGCTAAAAAGGAATTTGCATAGTATCCATAGAACATTCAAATAAGAATTAATAACAATGTAGTATTTTTAGCACAAAATTTTGGTATAACATTGTCTTAAAGGGATGTTAAGGAAGGGACGGTAAGGAAAAAAGGGACGGTAAGGAAAATTACCACCTATTCTTAGGCAAATCATGTTAAGACTAAGTGATAGTCACAATGTTCATTGATTTTTAGCAACAGTTATTTAGATAAATAAATAAAAAAAATATATTTACCTCGAAAAGTGCAGGAATAAACCTTGGGGACGGTAAGACTATCAATAAAGCCACAATGCTTGAATTGATATTTAAATGCTAATTTAAATTCTGCAGTAAATTTTCTGTCAAAGAATTTTAGATGTTCTTTCACTAGCATACAGTGAGCAAAAAAAGTATTTGCACACCAGGTAAATTTGTTGTAGCATATGCATAAATAAATAAAAAGCAACTAAGAATTAAAAATACCAACACTTTTACAAAACAAATAAACATATTTAATATCTGACTTAATAATTATATTTAAAATATGAAAACATAAAAAAGTAGCATTTGTACTGCCAAAAAATATTTGCACACTAGCAATGAAAATAGAACTAGAGGAATTATTTAGGGGAGATGGGGGCACATGTGAACAGTTCGCATAAATATAGCTTTTTCTCATAACTGGATTAATTCTTATAAATAAAAACTAGTCAGTATAGTAAACAGAACTTTCTTTTACACATGATCATTTTTTTAAAATCACCTGTACAGTTTTACTTACATTTTTTAATAGTTTTATAAATTCAAAAAATTGTTCACATGTGCCCCATCAGCGGGGTAGTTGTGAACACTCGTGGGGCACATGTGAACACAAGGAAAAAATATCCTTTGACATGCTTTTTCTCCTGTTATTAATTTGTTATCATATCCATTACTTATATTATCAGTTAAATTCACCGTAAAGAAAAAAAAAATATTTTTTTTTTTCTAGTTTCTGAGTGATATGTTTAAACAAAAGATTTTAAAATGAAACTGAATATATATAAAACTGTTCTGACACCATACCCAAGAATTATATTAGTTATCAATTTGAAAATTTTACATTTTAAAAATGCTACTGATATCCATCCCAATTCAAATTATCCTATTCATAGCTGTTTGAGAGATGGAAGTAAACCATCACTCAGGGTTTGAGACAAATGAAAAGAAAAAAATATTACAAAGTTGTTTGTCATAATACTCTTTGTATTAACAATGCATAAAAAAATATTGTTTAAAACCGTTTACTAAAATAGTACATAACACTTATTGCATTTTAGGAAACATTGAATTTATTTAAATTATAATTGAACTCAAATGAGCTTCTTGCTCTTTGTGTACTTTCTGACAAATGTGGAAGTGGAAGTTTCAATACAATATAATTTTTTTGTATGGCAGAAATGTCTACTATTTTAGGGAAATTATTTGAATTGTATCTGAGATTCTTTCTCAGGAATTTACCATACATTTTATCATTATCAATTCTTTCTATTCGCCCAACAGAGAAAGTTTTTGATTTTTGTGAACTGTTCATATCTGCCCCAACTAGTCTGTTCACAAGTGCCCCGCATGGCTGCTAGAGTTAAATTGATAAATAATTAACATTTATCAATTTTAGGGAACAAAACAACTTTATCCAAAATATTCATTAGTAGTCATAGTATATGTTAAAACATTAAAATTCAAATAACTAAACAAATAAATAAACTTTATCACTTACCAAAGTTGAAACCGACATTTTACATTTGACATCTATAAACAGTGTTTTGGCTACTGAAGACAAGCAAAATGTCGAAAAGCTTCAAAAAATTTTTACCATATCTCTACAGCTGCTGCCATCTTTGGTAATTTTTTTCAAATAAAGAAACTTATAATAACTATTGAAAAACTGTGATGTTCACATCTGCCCCCTGTTTACATGTGCCCCCATCTCCCCTATAAGTTAAAAACAGTGCTAATATTTAGTATGCATGCCCTTTGATTCAATTACAGCTTGTAATCGTCTGGGAATTGATTCTATTAATTTTTGACATGTTTCACTGCTGATTTGTAGCCATTCTTCCCTAAGAGCTTGCTTAAATTCTGATTTGTTAGAAATTTTCTTTTTCCTTATTTTCACATCCAAAATATGCCACACATTTTCAATCGAATTGAGGTCTGGTGATTGTGATGGCGTTTTCAATTGATTTTTTACATTATACAGCAACCATAACCTCATAATATATACAGTGTGTTTCGGATCGTTATCCTGTTGGAAATAATATGAATTTGGAATTCCTAATTTCAGAGCACATTAGATAAATGATCTCGCAATATATTAATATATTGTTTAGCATTCATATTGCCTTCAATAAAGGTCATTTCGCCAACTCCGTTAAAAGACATGCATCCCCAAATCATTACATGACCACCGCCATGTTTTACAGTTGGTTTCAAGTTTTTAATTTGAAGAGAAGTATTTGGCTTTCGCCATACAGTTTTCTTACCATCTGAGCCAAAAATATTGAACTTGCTTTCATCGGAAAAAATAACAGTTTTTCAAAACTCTAGTGGTTTGCTGACATAAGCTTTTGCAAATTCAAGTCTTTCCATCCTATTTGTTTCACTAATAAATGGTTTTTTTCGAGGGGCTCTTCCTCGAATATTTGCATCATGAAGAATATTTCTAATTGATTGTGATGTAACTATTGTTCCCGACGTTGAAGCGACATCAACAGCCAATTCTCGAGCACTTAGAAAAGGGTTTTTTGAAGATTCTTTTATGATGGCTCTCCTTTGCCTGGTATTTAGCTTTCTTCGACGCCCAGTTCGCGGCTTATTTATTGTCGAACCAGTTTCTTTTTTCTTCTTAATTACATAACGAACACTAGAAAAGTTTAGATTTAATTTTTTACCTATTCCTCGGTAACTTAATCCAGAATTGTGAAAAAATATAATCTTCTCACGGGTAGCAACATACAGTTCACACGTTTTCGGCGATATTAGAACAAAAACTCCCCAGAATCCCTGCTCCATTTAATATATTACGTGACTTTAAAGTGCGGGGCTAATGTACTGCGGAACTGATATGCTAAACATTTGCATAATGTTCACATTTAATGCCTTTTTGTTACAGTCAATGCTTCTTGAGCAAATACTTTTTAGGTATGCGAAAATATTAATTTTTTTAAAGGTGTAATATTAGTGTTTAAGGAAAATGGGTAGTTATTTTTATTTTCTTCTTATTTAAATAAATGAATAATTAAGAGAATAGTATTAAATTTGTTTTCTGTGGTTACTTATGCAAAAAATCGTCTGCGTGCAAATACTTCTTTTGCTCACTGTACTTCTGCATGAGAAAAAAGTTTTAAAAAAATTCTGTGGCTGCATCTGATGTGATAATAGCAAGAGGGATGGTAAGAATCTAAAATCCAGGGGCGGAGTTAAAAAATAATAATAACAAACGTAAAAATGTGTGCAGATAATTTTTTTGCTACATATTTATAAAAAACAATAGTCCCAGTTTCGGAATAAAATTACATCGAATTACTTTTATTGAATCAATTTTCTACAGACAATAGAGTCAAAACACTGTATTAAAAAACTAGTGTCGTGAAGGAAAATTTCACCTTGTCATTAATAAACTTTACAACATACTTATAACTACTTAAAAGGTAACACAAACGTAAAAAAATATTATTTAATGCAACTCTGAGATCTTTCGAACACACACACGCGTTCATTTTCAAAGGGAAAAGATGACTGGCTGAATAGAAAATAAATTTTAGAAACAAAAACAAAATAGTAGGCATGCGCTTACATAATCCCATTCAGCACAGAACAACATGAGAGTTTATTTTATATTGATATGACATCTCAAAAATTTAAGGAACGATTAAAAGAGCACTTTTCTGATATCATGTTTAACAAACCAAGTACAACTTTATCCAGATTGCATCAAAAGGAAAATATTAAGATAAACTTCGAAAAAGCTAAAATGATCATTTCAACCTCTAACCATTTACTCTTCAATAATCCGTGAATCCATTGAAATTTTACTTAGGAGTGATACTGTTTGTAACGATGTCCTTTCTTATAATATTCCCGCGATTTGGTATAATATCCTAAATATTTCAAGAACTCCTGATAATATGGACTGATCTTTTCACCCCTCTGCAGAGAACTGGACTGAATTCCGCTTGCGCACGCGTACTATTTTGTTTTTGTTTTTAAAATTTATTTTCTATTCAGCAAGTCATCTTTTCCCTTTGAAAATGAACGCGTGTGTGTTCGAAAGATCTCAAAGTTGCATTAAATAATATTTTTATATGTTTGTGTCATCTTTTATGTAGTTATGAGTAAGTTGTAAAGTTTATACAGACAGTTCCAAACTTAAGAGGCTACTTCAGTCAAATGGAAAGACGCATTCGCTAATGCTAATCCTATGGAAGAAATTTATAAAGATATCTCGGTCGCATTTCAATATTTTTAAATAATTTCTTTTGCATTGTATAGCTGAGATTGATCTGTATGCAGGCCGTTTTTTACTTTTTCGATTTTGATTGCAGATATTTTTTATGAGGATGCTTTTACTTTCGAAACCGGTTCCGAAAATGAAAGTGTCCTCATAAGAAATACCTGTAAACAAAATCGAAAAAGTAAACAACGGCCTTTGTACAGATCGATCTCAGCTACAATGCAAAAGAAATCATTTAAAAATATTGAAATGCGGCCGAGATATCTTTATAAATTTCTTCCATAGGATTAGCATTAGCGAATGCGTCTTTCCATTTGACTGAAGTAGCCTCTTAAAGATCAGCATCGGGGACACGGGACGGTAAGAAATTTCGTCGTATATTTGGACCCCCAATATCGTCCAAAACTTATCTAACTCGTTAATATTGTAATACAGTCATGCAATAGAATGTTTTCCAATATAAGAAATAACAAAATCCCGAGAATATGTACTAAAATAAAAATTGTTATTCGGGTACTAAAGTCAAAATTATGTGAGAATGCCTCATTTATATACATATTTTGAAGCCAAATAATCGATTAACCCTTTACTACTTTTGTAGAAGTTTTCGCATAGCTACTGGGAGCGATCTCAGAAATTTCTTGATCAAAAAAGGAATAAAAGGCTCGATTAATTCACAGAATACCGTTTCTGTTCTAATATTTATGTTGTAACGGAGCCGATGTCGTAAGGTGGTGTGGTAGCGGGCAACTTCAACGGCCTGGTCTTATCAATATCGAAAAAATATTTTATTGTATCACAAACAATTAAATAAGAATTTCTTGATTAAATAATTCATAATTACAACGTTTTTCATATAAGGGTTCGAGTTCAGCTGTCAATAATATATTTATAGAATCAAGTCCAGTCCTCGAATAATAGATCGCTTTCAGTGTAGTCAGTCTCTTATTTATTCAATGTCCACTATTTTCGAAGATAGAGTTCGCGATGCTCGACAGGAATGTCGCACTTTTTGTAGGTGTTTAACAGAGGTTTAGGAACCCCCGATCTTCAACTCCGTGATGGAGATATCTTAACAGCCACACCTGGCTTTCGCTTTTCTGTGCTTCGGAATATGTCCCGAAGCCGTCGACCTGTGAGAGATTTCCACTCTGCACGGCCAGAAACACTTTGAAGTCTCAACTTCAACAGAAGGGAAAATTAAGCTCCCGAGAATGCTCCTGCATCCTCTTTTATAAGTTTCGTTTTTCCGTCTAGGACCAAAGCCACTCCCATTAGTCACTCACCATCCGCGGCCCATGATCCCATAGACCAGCCCCCTCTCTATAGGCTGCAGTCAGGAACCTTAGCGTCCGGTTTAATATCTGGTTTCACTTTCTACTTTCCTACGGGAACGAGACCCTCGTGAACATCAAAAGAATATTTCTCTCGCTAGATAAAAGAGTTCCTTTCACTCTAGTGTCCTCTGCGAAGATTAATTGAAATTGAAGTATTTGTTTCATCTTTAGCGACATTTTCTAGGACTCTGAAGAAATTTGGAGGCTAGGTGAAAATACATTAGCTTCCCTATGCTGGCTTTTGCCTTGTAAATTGAGAGTTTCAATGTGAGATATCGTCGAATTCTCACAATATCTAGAAGCTTTACAATTAAAATTCACCTATTCAGAATTCTTTAGCAAATGTAGAGGAGATCGGAGGAATGGCGACACCTTAAGGAAATTTAAATTTTTTCACCTCAAAAAAATATTTATTTTTTAATAGTAAAAATTCTAAAGCTGAATCATGATCTTTAGTATCTGTATAAATTTATCCGTTTCCAACTTTTTATTGGCTACGTCCCAGTATAGCATCTCTAAATTCTTCACGCCACATGCCTCCCGTTCTGTGATATACAACTCTTAATCCTAGAATAACGCACATATATTTTTCGAATAATTATAACTCACCAGGTCTAAAAAACACCAAACCGTTTTTTGGATACATTTTTTTCTTATGATAAGAACATAACTGCGTTAGTTTTATATAGACTAAACGATAAGAAAAAGGGTGAAAAAATCTGGCAAAAAAATGTGTATTAGCCTAAAATGAGACACACACATTTTTCGAACAAATCTGACACACTTGAGACTACAAAGCCCAAAATGTTTTTTGGCTAAAATTTATTTTTATTGATGACAACATAATTGTATTAGTTTTATATAGACTAAACGATAGGAAAAACAGACGAAAAAACAAAACAAGAAAGAAAAATCATGCGTCAAGCATAGATTATGAAACACTTTCCAACACTTCTTCAAACCTTAACAAAACTTCGTTATTTAGATAAAAAAGTTAAATAAGATAAGTAAGTAAATATTTTTGAAAACAGATAAAACATTTGAAAATCTGATTTCAGCAGTTACCGTCCATAGACAAATATGTATTCCAATTCTTTTGAACAGCACTGTATTTCATCTGTAGATTGATATTGTAAGAACTTTACTAATTACCCCTAAAGACTATGCTGTAAGAACTTTACTAATTACCCCTAAAGACTATTTATTCACGAACTATTAATTCGGGAGAAGATCCCCTAGGGTCTTCTGGACTTTCCCACGCTAAGAGAAATCTCATAAACTCATAGTTCATCTCTGAACAAAGCTATGGTGCCGTCGAGTCTGCAAATATGAATGGAACTGGCAGTACAATTTCGTTCCGGCGCTAACTTAACATTCCATTGAATTGCACAGAGAGCAGGTGTTTCAGCCGTCCAGTAAGTGAGCGGTGGCAACGGCTGAGGGGGAGAAAAGACGATTTCTCCTAGGGCGGCGAGCTTCAGCCTTCGAGAAATAGGCGGTGGCATCGGCTAAGAGGGAAAAAGACTAGTTTTCCCTAGGACCGGGTTTTTCAGCCTTGGAGAGAGGCGAGGTGGCAACGCGGGAGGAAGGGAGAAGGAGTTGAGAAGTGAGAGAGCGAGGACGCTGGCGAGGAGGTCTTGCTGGACCTATTGGTGAAGGAGCGAAGCGAGGAGATGAGATAGATGGTCGTCCGATCAGTCTTTTCTCCGATTGAAGCACTATATCTGTGGAAGCAGCCCGTTGATGGAACTTTTTATCCTGTTAAACTGACGAGAACCCAAGACTAATATTATTTAAGTTGTATATACTCATATTTAATCGAGACTAAATAAAGGACTTAGATTTTAGTAACTTACGCTACCATAGACTCTTGTCCAGTGATATCTAAGTCCCTACAGTGGTGGCAGCTAAAGAGGATTAAGAACTGGTGAATATAATCTATCACAGTTCGTCAAAAAACAGGAAGGGCCGCAACCAGGCCGCAAGTTAGGAAGGAGACCTTGATCCCCAACCAGAGTCTTCGGCAAATCCAGCAGAGATTCCAGAGCCAAGGCAATCCGACGCCGTGCAAGAGGTTCCGGAGAGCTGAAATCGACAGACGGAGATTAGGAAGGAGACCTTGATCCCCAGACCAGAGTCTTCGGCAAATCCAGCAGGGATTCCAGAGCCAAGGCATTCCGACGCCGTGCAAGAGACTTAAGACGTTCCGGAGATCCGAAATCGACAGACGGAGGGTAGAAAGGAGACCTTGATCCCCAGAGCAGAGTCTTCGGCGAATCCAGCAAGGATTCCAGACCCAAGGCAATCCGACGCCGTGCAAGAGACGAGAGACACCCGAATGCAGGGAAGTCGAGCCCGCCGGATGGTTTAGCCTACAGATGACCGGAGCTGTACCAGTCTAAGACGGATGTCAGAAGAGCAGTCAACAATATCTCAGGTTAGCACTCTTTATTTGCTTCATTACAGAGGTTTTATCGAAATAGTATAGTTAATAACAAACATGTTTTTTTTAATCATTGTATATTTAATAGAGTTTAGGAAGTAAGGAATTTGATAATAACATTTTGTAAATTTTTCCAACTGGATTCTAAGAAATTTAAGTAAATATTAATTTTCTAAAGTTCCTTAAAACTGTTTTAAATAAGTATTACTTGTACTAAAGGTTAATAATTCAGTGAGGATAATTTAAATTGCTTATGAGAGGTGGCGCATCGTTGGATGCAATGAATGCAAATAATTTAAATTCTGTTTTGTATGTGAATTTTATTCAGAATGTATGTTTTCAAAATTTAACAGACTTTTTGAGCAATTGACTTAAAAGAAATGATACCAAAGAATATATAAAGTTATATATGAAAACTTGGTTGGTTAATGATAAGGCTGTTTATCATATTAATATTATTGAAATTGTTGTGATATTTTTATGTCGCGAGAGTTTGTGATTAGGGATTGTGATTGTGTCAACTAGGGAAATATTTAGAGACTTCGAAGTGGATGATTGCATGATTGGCATAGCATTTTTTATGTTAATTAGTAGGAAACATGTCAGTGTTTGCGGGTAAGAAAAAGTGCGATCTAAAAGAGTTAGCTATTGAATTCGGCGCGAGCATAGAAGAGTCGGATAATATAGCCAAAATTATTAAAAAACTCGAAGAAGCAGAGGACTATGACGAAACTTTAGCACTAGCCCAGCTAAAAATCTTAGAGAAAGATAGGGTTGAGAGAGAAAATGAAGAAAGGTTAGAACGAGAGCGGAATAAGGCCTTTGAGAGGGAAGAAAAGGCTAAGGCTTTGGAGCGGGAGCATGAATTGGCGAGAATTAGGTTAGAACGGGAACCAGATGAGTTTAGTTTAGCGTCTAGCCAAAATGAGAGAGAGCCGAAAATATCTTTAAAATCAGTCCTGCCCAAATTCGACTCCGATAAGTCCAAAATATCAATCTATCTCAGTTTATTCGAAAGACAAGCGCAGAAAGCCCAAATCGAGAAAAGTCAATGGGTTACGCATTTACTAGGATTGTTACCGACGGAATTGGGGGAGCTTATCTTGAGAGAACCACCCGCATGTTCCGACGATTTTGATCATGTAAAAAAGATGTTACTAGATAGGTTCGAGCTTTCGGCAGAAGACTTTCGACTAAAATTTGTTACGACACAAAAGCCCGAAAACAAAACGTGGAAAGATTACGTATACGAGGCTTCCAATTACTTTGATCAATGGGTAAGTGGTTTAGGAGTGGGAAATTTCGACCAACTGAGAGAGCTAATAATCACAGATCAGTTAAAAAGAAAGGTTAATCCGGAAACGAAGTATCATTTCATTGATGTTTGGGGCACGATAATCACTCCATTTGAGTTGGCAAAGAAATTAGATGCGTTTGATTCGGCTAGGAAAACTAAGAAACGGCTAGGGCCCTCAAAACTTCAAAACCTTTCCCAACCTCTAGAGCGAAATAAATTCGCGGGGCAATCAAAAACGGAAAGTAGATCGGAAGAGAGTAGAACTAATTGGAGGGATAAAGACAACTCGAAAAATCGAGATGCAATTTTCGATAAAAGAAAGGAAATTACGTGTTTTACGTGCAAAAGAACAGGGCACTACAGTTACTCCTGTAACGAGTCAAAAAAGACTAAAAAGGCCGAAGCAGTTTACCATATCGCGGGCCTACAAGACTTAGAAAGTGCCTTTGAACCCTACGTCAGTCGCGGGTTAATTAATGGGAAAGAAATGACTATTCTACGCGATAGCGGAAGTAATTTGGACTTAATATCGGCTCACGATGTAAATGAGGACCGATTTACGGGTGAAAGTGTATGGGTTAAGCAAGCATTGGATAATAAACTTCGGTGTTTACCTATTGTAGAAATAGAAATTAATCTGGGTACCGGTGATACTATAAGGACAAAGGCGGCCGCAGTAGATAAAGAAACGGACATGGTTCATTATTTGTTAGGGAACAAAACGCAGCAATTAATTGACAGGCGGAGACGATACCCGCGTTCAATCATCGCAGTTCGCACTGGGCCGAGAGCGCATCCCGGAAACGCGGATACGAAAAGCGAAACTAAATCGCAGAGCTCGTCCATTCTCCCTACCGTAACGGAGAGCGAAAATGAAAACCCAGCCGGTTCACCTAAGCCGATGGACCAGCCGATTCTCCGCGCCGAGGTAGAAAGAGGAATTTTTAAATGCGACCCCCCGAGGTCAGGGAGTAACCCAGAGGAGGGAATCTTTGTCGAAGAGAAAAGGGAATTTTTCTACCTGTAGTTGAGAGCGCACAGCTCGTACCGAATTTGAATCCCTTTAATGAGCAGGTTTTGAACTTGGCTGAGAGAGGCGATTTAGCTGGAAGGGTGGGGAGAGTCGAGACTTTAAAATTCAACCCCCCGGACGCAGTGGGAGAAATAGGAGCCAGTTTAACAACGGAGAAAAAGCAAGAGACTTTTCTACGTCTAAGCCAGACCGTACCGCGGGATGAAAACTTGACCCTAGGAAACAAAGAAAAAATGAGTGACGCTCAAGAGAATATCAAATTCGATTGTGTTAAGCAGAGAGCGGACGAGGTGAAATCGCATTTTGAAATGAACGAGGGTTTGGGGATTAGGAAAATAAAAGATCCCAGGGAATCTGACCAAGAACAAATGGTAATCCCGTTGAAAGTCAAAGGAGATATGTTATCCTTATGTAAGGAGAGTGCAGGCAGACTTCTAAGTACGAAGAAGAAGTCAGGTTATAAATTCTTGAATCGTTATTGTTGGCCAAAAACCGTAAACGAAATTAAAAAGTTATACGAGAGATGGAAAAGAGATGAACGTTCGAAAGGGTTAAAATTCATACCTAAATTGGATTTAATTAGACGCATCAGGCAATTTCGGGAATTATTAGTGGAAACGGGGACTAAAACTCGTGAGGTTAAGAAGAAGAGGGGTGTCTTCCAGATTGATCCGGGAGAAAACTATTCGAGTACGCACGACTTAGATTCAGGCGCTAGAAGGCAAGACAATTCGAATTATGATTCTCCTAAGATATTTGGGTTGTTGTATTTAAACAACGCGAAAAGGGTTTCCGATTATTGGAGTAATCATATGGGACAGAGAGGAATTGTATTGAACCGCATCAGAGGAGTAAAAATGAAAGTGAAACTATATAAGAGAAAATCAGCGCAGAGTACCAATAAATATTGGGTAAGGTTGATCCGAAACAACGCCGTGAATAGTCCAAGATTGATCCACTGGTCATTGATGCGGCAACCTTATCATTATACAATCAGGCACCGTCCGGGGAAAGAAATAGTGCATGTTGATTGCTTAAGTAGGGTTGAATAAATTTAGGGAAACTGTATATAATTCTCAAAAAAAGTGCTTGCATCATAAGGTATAAATAATTTTCATTTTGTATATATTGTTGTAATACTCATAATAATGTTCCCTGAAAAGTGTGTAAATTTATGTGTGATTAGTACAAAAAAACGAATGGTTAACTTCTGTGGTGAACGAATTTTGAGTGTAACACTGACTTCACTATAGATTTTCCAGCTACGTGAAAAATCTCTCTTGGAGGGGGGATTGCTGTAAGAACTTTACTAATTACCCCTAAAGACTATGCTGTAAGAACTTTACTAATTACCCTAAAGACTATTTATTCACGAACTATTAATTCGGGAGAAGACCCCCCTAGGGTCTTCTGGACTTTCCCACGCTAAGAGAAATCTCATAAACTCATAGTTCATCTCTGAACAAAGCTATGGTGCCGTCGAGTCTGCAAATATGAATGGAACTGGCAGTACAATTTCGTTCCGGCGCTAACTTAACATTCCATTGAATTGCACAGAGAGCAGGTGTTTCAGCCGTCCAGTAAGTGAGCGGTGGCAACGGCTGAGGGAGAGAAAAGACGATTTCTCCTAGGGCGGCGAGCTTCAGCCTTCGAGAAATAGGCGGTGGCATCGGCTAAGAGGGAAAAAGACTAGTTTTCCCTAGGACCGGGTTTTTCAGCCTTGGAGAGAGGCGAGGTGGCAACGCGGGAGGAAGGGAGAAGGAGTTGAGAAGTGAAAGAGCGAGGACGCTGGCGAGGAGGTCTTGCTGGACATAGTGGTGAAGGAGCGAAGCGAGGAGATGAGATAGATGGTCGTCCGATCAGTCTTTTCTCCGATTGAAGCACTATATCTGTTGAAGCAGCCCGTTGAGGGAACTTTTTATCCTGTTAAAGTGACGAGAACCCAAGACTAATATTATTTAAGTTGTATATACTCATATTTAATCGAGACTAAATAAAGGACTTAGATTTTAGTAACTTAACGCTACCATAGACTCTTGTCCAGTGATATCTAAGTCCCTACATATATAATGCGAAAATTTAGTTTAGCAACAAAATGCATAACAGGTTGAAATTTCTCTTTCAGCAATTTATACTAATAGATGGAGGCATGCATGAATACTTTTGTTCAGCCCTGTAATTAACCTAGTACCTTTATTACACGCTACTATTTAGCTAAAATTTAATTCAAACTAAAGCACTCTTAAAACTATTAAAATCACATTTTCAGAAATTGTCATCCATAGACGGCCATGTATCCAATTCTTTGCATGGTTCTGTATATCATTTTATCTATATTCTACAAACATTTCTTAGTAAACTCAATGCAGTTCAGCGTACAAATGCATAACTTATTTATAATCCACCTTTAACCATATTACGTATTATATACGTATATTATATTAAGACTATTAGCATAGACTATTAGTTTTATATAGACTAAACGTTAGGAAAAAAGATGAAAAAACAAAATAAAGTAAAAAAAAAGAGTACCGTATTTTATGGAAGAAACGCCGCACTCCTCAAATTGGCCTGAATAAACTAAAAAATATCGTAATCGCCGCACCCTTTGTAAACGCCGCATCCGTCGGAACGCTACTTTTGTCGACAGCGTCACAATGACCTAACTTTAATCAAAGTTTTCTGAGCAGTATAGGATGCCTCGTTTTTAATATCTTAAGATGTCTGAAGTTTTATTTAAAATATTTAAATCCGATTTTAAATATTTTTTATGAATTTTTAAATTAAGGAAACTCAGTTGGTATTTTAAAAAAATCGTAAACGCCGCACTTGGGAAAAAAATTAACTTTTAAACTCGTAAACGCCGCGGCGTTTCTTCCATAAAATACGGTATTAGTCCTAGAATGACATACATATATTTTTCGAACAAATCTGACACACCGTCTAGAAAACCCAAAGGGTTTTTTGACTAATTTTTAAAAAATTGATAAGAAGATTTATATAGACTATTAGTTTAGACTATTAGTATAGACTATTAGTTTTATATAGACTAATCGATAGGAAAAAAAGATGAAAAAACAAAATAAGGTAAAAAAAAAAAAAAATGTGTATTAGCCCTAGATAAGAGACTACTAAGATTTGTTCAAAAAATGATACACATATATTTTTTGAACAAATCTTACCCACCGGGGTCTACAAAACCCAAAAGATTTTTTGACTATTTTTTTTTTTTAAATTGATAAGATTTATATAGACTATTAATTTAGACTATTAGTACAGACTATTAGTTTTATATAGACTAAACGATAGGAAAAAAGATGAAAAAACGAAAAGAGGTAAAAAAAAAAAAAAATTGTATTAGCCCTAGAATGATACATATATATTTTTCGAATAAATCTGGCGCACTGGTGTCTACAAAACCCAAAAGGTTTTTTGACTAATGACAACATCATTGTGTTAAGTTTTATTTGGACTAAACGATAAGAAAAAAAAAATCAGGAAAAAAATGTGTATTAGTCCTAGAATGACACATGTATATTTTTCGAATAAATCTGGCGCACCGGGATCTACAAAACCCAAAAGGTTTTTTGACTAATGACAACATAATTGTGTTAAGTTTTATTTGGACTAAACGATAAGAAAAAAAATATGAAAAAAGAAAATCAGGAAAAAGATGTGTATTAGTCCTAGAATGATACCAGGGCTTGAAATTCAATTTTTCTTAGGAGGGGAGTCTCCCTATACCAACATTTATAAATGGAGGGGAGTTGAGCTATTTGGGAGGGAGAAAAAAAAATCTAAAACATACTATTATTTTACGTGCTATTTAAAGATTTACATTAATTATTTTGTCATGTCTGTATTAATACAGACATTATAAAATACCATTGAAGTAATTTAAATCAACAACTAAGAATAATTATGGAAAATATTTTTTATTTAAAAAAGTAAGAAAGATAAGCTTTTATATAGCCTATTTTTCAACTTTCAACCAAATATCATGAGTCCTTAACAATGGGGTTGTTAAATGAATTTCTGAATCTAAATTTTATTCCATTTTGGACCCTGAATCTTCTTTCACAAGGTAAACTTGTGACAGACAGCACAAGCACAACATTTATAACTTTGGAAGTTATTGGAAACGTATGGTTATGCTCTCTTAAAAAATCTTTCAGAAAAGTTTGCAATATCCGACATGCCTTCATTTTTAACTACTTGCATGAACAGTGTATATTCAGTGATGGAATCATCAATATCCATTTCTGAACGAAATTGTTTTATGATATCCTTAATGGAATAATTATAGTCAAAACCTGACTCCCTGGTATTTTCTTTGCTTAAAATTTGAATGCAAATTTGAATGCTTGTTCAATTAAAGTCAAAAGTTTGAAATGGAAACTGTTGATTCATTTCTTCTACTACACGAGAAAAACAGATTAACTTTAAATTGTCAAGTCCTAATTTCTGTTAATTATAAGGATCAACTTGTTTGGTGTTTCTATATATATTTGATTGAGGCTCGGAATTTTTCTTTGATGTGCACCACAAGATCTTTGCGGTCCTTCTAATCTTATTTTTGTTTAGTACTAAATCTAGATCCATTTGCCAGAGCGCAGCAGCCAGTGACACTTAATGTCCTTTTTTGGCGCACCCTTTTGGATATTTTTCTTTTTCTGTCACAGGAAAAAAATATCGTGAAATATGCCAATCAGGCATAGGAATAAAAAAATCGTGAATTTCCTTGATCGGTCGAGGGAAGAATATCGTGAAATTCGTCGATTGGCCGCGGTATAAAATTGTAAAATTCATCGATCAGACGCGGGATAAAACTGAATTTCGTCAGTCTGTTGCAAAAAGTAACCGTAAAATTCGCAGGTGTTTCTGCAGCAAATTTTCTGAAAGGTTACAGCAGGGGATGGGAAGGGATTGGAAATCCTCTCCAGGCGCTAATTATTTTTGTTGTAGGTCGAATAAACTCTTTTTTTGGTTCGGTTTGATTTCAAGCTGAGTGTAGATTCCCGTAAATTGGATTCGGGTTAAACCCTTCAAAAGTTAGTTCAGTATATTATTTCAGATTAAAAACTATGCCTATAACAATAAATATAGATATTTGTGTGTGTGTGTGTGTGTGTGTTGTTTTCTAAAGAGACCGCAGTATTTTTATCGCGACCCTTTGATGAAATTCCTTTTTTTTTTCTGCAGCCCTTTGACGAAATTCCCGTTTTATCGGCGATCTTTTGACGAAAATCGCAGCTCTTTCACGACCTTTTGACGAATATCGAGTTTTTTTCGCGACCTTTTGACGAAAATCGCGTTTTTTGCGATCTTTTGACGAAAATCGCATTTTTTCGCGACCTTTTGATGAAAGTCGCGTTTTTTTCGTGATCTTTTGAGGAAAATCGCGTTTTTTCGCGATCTTTTTACGAAAATCGCGTTTTTTTCGCGATCTTTTTACGAAAATCGCGTTTTTTTCGCGATCTTTTTACGAAAATCGCGTTTTTTTCGCGACCTTTTTACGAAAATCGCGTTTTTTTTCGTGACCTTTTGACAAAATTCTCGTTTTCCGCGATCTTTTGACGAAATCCCTTATATTGCGATCTTTTGACGAAACTCGTGTCTTTTTTGCGATCCTTTGACGATATTCACGTCTTTTCCGCGATCCTTTGACGAAATGCGCGTTTTTCCACGATCTTTTGACAAAATTCGCGTTTTTTCGCAATCCTTGGATGAAATTCGCGGTTTTTTTTCAGCGACACTTTGACTAAATTTGCGTTTATTCCGCGATCCTTTGACGAAATTTGCATTTTTCGCGATCCTTTGACTTAATTCGCTTTTTTATCACGATCCTTTGACAAAATTCGCGTTCTTTCGCGATCCTTTGAAGAAATTCGCGTTTCTTTCAGCGGCCCTATGACTAACTTTGCATTTATTTTGCGATCATTTGACGAAATTTGTATTTTTTCGCGATCCTTTGACGAAATTCGCTTTTTTTCGTGATCCTTTGCCGAAACTCGCGTTCCTTTGCCGAAATTTACGATTTTTTTGCTATTCTTTGATGAATTTCGAGGGTTTTTTTTTTTGCGATCTGACGAAATTCACGATTTTCCGCGATCCTTTGACAAAATTTGCGTTTTATTCGCAATCATTTGCGACGAAATTGGCGATTTTTTCTTCGAACGATTGATGAAAGTGATTTTTTCGGAGATCATTTGTCGAAATTCGCGATATTCTTCTGTTGAACTGATGACCGATTT
The DNA here is from genome assembly GCA_963932465.1 of Maratus speciosus. Lineage (NCBI taxonomy): Eukaryota > Metazoa > Arthropoda > Arachnida > Araneae > Salticidae > Maratus > Maratus speciosus. The sequence goes on along the minus strand of CAWVRF010001037.1, from coordinate 37,466 downwards.
TTCATAATTTTCGGAACCTAATGCCTTAAATTTCGGAAAATTCGGAACAGAATCACCTCTGAAATCGCCAATCGTTCGCGGACACTTGTCAACCGATCTCGAGAAAAAGATTATGAAATTTGTCTATTGGTCGCGTGAAAAATTAGTGAATTTCAACGATCTTTCACAGTAAAAACCCCGCAAAATATGTCAGTCGGTCGCGCGAAAATATCGGGAAATTCGCAAGGAGTTCGCGGTAGTTGATCGTAATTTCAAAATGCAAAATTTTCAGGAAAATGGCGAGATTTTTTGGGCGTGAGCCTCCCGCCCACGATGTTCTTTTGGGCGAGATTTGAAAATTTTGGGCGCGAATCCCGCCATCCCGCCCTGAAATTCAAGCCCTGGATACATATATATTTTTCGAATAAATCTGGCGCACCGGGGTCTACAAAACCCAAAAGGTTTTTTGACTAATGACAACATAATTGTGTTAAGTTTTATTTGGACTAAACGATAAGAAAAAAAAATATGGAAAAAGAAAATCAGGAAAAAAATGTGTATTAGTTCTAAAATGACAGATATATATTTTTCTAACAAATCTGACACACCGGGGTCTACAAAACCCAAAAGGTTTGACTAATGACAACATAATAGTGTTAAGTTTTATTTGGACTAAACGATAAGAAAAAAAATATGGAGAAAAAAAATCAGGAAAAAAATGTGTATTAGTCCTAGAATGACACATGTATATTTTTCGAATAAATCTGGCACACCGGGGTCTACAAAACCCAAAAGGTTTTTTGACTAATGACAACATAATTGTGTTAAGTTTTATTTGGACTAAACGATAAGAAAAAAAAATATGGAAAAAGAAAATCAGGAAAAAAATGTGTATTAGTGCTAGAATGACACATATATATTTTTCTAACAAATCTGACACACCGAGGTCTACAAAACCCAAAAGGTTTGACTAATGACAACATAATAGTGTTAAGTTTTATTTGGACTAAACGACAAGAAAAAAATATGAAAAAAGAAAGTCAGGAAAAAAATGTGTATTAGTCCTAGAATGACACATGTATATTTTTCGAATAAATCTGGCGCACCGGAGTCTACAAAACCCAAAACGTTTTTTGACTAATGACAACATAATAGTGTTAAGTTTTATTTGGACTAAACGATAAGAAAAAAATATGGAAAAAGAAAATCAGGAAAAATGTGTATTAGTCCTAGAATGACACATGTATATTTTTCGAATAAATCTGGCACGCCGGGGTCTACAAAACCCAAAAGGTTTTTTGACTAATGACAACATAATAGTGTTAAGTTTTATTTGGACTACTAGGGGGCGCTGCCCCCTACGAGCTACGCTCGTCAACCCCCGTTCAGACACCGCAGACTCTAAAAGCACGCTAATTTAATCGGCTTAAAAAATATTTCGGAAGATTGAATTATAAGTTTAAAAACAGTGGCGATCTCCCTGTAAACGGGTTTCTATTTATTTCTCTTTGATTCGGGAATTTTAAAGCCAAATCAGCGGCTGTTAAATGATACAATGGCTGTTTCCGTCTTTGATTAAATAAAATCAGTTGACATTTCAAAATAAGCTAATATAAAATGAATTAAATAAACAGAGTCTTTGCCTCCCGGTATTTTTTAGCAAAGCGAAAAGAAAGTTTTTTTTTTAATGACACTTTAAATGTGTCGTTTTTAATCTGACGTAATTTTCACTAAACTTTTCTTTCTCCTTTTACTATTCACGTGAAAATAATTTTGTTAGAAATGAAATATTATTTGCGCTATCCTAATAAAAATAGTTGAAAATATCATCTTAAAATATTACATAAATGTCTCGCGCAATTTTTAAATTTAAACAATTTTGCAATATTATTTTTTGTTCATTTTACGTAATGTGTAATGTGACGTAAATGTGACGTAATTTATCCTATTTAAGACTTCTAACGCATGTTAATGAATTTATTATTTTACAACATTCTTTCACTTTTAAAATTCACGTATAATATGGTTTTTATGATAATTTTCAATGAGTTCCTGCTTTTTATATTTTCTTGTTTGTAATAGTCACGTGTAAAATAAATTTTTAATTTGAATCAAATATTATTATTTGTGCTGTTTATACAGTTGGCAACAGTTTAAATTAATACCAATTTCTAAAATGTGTAAAAAAATATCTCTCGAAATGCTGAAAATTTTAATTTAAAAAGAAATAAAACCTCAAAAAATGAGTCAAATTAATAAACTGAGTGCAGTCTGCACACCGGGAAATTCTGACGCATAAAATGATCTAAAAATGATTAAATTCCGATGTACAGTTTTTGCTCCTATAAACCTTTTTTAATGGAACGATTTTGTCCAACTTTAGCATTAAATATCTCTTTAAATATTCCTTCGATTTGAAAACTGTCTGCATTAGCGTGTTTATCAAACATTTCTCTATAATTCCACCGATTTTCATATTTTTGTATGCAATATTTTGCTTAATATTAACGAAGAAAGACCTCCGGTCACAAAAAATTCAAACCCGGCGGCGGCGGTGACAGCGGTAGTTACCCTTTTTTTTAGAATAGAGAGAAACGATAAGAAAAGAAATGTGGTAAAAAGAAAATCAGGAAAAAAATGTGTATTAGTCCTAGAATGACACATGTATATTTTTCGAATAAATCTGGCGCACCGGGGTCTACAAAACCCAAAACGTTTTTTGACTAATGACAACATAATTGTGTTAAGTTTTATTTGGACTAAACGATAAGAAAAAAATATGGAATAAGAAAATGAGGAAAAAAATGCGTATTAGTTCTAGAATGACACATATATATTTTTCTAACAAATCTGACACACCGGGATCTACAAAACCCAAAAGGTTTGACTAATGACAACATAATAGTGTTAAGTTTTATCTGGACTAAACGATAAGAAAAAAAATATGGAAAAAAAATCAGGAAAAAAATGTGTATTAGTCCTAGAATGACACATGTATATTTTTCGAATAAATCTAGCGCACCGCGGTCTACAAAACCCAAAAGGTTTTTTGACTAATGACAACATAATTGTGTAAGTTTTATTTGGACTAAACGGTAAGGAAAAAATATGAAATAAGAAAATCAGGAAAAAAATGTGTATTAGTTGTAGAATGACACATATATATTTTTCTAACAAATCTGACACACCGGGGTCTACAAAACCCAAAATGTTTGACTAATGACAACATAATAGTGTTAAGTTTTATTTGGACTAAACGATAGGAAAAGAATATGAAAAAAGAAAATCAGGAAAAAAATGTGTATTAGTCCTAGAATGACATATGAGGACCCTAGAAGCCAAGGGATACAAGTTACAAAATTTAGATTTCGAATAAATTGTGTTCAAAGTCGAACACCAATAGTAATTAACTGAATTGAAATATGAAACTGTTGCTGATTTCTTAGTGATCTATGAACTTTTATTTCAATAACTGTGAAAAGAAAAGTGGAGTACAATTTCTTTTAAACTTATAACTAAGCAATCTTTATAATCATTCGGCACTTGTACCCTTTGGCTTCCAAGCGGTACACAAGAAATGAAAAATTATGAAATGAAGAAATGAATTTATAAAAGTTTTAAGAACAATATTGATATAAATGAATTAAAGAACAAAATCTTGTTCTAATATAAGTTAAAAAAAAAAAATATGAAAAAAAAAAAAAGAATTGATGAAAAATTTAAGGACAATGTTAATACAAATGAATGAAAGGACAAAATTTTGTTCTAATATAAGTTTTAAAGTTTTATTATAAGCTTTGAAACATTGAATTTTTTAAATTTTTTAACCGTTAAAATGCATTTATTTAACATGTAAGAAATTCTAAAAATAAAAAAAAAGACGCGAAACAGTTTTAAAATATGGAACAATATTTTTCTATTGATAACATGGGAACAACACATCTACATTATCTCATCCTCACCTGTTTTATAAGCACGAGAGGCTCATCAGCTTGATCTTCAGAAGCGTGCGGGGTTTCAGTCTGTCCTGGTGCCACTGGGTGAGGAAGCTCTCGGTAGAAAAAACGGTACACTCGAGGTGCAAACTGCAACAATTTAATGAGATTTTTAAAATATAGTTATTTGATTTTCGGCTTTTCTTGTGCTATGGGATGCTCAGGCAGAACTATAGGGCATCTTCCGGCACGGCAGGACTTCACCTTTAGCTCGTGGAAAGGTTCTAATTATCCACCAGTAGTTTCTTTGTAGAAAAATGTGAAGGATTTTTCTTTTTCTCAAAATGCAGCCACTGTATATTTCGAGATACGTTTCACTGACTTTATAAAGAATGGTGCACGTGACTCGATTAATAAAATTTTCATCTTTTAGCACTTCTTTAGTGAAGTTTTGGCTAGAATCATTTACAAGTTCAGCCCTATTCTCTTGAACATACAAATCCCTTTTATTCCTCTTCTTTCTAATTTCTATAAGCTCAGAGTCTTGGTCACATTCATTGTAGGAGTGTCCTGAAATCAAAAAGTGGTGATCGACTGTTTCTATGTGTGTATTTTTTATGATGTACAGCCAGAACTGCACAATCAAGTGGCTTTTATTATGTCCTCCACAATTGTCACTAAAAGCTGTAATATACCTAACTTGAGAGGAAGAGTCTTTATAAATTTCAAAAGACAGAATGCGATCTCTTGACATCCGCGAAAAGCCTGGCCTTCATTCCACATGTACGTATGGGCAGTTCCGCTTTTAAGGTTATGAATGTTCAAGTTCTATGTTCAAATTTGTCGTAGGTAATAACCTTAGAATTGGTTACATGTGGAGTTGGCATGATCTTTTTCAAGTCAAAGCATATCGTGACCTTTGAATCATCTTTAAATTTTGGAATGTGTCTTTGGCTAATCTGGCAGCTTCTGCTTTGTGGAGATGTAGTTCCTTTTGAATTTCTGCTTATTATTTCTCATCTGCATTTCCATGGTCTATTTTCAATTGTTGCTTGTCGCACATAACACATGTATCAGTCTCCGGCCGGTGAAAACTGAGATTAAAATGTGTCTATAGAAACTTTCCTTGACCGGCTGTACGCGCTTTTCTTCTAGGTAAATGTGAACACAGAGTTTCTCCATCTCCTTTAAATTGAGTTTTGGATTCAGGTATTTACGGTTGGGGGTCTTTTCTCTAGTGTAATAGCTTGTGTATCGAGGAAACTTGTTTATGTGTTCTTTTGTGACATCAATACGGTCTTGTGGAATTTTATTCGATGGTCCTTTTCTTCCTCTTTCATCGCGAGAAGGTGCGGCAGAAGCTGTTTCTTCCTTTTTGTTTACTATGTTCTGCAACCGTTTGTTAGAAACATAACCATCTTTTTGTGCCAATCACCGTTTAAAGATGATTAAATTCGTGTGGTGTTTTAACAACCATGAACTGGACTTGCATGCCGTTAGTCTCGATTTAGCTATGTGGATGTCACCGGATACAAGTGCACTTATACCCCTTGGCCTCCACGTGTTTCACGGTTTCGGGAAAGAGGTTAAGTAATTGACCCCTAGAACACAGCGCATAATTAAAAAATCACTTATATCGCTTTACCTACAAACAAATAGACTTATTTCCAGATAGCCTGTGCACTTAAGTCATTTTTTTAAATTTTGTCACTTATACCCCTTGGCTTCTGGGGTTCTCATATATATATTTTTTTCGAATAAATCTGGCGCACTGGGGTCTACAAAACCCAAAATCAGTTTTTAAAAGTTTAATGCTTTTATTTAGGATTACTAGGGGGCTCACCCCCCTACGAGCTACGCTCGCCAACCCCCCGTCCAGACACCGTAGACTCTAAATGCACGCTAATTTGATCGGCTTTAAAAATATTTCGAAAGATTGAATTATAATTGAAAAAACAGTGGCGATCTCTCTATAAACGGATTTCTATTCATTTCTCTTTGATTGGTTAATTTTAACGCCAAATCCGTTGCGGTACTACTTGATTATCCCGTCGACCAATTTTGCCAAATTATATAAATCGCCAAACCACTCGCAAATTATACAAATTGACATAATTTTTATTTTAAATAACGAAAAAACAAATAAATGAGTACAACATTAATAAAAATACAAATAAAACGTCGAAATAAAAATAACTTGATGACGTAGACACGTGTAACAACATTTCAAAATAAGCTAATATAAAATGAATTAAGTATACAGAGTCTTTGTCTCCTGGTATTTTTTAACAAAGTGAAAAGAAAGTACTTTTAAATGAGACATTTTAAATTAGTCGTTTTTAATCTGACGTAATTTTGACCAAACTATTCTTTCTCTTTTTAATATTCACGTGAAAATACTTGTGTTAGAAATGAAATACTATTTGCGCTTTCCTAACAAAAATAGTTAAAAAATATCCTCTTAAAATATCAAATAAATATCTAGCGCAATTTCTAAATTTAAACCATTTTGCAATATTATTTTGTGTTCATTTTATGTAATAACTGTAATGTGACGTAAATATGACGTAATTTCTCCTATTTAAGACTTCTAACGCATGTTAATAAATTTATTGTTTTACAAATTCCTTTCTCTCTTAAAATTCACGCGTAATTATAGTTTTTATGACGTAATTTTTAATACGTTCCTGCTTTTTGTACATAATTATTTAATTCTAATTCCAAATGTTTTTTCTGTTTATAATAGTCACGTGTAAATAAATTAAAAATTTATTTACACGCATAAATATTTTTTTTGAAGCAAACATTATTATTTCCGCTGTATATACAGTTGGCAACAGTTTAAATTAATATCACTTTCTAAAATCTATTAAATATATCTCTAGAAATGCTGAAAATTTGAATTTAAAATAGAAATAAAACCTCAAAAAATTAGCCAAAATAAAAAAATTAATGCAATCTGCACTCCGGCAAATTCTAACGCATAAAATGATCTAAAAATGATTAAATTCCCATGAACAGTTTTTGCTCCTATAAAACTTTTTTAGTGGAACGATTTTGTCCAACTTTAGCATTAAATATCTCTTAAAATAATTCTTCGATCTGAAAACTGTCTGCAACAGCGTGTTTATCAAACATTTCTGTATAATACTACCGATTTTCATATTTTTGTATGCGTTATTTTTCTTAATATTAACGAAGAAAGACCTCAGGTCACAAAAAATTCAAAACCGGCGGCGGCGGTGACAGCGGCAGTTACTTTTTTTTAGAATAGAGAGATTGCTTCTTCTTCTTTTTTGGTGTGTGTGTGTGTGGGGGGGGGGGGACACACAATACTTCGCAAATTTATTTTTTAAAAGAAATTCCGTTAAAATAATTACAAATTTAAGTTAAAAAAATTTCACTGCAATTCCGTTTTAAAAATGTTTATTCTTTTCCTTTTTGGGGGGTAGGTGGGGGGAGGGAGGAAGAAATACATAATACTGCGCAAATATCTCTCTATTCTAAAAAAAAAGTAACTACCGCTGTCACCGCCGCCGCCGCCGCCGGTTTTGATTTTTTTGTGACCGGAGGCCTTTCTTCGTTAATATTAACAAAAATAATGCATACAAAAATATGAAAATCGGTGGTTTTATACAGAAATGTTTGATAAACACGCTGATGCAGACAGTTTTCAAATCGAAGAATTATTTTAAGAGTTATTTAATGCTAAAGTTGGACAAAATCGTTCCACTAAAAAAGTTTTATAGCAGCAAAAACTATATATGGCAGTGTAATCATTTTTAGATCATTTTATGCGTTAGAATTTGCCGGAGTGCAGATTGCATTAATTTTTTTATTTTGACTCATTTTTTCAGGTTTTATTTCTATTTTAAATTCAAATTTTCAGCATTTCTAGAGATATTTTTTACAGATTTCAGAAAATTGTACTAATTTAAACTGTTGCCAACAGTATAAAAAGCGCAAGCAATAATGTTTGCTTCAAATTAAAAATTTATTTACACGTGACTATTATAAACAGGAAAAAAACTTTCAAATTAGAATTAAATAATTACGTATATAAAGCAGGAACTTATTAAGAATTACATAATAAAAAGTATACACGTGAATTTTAAAAGAGAAAGGATATTGTAAAATAATAAATTCATTAACATGCGTTAGAAGTCTTAGGAGAAATTACGTCATATTTACGTCTCATTATAGTTATAACATAAAATGAACACAAAATAATATTGCGAAAAAGTTTAAATTTAGAAATTGCGCTAGACATTTATTTGATATTTTGAGAATTAATTTAAAATGTCTCATTTAAAAGAACTTTCTTTTCGCTTTGTTAAAAAATACCAGGAGACAAAGACTCTCTTTACTTAATTCCTTTTATATTAGCTTATTTTGAAATGTTGTTACACGTGTATACGTCATCAAGTTATTTTTATTTCGACGTTTTATTTGTGTTTTTATTAATGTTGTACGAATTTATTTGTTCTTTCGTTATTTAAAATAAAAATTATATCAATTTGTATAATTTGGCGAGTGGTTTGGCGATTTATATAATTTGGCGAAATTGGTCGACAGGATAATAAAGTAGTACCGCAGCGGATTTGGCGTTAAAATTCCCCAATCAAAGAGAAATGAATAGAAATTCGTTTATAGGGAGATCGCCACTGTTTTTTAAATTATAATTCAATCTTTTGAAATCTTTTTAAAGCCGATCAAATTAGCGTGCATTTAGAGTCTGCGGTGTCTGGACGGGGGTTGGCGAGCGTAGCTCGTAGGGGGCCGAGCCCCCTAGTACTTTTAAAAAGAAATTCCGCAAAAAAATTACAAATTTTAATTTGAAAATTTTCAACTTAAATCGGCGGGATTTGAACTCACAACCTTGTGCATGCGAATCCATTGACCTTACCAACTAAACTAAACTATAACTTCTACGAATGAATTAGCTGAAATTAAGATTATGTAATGTCGCAGAAATGGTTGAATTCATAAAAACTTTAATAATATGAGAATTTTTCAAAATTTTATGATTTTAGAAAGAACATGGGGTATATAAATCTATGTAAAAAAAAAAAAAAAAAAGAAAGAAAGAAAATCAAGTCTATAACTTAAACAGTTTCCGAGTTTGAACCTGTGATGGACGGACAAACAGAGAAGCGAGACTATAAGGGTTTCGTGAGATGAACGAAACCCTAAAAATGAATAACAAATTTATTTTTTCATATTATTTTTTAAATCTGCATATATTATTTTTAGTACAGAACATTACTTTTCTAAAAAGACAAAAATAAACTGACAGGGTGTATAAGAAATCTACAATTGCCCCCTGTCCCCCATAAAAATCAAATTGACCCCTAAATTTTTTTTATGGGGCACTCGCCCTATGTTGGGAACCTTTGCTCCAAACGAAACAAAATTTCACTAGTATCTGCAATTAAACTAAAAGCTATAGTTAAACTGTAAAAATCGAAACGACTCGGAAATTGTACGTCAAATGTGACAAATGAAGTGCGTTCATACTGTAACTAGTTTTATAAATATACAGATCTTGGTGCAATAGCCGTTGCACTCTTATGCAAAAATGCATGAATACAAAATTTATTACGATTCTGTACATTAAGTTCAGTAATACAAAAATAACAGGACTCCATCTTAAATACCACCATGACTACCTAGAATCATTACTTATCATGGGATACCATTGAATTAATTTCGTATGATAGGCTTTAATAGAATGAAGAAAACTTTTATAAATATTTTTTTAAGTTTTGATTCGATTTTCATAAAGTTTGAAATGACTCGTCAATATTCTGCAACGATTCTATATTCTATATATTAAATTTCAAACCATTCGGTTAGGTAGATTTTTCGCTGTTAAATGCGGACAGACAGACGGACGAACCAGACGACGACTATAGGTATAGGTGCTAAGTATTTATGCAGGGGGAGTGCAAATGATGGACCCGATATAAAAAAATCATATTTTCGGAACTACTGCACACATTACAATAAGTGATACATGAATTTAAAGAGAAATATGCCAAGTTTTTTCAGTTACAAATGTTCGATGTGTGACCCTCTTGTTACACGGTATGCGTCCAATCTCTAATCCAGTTCATTCCATACATTTTGTAGCGTCACTCTGTCAATAGTTCTGAACGCTGCACAAATGCGTTCTTTAAGTTCTGGCCGTGTTTTCGGCATTGGTGGTACATAAACATTGTCTTTGATACTGCGAGAACTTAAAGAACGCATTTGTGCAGCATTCAGAACCACTGACAGAGTGATGCTACAAAATGTTTGGAACGAACTGGATTAGAGATTGGGACGTATGCCATGTAACAAGAGGGTCACACACAGAGCCCGATTATCACATGGGCACGTAGGGCACGTGCCCCGGGACCTCAATTTTAGGGGGGGGGGGAGCATTTTGTGCACTCTCTGAAAATAAAAATTTCCATTCGTAGTTCACAGAAAAAAAAAATGTATTTTTCCCATTCATGTAAACTAAACTATATCAGTATTAAAGGTATATATAAATATTATACAGGCATACAAACAATAAATACAATAAACCCAACTGGAGTGAAAAATTAGCCAGAGCCAGGAATCGAACCCGGGACCACTAAGTATACAAGACTGCTGCTCTAACCACTGAGCTACTCCGGCCGATCCCTGAGTCTGCAATTTCTCACTAATAAACCTGATAAGCTCTGGCTAATTTTTCACTCCAGTTGGGTTTATTGTATTTATTGTTTGTATGCCTGTATAATATTTATATATACCTTTAACTGTTGAATGCAGGCGTTATTTATGTGTGTACGTGTGTTTTAATATATATTGTAGTATGAGTGTTTTATTATATCAGTATTTTTCATTAACGACAACAAACTACAATGTAAACTTCGAAATTCTAAGAAGAACGGATGTTACACATAACATGTTTAATGGATATTACACCTAACATGTTTTATTCAGTCTTATAGGTCTAGCGTTTTACTCACTAGACCAGATAGTGCAGAAGATTTTACCTTCCTATATTTTTAAATGCATTTTTACATTTGTCTATAATATATTGTTTTTTCGTAAAGTTATGGTTTTAGTTGTAAACAGCACGTTGTCCAAATCATAATGCATGAATTATTTTGAGAAAAGGGGCCCAGATATGGCCCGTGTGCCCCGGGTCCAACATAGAGTTAATCAGGCTCTGGTCACACATCGAGCATTTGTAACTGAAAAAAAACTTGGTATACCGTCAACCGGTGGTCCTTGCAGGATTACTTTGGTCCATCCCATAAAAAAAGTTTTTATTCTTTGTATTGAACAAACAATACAAGATAATTTGGAGATTTTGCTCTTGAAAAATATTTTATACCCTATTATACAGTATTTGAATAGTTTGGGGTAATTTAAATTTTTGTTAGTGTCAGCACTGGATGTGTTTGTAAACAACTGTTTTCCTGTGTAAATTTTAACCCTCCAAACTTTCTATAGTAAAACAATCTGGATAAGAGCTACAAATTAAGGCAAGTGTCAAAATATTACCTTTAGTGACCTGTAACCCATTGGGTGATCATAGCTTTTCCTTTAACTTTTTATTTTGACAGGAAATGGTTACGTTTTCATAAAGCTAACATGAAAACTAGTATTTCAGGGCTACTTTGTGCCAGGCCTTCTTTGTTCCGAAAATAGCCCCAATTACTTAGAAATGCCTTTTATAGAACCAAATCTCGCAAAACATGTTTTAAGTAACATTTCTTTTTCAAGTCTTACTGTAGCAAAATGTTACATTAATTGTTTTTGTTCCAGTTGCTGACATGATGAAAACTGTTTCTCGTTTCTTTAATATTAACAGTTGGTTTATTGTTTTTAAGTGTAAAAAAAAACATTTGTTTATCGAGTTTAGAGTGTTAATTTATAAGCAAATGCTGTTGCAAGGGGTTTCCATAAAAATGTATTCATTTACATATGAAATGTATTCATTTTATATGAAACTAAGTGAATGGACCAAAGAAGCTCTAAGCAGGGGCTACTTTGTTCCAAAACTTTAAAAATAGTTAAAAAATAAGAAAATAAAAAATTTCCTCTTTAAAACCATGCAGTTTGCTTCATTGTTTCATGTTAATTGTTTACTACATTTCGACGTTGAAAAATCATGTATAATATTTTTTAATAAGGGAAATGTGAGGGGAACCAGGAAAAAGTGACCCAAAGTAGCCCCGGTTGACGGCATTTTTCTTTAAATTCATGTATCACTTATTGTAATATGTGCTGTAGTTCCGAAAATATGATTTTTAAAAACGGGTCCATCATTTGTACTTACCCTGTATAATTACGAAAGCACCTAAAAAGCATTTGTCTGTAAGACGGCTAACAGCAGTTAAAGGATAATTATAAACGCAGCAGATTACTTTCCATTTTGTTCAGTTGCCTAAACCTGTACACGTTACACAATTGTTTGCAGCCGCGTGCTTTAGTATTTTATCAGCTGTTCATGGAAAACAAAATAAAACGCTTTAATCTTTGTTTTCCACATATGCGGATTGTCCGAACGAATGAAGTCTAAAAAGTCATGCTCTAATGCATGAGTCATTCTAAGCTAAATCGTTAGGGGCTGTACAATGTACATATATAACGTTATCAACTTTTTTGAAATTTTGGACCCCCTACATCCCCCCCTTACTATATCATATGTTATCACCCCTCGCACACCTCCCCCCCCCCCCTACCCCGTAATGCTATTGTTATCAGTGTCAAAAAATTATTTTGATTACAATACTTTCTTCTATTGATTATAGAAGAAAGTATTGTAATGGAAATTTTTTTCGACGGACTTGCACGTTTTAGGGGTCAGAGATCCCCCAAAACATGTTTATAGAAAATGTCTGTCTGTCCGTGTGTCTGTCGCCATTGTACCATCAAAAAGTGTATGAAGTTATGCATAGAATTGAACCAAATTTTTTAAAAAGCTTTTGGCTATAGCAAGCAGGTTCTCCCTCAATTTGGATAAAATCGGCCGGAAGGGGGCGCTGTAATAGCGTTTTTTGTGCGATTTTGAATATTGTACCATCGAAGTGCATAAAGTTATGCATGGAATTGAACCAATTTTTTTAAGTTCTTGGCTATGGCAAGCAGGCACTTCCTTAATTTGGAAAAAATCCGCCGGTAGGGGGCGATGTAATAGCGATTTTTGTGCCATTTTGAATATTGTACCTTCGAAAAGTGTATCAAGTTATGCATAGAATTGAACCAAATTTTATGTGTATGTTTTTCGCCATGGCAGGAAGATCCTACCTGAATGTGGAAAAGATCCGCCAGAAGGGGGCTCTATAACAGCGATTTTTGTGTAAGCTTCTTAACTTTTCGTAGTTCTATTATACACCAGTGGCTCGTGAATCGACGGGAACTTCTCAATCTGATAAGCCGACTATTCGCGACTATTCGTGATTTTAATAAATATCATGATCGAGATTAACTCGTTTTTACTCCGATTAATTGACTGAAGCAGAAATTTAAGATGAAAGTCAAAGTTGATATAGTGCTGAACTAATAAAAATAAAATATTGACATCTATAACAACATTTTGAAATATTAAAATATATGAGATAGAAGAAAGTTTTGGGGCACATCCAACTAGTTTCTTTTGTTTGTAGTGATATATAAATAGGTTATATTTATTTTTCGCAAACTTTATTGATTCAAATGAACAGAAGTCAATAAAATATCACTTTATATATGAAATAACTTTATATCAAATAACATTTAAAAGTAATGGTTACTATTTAAAAGTATTTTATAATAGCTTTTTGCTACATAATGCCTTCAACAGTAATAATGTCATCTTGAACTTGCTACCGCACGAGGGGGGGGGGGTGGGGGGCAAGTTCAAGATGACATTATTAGTCATTATATTCATTAGACACAACTTCTTATCAATAAAACAGGTTGGGAACAGCGGATTATATATGCATTTGCATACACGTATGACAGAAGAATAGGAATCCCAAACGTTGGGGGTATTCCATATTTTGGAATTAAATAATTTTATAATCCTTTAATAATTTTAAAAATAACTTTATATTTTCATAAAAATAGTTAACAGACTAAAAAAAGATAACTTACTATTTTGATCTAAAGACTTGGTTACAAATAAAAAGAAAAAAATTTGATTGGATCAAAAATGCTAACGTTATCGAAAGACAAACCCCTTCCTCCTAGAGATATCTTATGATATCATGTGCCAGACTGCCAGACCCTCCCCCCCTCTGCCCTAAAATGATAACGTCATAGCCCCTTATGGATCAAAGACACACATTGACTTAGTGGAGAATTCTGTGATTCACCAACGATTTTTTAACCTTTAACTGATGTCACAGAAATTGTCACATAACTAGTGTGAACCGGTCTGTGAGACCGCTCCATCGAAAGATGAATAAAAGCCGCGATTAACTCCTAGGATGTTGTTTTTGTACTAAACTTTTTGTACAGGTGTGTTATAATTAACTTTTAACTGATGTCACAGAAATTGTCTCATAACTAGTGAGAAGCGGTCTGTGAGACCACTCCATCGAAAGATGAATAAAAGGCACGATTAACTCACATGATGGTTTTTTGTACTAAACTTTTTGTACAGGACTGTTATAATTAAAATTCACCTATTCAAAAGTACCTGGTGATAGTACTAAAATTCCAAACGGAACAAAATATCGGTAGTGTTTGTACTTAAACTGAAAATTGCAAGTTAAACTATAAAAGTTGAAAAAAGCCGCGGTCTGAGAGACCGGTAACATCAGTTAAAGGTTAAAATTCACCTATTCAAAAGTCTCTGGTGTTAGTACTAAAGTTCCAAACGAAACAAAATTTCAGTAGTGTTTGTAGATAAACTGAAATTTGCAAGTTAAACTATGAAAATTGAAAAAAGCACCGGTCTGAGAGACCGGTAACATCAGTTAAAGGTTAAAATTCACCTATTCAAAAGTCTCTGGTGTTAGTACTAAAGTTCCAAGCGAAACAAAATTTCAGTAGTGTTTGTAGATAAACTGAAATTTGCAAGTTAAACTATGAAAATTGAAAAAAGCACCGGTCTGAGAGACCGGTAACATCAGTTAAAGGTTAAAATTCACCTATTCAAAGGTCGGTGTTAGTACTAAAGTTCCAAACGAAACAAAATTTCGGTAGTGTTTGTAGATAAACTGAAATTTGCAAGTTAAACTATGAAAATTGAAAAAAGCACCAGTCTGAGAGACTGGTAACATCAGTTAAAGGTTAAAATTCACCTATTCAAAAGTTTTTGGTGTCAGTACTAAAGTTCCAAACGAAACAAAATTTCAGTAGCGTTTGTAGATAAATTGAAATTTGCAAGTTAAACTATGAAAATTGAAAAAAGCACCGGTCTGAGAGACCGGTAGCATCAGTTAAAGGTTAAAATTCACCTATTCGAAAGTCTCTGGTGTTAGTACTAAAGTTCCAAACGAAGCAAAATTTCAGTAGTGTTTGTAGATAAACTGAAATTTGCAAGTTAAACTATGAAAAATGAAAAAAGTACCGGTCTGAGAGACCGGTAACATCAGTTAAAGGTTAAAATTCCCCTATTCAAAGGTCGGTGTTAGTACTAAAGTTCCAAACGAAACAAAATTTCGGTAGTGTTTGTAGATAAACTGAAATTTGCAAGTTAAACTATGAAAATTGAAAAAAGCACCAGTCTGAGAGACTGGTAACATCAGTTAAAGGTTAAAATTCACCTATTCAAACGTCTCTGTGTTGTTAGTACTAAAGCTCCAAACGAAACAAAATTTCAGTAGTGTTTGTAGATATACTGAAATTTGCAAGATACACTATGAAAATTGAAAAAAGCACCGGTCTGAGAGACCGGTAACATCAGTTAAAGGTTAAAATTCACCTATTCAAAAGTCTCTGGTGATAGTACTAATGTTCCAAACGGAACAAAATTTCGGTAGCGTTTGTAGTTAAACTGAAAATTGCAAGTTAAACTATAAAAAGTGAAAAAAGTCGCGGTCTGAGAGACTGGTAACATCAGTTAAAGGTTAACTTAAAATTACCAGAATATATTATAAAAGCACGAGAGTTTATTACAAAAGGTAGTATTATAAAAACAAGAAGGTTGTAAAGTGTTTTTCCGTTTTTCTGATTAAAAACGGAAATTTTTCTGTAATTTATGGGTAAAAATTCCCGTAAAAAAAACGGAAATAGTACTGGCGTTTAGATTGCCAGTGGTATTTCCGTTTTTTAGTCCGTTTTTTTACTGTATATCAGCGATGACTGCCGGAATTGCAATTTTAATTATGATATGCGCTTTAAGTTTCACTTATTTATGCATACTATATGGTGTGTATAAGTGCTAGTTTATGTACAGCGCTACACAAAAGATTTCGTAAGGGTTACCGAGTATGCGAGTAAATTGCTTAAAGGTGGTTTTCAAATAAGTTATGCAATTTTAAGCTGAACTGCATTTAGTTTACTAAGAAATGTTTGTAGAATATAGATAAAATGATATACAGGGCCACGCAAAGAATTGGATACATGGCCGCCTATGGATGATAATTTCTGGAAATGTGATTAAAGCAGTTTTAAGAGTGTCTTAGTTTGAACTAAATTTTAGCTAAATAGTGGCGTGTAATAAAAGTACTAGGTAAACTACAGGGCTGTACAAAAGTATTCAAGTATGATTCCCTCTACTAGTATAAATAGCTAAAAGAGAAATTTCAACCTGTTATGCGTTATCTTGCTAATCTAAAATTTCCCATTGTAAGTATATATCTCAACGTACAGATCAACGTACATATCAAATACAGGGCTGTTCAAAAGAATTGGAATGCATATTTGGCTATGCACGGTGCTGCTGAAATCAGTTTTTCAAAAGTTTTATGCGTTTTCTAAAATGTTTACTTAGTTATCTTACCTTATTTCCCTAAATAACGAATTTTTTAAAAAGCATTCAGTAAGTGTTGGAAATTGTTTCATAATCTGTGCTTAACGCATTATTTTTCTTTCTTGTTTTTGATAAGTACCCGATTCTCGTGATTTTTCCTTTTTCCCTTCTCTCTCTTAAATATATATGTATATATTTCAGAGATTCATATAAAAATTTAAACGAAGCCGATAAAATATGAACCATTTTTAATGGATATGACTTTCGCGTGAATTAAGTATAAAAACCGATACTAGTTTGACAACATCAATACAGAAATATAACATGATTATATAGAATATAAGATATGATGGGTCGGGTAAACCGATTTTACCTGAAACCGTTACGTCCCGCGGTTCGACGCTTTTTTTTTTTCCCGGTGTGCATAGGCTTTTTTTCAGGTTCGGATTAGGATTCGAATCTTGCAAGTAGTTTTCAAGTTAACCCGATTTTCCCAAAAAGTCTAGAATATTTTTTCAAATAAAAAAAACTATATATTTGAATATTATTGTGTATATTGCTCAGCTGCAAGAAAAATGACAACTCAAAAATTCTATAGGAGAGGCAATAGAAAATTAGCTTTGCCTTTTTTTTTGTAAATATTGTCAGAGCCCGATCAACGCTATGTGGTTCCTAGGGCACACATAATATTTGAGGCCCCTTTCCCAAAATAATTTCGAGTTGCAAAATTAATATGTACGTTACAAATATAACACACAACCTTACGAGCAGCTAAAATTTTACACCATTGTTTTATGTTTAGAACCCCGTTATTTGGTCTTTGTTATGGTAATTAGAATGGTAAAGCTACAATGGTACAAGCATGTTTCACCTAATATTCAATCTTCAGAAATTTAACAATTTATTTTAAACTTAATTTCAAACACTCAAGTAGTTCAGTGATGACAAATTGGTGAAATACTGTTTTAATGTCAGTTGCACAGTCAGAAATTTTCCTTGACGTACATTTTTCAGCGACTACACAAAATACATTTACGGCCCCCTATAACTCGAGAACTGGGGCACGTGCCCCTGTTATAATCAGGCCCTGAATATTGTAACATAAAACTATAGCATTTAGCTCTGCATGCAGCTGTAAAAGCGTAAAACCTTTAAGAATCAAGAGGTACAGTCGTGGAAAAAAAAAAGTAAACACCCCCTACTAACTCTTCAACAAATTATCGTAGAAGAAAGTTACCGGTACCGAACGATTGAAAATAAAGTCTACTTTTAAATGGTGTATATAAATTTTGCTTAGGGGGCCATCTACATATTAGAACAAACCATAAATTCATTTTTTTCAATGGCAATACCCAATTCTGACAGCATAAATGAACTCTACACCTTTCAATTAGCCTAAAAAACCAATTTTATGCAATTCGTACCATAAGTTTCCGAGAAATTAATTATTATAAAACGTGCGTATTTTAAGGGCTGTATCCAAATTGAAGTTCCGTAGTCGATTGTTAACCGAGAAAGCGTCCTTCTTGATCAAGGAACCTTAAGCAGTCAATGAAGCCTGTTAGACAACGGGACAGCAGAAGAAATTTCGAAATATCTACTCACTTCTATCATAGACGGCCGCTTAAACCATCATTTTGCCGTTTTTTAAGCATAATTTGAAAACTATTTGAAGAAAAATGTGAAATTTCGGATTTTCATAAAGCAGGACTTAATAAATCTAAATCCATCAAAAAAATTGTGGGTTGCAATTCATAATTTTTTCGAATATTAATTTCATAATTCATAATTCATATCATAAAATTATAAAAATTGCAAATTCAGCATATTTATGTTTGGGCACATTAGTATTATTGCTACACAAAAAATTAGCACATTAGGAGCATAATTTCAGGAGATATAAATAAATATATGAAAATGTAATTTAACATTAGAAGCACTAAATTTTGAATGTTTATAATTCAAAAACTTATCATTCAAATGACTTGAAATTTGGTGTCTGGGCATACAGGTAGACTGTAGTTTGAACCGAAGATTTGAAATATCTCGTTAAAATTGGGTATTGCCATTGAAAAAAATGAAGTTTGGGTTCGTTTTAATATGTAGATGGCCCCCTAAGCAAATTTTATATACATCATTTAAAAGTAGACTTTATTTCCAATCATTCGATACCAGTAACGTCCGTGCACGATAATTTGTCGAAGAGTTAGTAGGGGGTGTTTTCTTTTTTTTTTTCCACGACTGTACAATATAGATAGTGAGGTAAATGTATCCCCTCCCCCCATCCCCTGTCCTCCTCCTTTCGCGTAAATTAACACATAGCCTAATCTAACAGTCTCCCAAA
This sequence comes from Maratus speciosus, assembly GCA_963932465.1. NCBI lineage: Eukaryota > Metazoa > Arthropoda > Arachnida > Araneae > Salticidae > Maratus > Maratus speciosus. The sequence goes on along the minus strand of CAWVRF010001037.1, from coordinate 18,322 downwards.
TAACTACATGCATGACACTTTTCTGTTGCAAGACTCATCTATATATAGTCAGACCAATTAGTACAACAATACGCAAAATGAATCTTTTGGAGTCGTGTCACTTTTCTTGCGGGTGAACGATAATATATCGCACCCTTGCTACAAAAGTGTCACAACTCAAAAATTGGCTTTTTTGAGTTATGGCTGCCATTCGGCTTGGTTTTTATGCCTCTACCAATCACTTAAACTGCCAGACAGTGCAATGAAAATTCAGCCACTATAGGTAGCAGTTGTGTTGTTTTTTATGTTTGCAAGATGGCCACCGACCATTCTAGAAAAATGCCACGTCTTCAGTTGTGACCTAACCTTCATACGCGAACGTGAGTTCAAAAGTGCATTATTTTGAGTTGTGGCGTTTTTAATGATTCAAGTGGTGATGATCTTCCAAATGATTTCGCATTGTGTCAGATTAGATGATTCATGTTTAAATATGTTCTGTTTCCTATTTTGAATTGTGACATTTTTTATGATCAAGTAAGGTACAATTGTTGGTTGGAACTCTAAATGTGTCTCTTTTGATGTGATGTTGCAAACGAAGAAAAGCAAGACAGGAAAAAAGTCGGAGGGCTGTTTTTGTTAAACTCGTTGTAGCTACACAATATGAACTTTAAAAAGTTTTCGTTTACTTAAAAGATAACAGATAACAATAATGCAGATATTTCAAGTTTAAAATATGCATTTTATTTAAATTTCCGAGTACTTTCGGTCTGCAATCCCGCAGCCAACTTCAAGGAATATATTGATTAATTGCCATTCCGTTCATTCAAATACGTCACTTCGTTTGAAATGGGAGATTCTACTGGTGTGTTCAAAGCAAAAATAAACATACAAGATAAGGCATTTACAGGAAAATCTGTAATGACACAGTTAAAATGCGACACTAGCGATAAGGGGGAACAACTAACAATCTTTCGAAATTTTCCTATGTTTGTGAAATTTCTTTATGCTTTATTCTACTATTAACACATATTCTTTGATTCGATTGTATTCTTTTCGAGGCAGACGATTCTCTCGAAATTTAGCGTTGAAATTTAAGTGTATTTTTATTATTAAGGAAATATTCTTTTCAAAACTTTTTTAAATCTTAAATATGTCCGGCTATTGTCTGCACATAAAATCGAAACATTATTTCGCCGCTTGGATCGTTTTAACACCCACCAGAGAGAAAAAGAAACTCTTTCATAAAGAAAAAGATGCTGATAAAAATATTTCAAATGGAGTACACATTGCTGTTTACGATATGCAAGCAGCGATGCCAGCACTGAGAAGTTTTTGGTATCGTCATTCTACTATAAAAGTAAAATGAAATATTATAATTTCATCATAAGTGATTTGCGCGCAAACATTGTGGAAGTGGAATGTTACTTCTGGAATGAAACAGAAGGTAAACATGGCGCAGTCGAAATCGAAAGTAGTGTGATTCGATATCTTAAATCACTGGTGGAAACAGCGCAAAACACTGACGTTAATGTAATAGTGCGTGATTCAGACAATTGTTGTGGGAAACAGAAAAATAAGTATTTGCTTGCTGCATATGCATACAGAGTACAGTGCTTCGGAATCTGAAATGTAACACACAATTTCTACTACACGGACATTCTCAAAACGAGGGTTTTAAGGTGCACAGTGTCATTAAGAAGCAGATTGCAAAGAATCTTAAACTCTCACCAATATACGTAACAAAGCAATACGTCACGTTGATACAGATGGCGAAAAAGAGAGAACCCCCTTACCCCATGCTAATGAGCTCAAATTCGAGAATTTTTATAATATAAAGTTACTGCAGAAAAACGGGGAAACAACTTCAACGTGGACTTAATTAAAATGAATATGAAATGACAAGAAATCAAGATGCTCCGTATCGAACGAGATCGTGCATTTTTCTATGAAACATTCTAAAGAGTTGAAAATTTCAAGAAGGCGAACGTGTACATTAAGAAGATCTCAAGATGATTTTAATTCTGTTGCGCTAGTTCGGGCCTATATTAATCTAAAATTCCCTTATCTGACAATGCAAAAAGATATTCAAGACCCCATTAATAAAAATATAATCCCGAAATTTTATTTTAATTCGTTTCTCAAAAATGTTTTGGGATAAAGCAGCTAAATATTTTTATCCGCAACCAGACCAGAAGACTGACTTATGCTTGTTATTTACTAGTTTTTTTAACTGTTGGATTAAAATTTAATGCATTTAGTTATCATTTAAGGATAATAATATTATATTAAGTACTGTGTGCCTAGTTCATTTGCAAACGTAGATTAGTTTCGTAGTTTAATTTTATAGGTAAAGGTTATTAAGGTTTTAATACATTAAAATATTATTTAAAAAATCCTTGGTTGGTTATTGATTTCGTGTTGAAACAGTTTAATAATTAGCTGGGAGCTTACCTTCCACTTATGGGACACTCAGGAACAAATGAAACAAATCTGTAAGCTCAATAGGTGCTGTATACTAAATGTTAGTCATTTATCTTAATGTTTCTATTTGAACTGTTTTGTTTTACTATGTTTAGGATTAAAATATTGCAAAGGAATACATTTTCTTCAAGTTACCTAAAGTCAAAATAAAATAATATTACTAAATCATGTTTCCAGCTTCATTCATTGACCCAAAATGAAGTGCTATCTAGAGATGACATAAAATAAATACATAAATCCTTGTTAATGAAACGTCATAACTCAAAACCCAATTTTCTGTCGAGTCACCAAAAGTGTCACATGTCCAGAAAACAAACAACAAAAGTGTCAGAACTCAAAATGATCGCGCATTCATTAGACAGTGTTGGGTGACAAAAGAGGCACAACTAAAAAAAAAATGGTATTTTTAGTTGAAATAGCGAAAAATCTGCAAGAATGGCAGTCTATAATATCATTATATCTATAGTTCTTCTGAGTGACATCACTAGATCAACTAAAATTTACCTACACAGCAACACAGTCGGAACCAGTTTTTCGCATTTTCTGAAAAACGGAGTTTTTTGAGTTATGCCACTTTTGTAGGAAGGGTGCGATATGTTCATTTTCAAACATGAAAGATAAAACTGATATTAGAGATACATTAATTGTAGACTAACACGGTCTACAATTAATGTATACAATACTACAATTTTTACATTTATTTTTTATTATAGTACTACAATTTTTCCATAAATATATTAAAATATGGATTAATTTTCTTACTTTTCTAGTTCACGATTTTTTTTTTATCGGATTGACTTTACATAGCATTTTCGGGTTCAACCCGACCCGCGCAAGATTCTAGACCAGGTTGGACGTCTGAACAGGCCCGAGCTTGGTTTCGACAAAATGAAGATAAACTTTCAAATGACCCCCCCCCCCCTCCCCCAATTCTGAAGCAAAATGTTAACAACAATTTAATTTTCGTGTATAAGTCGAACCACATTTTTGGTAATAAGTTGAAAAATGATTTGTAATTGAGAATTAAAAAAAAATAATAAATTTTCATTAAATTGGTAATTTTTTTTTTTTTTTTTTTTTTTTATCAGACTTTTTTTTTTTAATTCGTCGTTTTAAAACTTTATAATTATGTACAACCGAAGAAGCTTAAACTATTTTGAAACCTTTTCACATCAATTTAATGATACTTAAAAAGAAAAAAATTCTTTCAAAAATCTATTCAAGCCTTATTTACAAGGGTAAACAACTTCTTAGTCTGCTAAAATATAGTACTTCTTTGTATTGTAGGACTTTTGGGAGATATATCTTGAAGCATTCCCAAGTTACTCTTTTTAAAAAGGGAATTTAGGCTGCATACAGACGCGTGTTTTGCCATTCTTATCCAGTTTTCGTGGAAAATCTTTTATTCTGGACGGTTCTGAAGGAGAATCAACAATGGGTCAGGAGATAAAGAACTCGACCCTACTTGAAGGAAAGGGTAAACGGTAAAAAGGTGACCGGAAAAAACGGGACCGGAAAAAACGTGACAGAAAAAACAAGAGCGGAAAAAACGGGACAAGGAAAAAATGGGACCGGAAAAAACGTGACAAGGAAAAAAGGTGACCGGAAAATACGTGACAAGGAAGTGTTAAATATTGAACTTGTCGATAAATAAATGCTAAAAACTAAAGTAAAGTTTTTCCACTGTCAGTTCTTACAGCGTAGGAGGGGGAAGGGGGGCAGAGTTAATGGGGGAGTTAGACAATTCTAAGATTTGATCCAAGAAAACACAATTTTAACATTTCATTAAGAGAAGTTTAACATGACTTCTACAAGGGACAAGCTGGTGCTTCTACGGGGGAGGGGCGGGGGGATTAAGGAAATACAATTTATAGATTCTTTCAACTTCACATTCGCGAACGCGAATACAAATATTTTTCGTCGATGTCTACGAATACTAATATTGAAAAAAATTGAAAATTCGCTTACGATAATTCTAATTAACATCACTACTTGATATTTGATATTCGCGAACGGTAATACCAATATTTTCCGTTGATGTTTAAGAATGCTAATATAAAAAAAAAATTCCTGAATATTCGCATATGAAAATTCACATTTACACTACTACTTAATTTGGACATTATGTGAATAAGAATGCTTTCCGTTGATAATTAGAATGCAAATATTGAAAATTGTTGTGAATGTTCGCATACGAGAATGCTCGTTCACATAACAACTTGTTTTTCGACTTACGCATACATAATATCATATAAACTTTTTTTTTTTTTTTTTTTTCTGTAATTTTTAAAGAAGTCAGTTATAATAGATTCGATCGGAAAGTTTTATTTTTATTATTTTTATTTTATTTAATTTTATTTATTATATTTTATTTATTAAAGCTATTTGAATTTTTTGTTTATTAACATAAAATTATAATAATAATAATAATAATAATAATAATAACAATAATAATAATAATAATAATAATAATAATAATAATAACATTTTTTTAGACTTTCTGAATCACTTATCAATTTATAACTTTTTATGTCCTGATCAGTGGCATTAGTATTTTCAGATATTAACAGAAAAAATAAAGAAAAAATAATAATAAGTAAATATCTTTGTTAAGATATGCCTAAATTTAGAAATTAGCATATTTTGTTACTTTTTTTTTATATTAAGCAATTGATTGAAGTCGATTTTTTTGCAATTTTTGGTTTCATCATGGAATTTCCAGATATATTATTCTAAACATTTAAACTAAACAAAATAAATTAAAATAAGCATTTCTTTAAGATACCGGAATCACGGAAAAAAAGCGCACATAGGAAAAACAAATCGGATAAAAGACCACGGGAAAGTATTCTATTTATTAAGTTGTATACATAACAGAAAATAAAATATGAAGTTTGTTTTTTAAGGAATTTAATATCTATTTTAAAAACATAGTAAACCTTATATTTTTTAAACGACATGAAGGCCATATTTAAATAAACAATTAAATTTAAAAAGTCAAAAAACCCAACTGCCTAAAAAGCAAACTAATTAATTATTTCTCATCAATGTGAAAATTTTTTTACAGCTCCTACTATTAGCTCACACTTTCGCTATATATATATCTTGTTCAAATTTTCAATCGTTAATAAAATACTTATTATTCATTTAATCAAGCTCAAATAATTTTTTTTAAAACTTGTAGTGGATGACACTTGTGTTGATCCAGTTTTTTTCAAATATTAATTAATTAAATTAAATTAATTAATATTCAACAATCGAGAGAGCCCTCTTCTTGGTCAAGGTATTTTAAGACCCAAAGAGTCCTCTTCTTAATCAACGCATTATAGTCAACGTCTCACGTCCATACCTGCCCCGCCCATTTATCAGAGTGAACATAGAAAAAAAATAAAATAAATTGGATAATTCAGCATGAAAATCCATTTATCTAAATTAAGAAGAGGGGACTTGCCCCCCTTTCCCCCTTTTATATTCAACCAATGAATCTCCAAACCTAATGAAGGAAGCGCCATATCGGAATAAACCGATATATCAAACTTGAAGCAAATCGAAAAATTCTGCATGAAAAACCCATTTATTTAAATTAAGGGGGGACTAGCCCCCGCCCCCCTCTTCATACTTAACCAATAAACCTCCAAATTTAATCAAGGCAGCTCCTTAGCATAATAAACCGGTATACTAAATGTGGTGCAAATCGAATAACTCGGCATGAAAAACCCATTTATCTAAATTAAGGGGGGTCTAGCCCCCTTTACCCCGTGTACACTTAATTAATGAACCTCCAAAACTAATCATGGAAGCTCCTTAACATAATAAATCGGTATACTAATTTTGGAGCAAATCGAATAATTCTGCAGAAAAACCCATAGTAGCCCCCCTTTACTCTTAACCAACAACCCCCAAAACTAATCAGGGAAGCACCTTATCAGAATGAACCTGGAAAAAAAAATTAAAGCAAATCGGATGTTTCTGTCAAGAGTTATCGCGTTACGTACATACAGACGTAAGTGCATACATACTTACATAGAGAACCTGCGTGCACATTAGCCCTTGGGCTTTGATAGTCTGCGAGCAAAAAGCAGGATAATGAAAAAATTCCTCTAAAGAAAATGCCTCCTCTCTTCGTCTTTATTTTATTCCCTTTACAAGCTGTGTACGTAATTTTTTCCCTCCCCCTCCGCCTTATAAAACATCTTTGCTCATATATAAACTATCAATAGCGAATTGAAAGAATCAATAAATTGTATTTCTTTATAACCCCCCCCCCCCCCCCCTTCGCTGTAAGAAACTAACAGTGGAAAAATTTTACTTTAGTTTTAAGCATTTATTTATCGACAAGTTCAATATTTAACACTTCCTTGTCACGTTTTTTCCGGTCACCTTTTTTCCTTGTCCCGTTTTTTCCGGTCCCGTTTTTTCCTTGTCCCGTTTTTTCCGCTCTTGTTTTTTCTGTCACGTTTTTTCCGGTCCCGTTTTTTCCGGTCACCTTTTTTCCTAGATTCGAAGGAAAGGTTCTTCTTTTGCAGGACATCAGTCCCTTTCCTTTAAAAGTCATTAAAAATCAAAGACACCGCGTGGCCTCAAAAAACGACGCCGACACTGATAACAGTTTAGAAGGATGATGCGTTCGCAGCCTAATATGATGAAAGGAATGCCCCTGTATTGAAGGGAATTCAATTCCAAGAGAAAATGGGTGCAGAGCAATTGACCATTGTCCGCTTTTATCTCTCCCTCCAACATAGACCGATGTGCGATTACCGTATCTTATGGAAGGAACGCCGCACCCGTCGTAAGCGCCGCACTCCTCAAAATTGGTCTAAATAAGATTAAAAATACCGTAAACGCCGCACTTTTGTGAACTCTACTTTTGTCGACAGTGTCTCATTGACCTAGCTTTAATCAAAGTTTTATGAACAGTGTAAAGTGCCTCATTTTTAATAATTTAGGATTTTAAAATTTTATTTAAAATATTTAAATCAGGTTTAAAATATTTTTATATAATTTTTTTAATTAAGGAGACGTCAATTGGTATTAAAACCACCCAGAGCGCGGGACGCGGACTCTCTCCTTAGGCGCTCCACATTTTTTTAAGTGGCCGTCGCAACTTAGTACGCTTTGTACGTCGCATGCACTTTAGCCCTTTTTAGCTTCAACTTTAAACCCTCAAACTCTGAGTTGTCAAGTGGAAGAGTAGTAAATTTTCTTTGTCCACCTGTATGGTTCAGGATCATCATCCGAAATGTCACAGTTTTCATAATCGGTGAAGTCAGAAGGTTTCGCGTTGTTGAGCAGGGGGCTTGGGGTCTTATAATAATATATATATTATTATTCATGGGATTAAGGGATTTTTATTTTATCCCAATTTTATGCGTGCGAAAAAAAAAATCGTTAACGCGCACATGGTGTAAACGCCGCACTTGACAGAAAAATAGCTTTCAAACTCGTAAACGCTGCGGCGTTTCTTCCATAAAATACGGTAGTTAAGTCTGTTCTCAACTGCTCTGCTCAACAAGCGCAAAACGTTTTGACACATTTACAAATTCATTTTTTAACGGAAAGATATAAAATTGGAAAGCCTGACCATGGAAGCGATTTGGAATCGAACTGTTTTTTCCATTTTTTGATCCATCAATTACCTATTGAGTTATAAGCGATTTTGATCACGTGACACGGCATTTTTCTCCCCTTACTGACTGGATTTTCTTCTTTCGATCGGAAGTTCAGTTCAAAATGCCAACTTTGATAGTATTTTCTGAAAGAGCTATTGCGTTTACAAGAAAACGGAAAAAACAGATCGATGACATAGTTTCTGAATAATAAAAACAAAAATGAATTCAAACTTATGTCAAAAAGTTGACCCTTTGGATTTGAGAACAGCCTTAAAAGACTTGCTCATTATCTGCGATTTTTTTTTTTTTTTTTTTTTTTACTAACTCATGTATAAGTCGACCCCCCCCCCCCTTTTCAACCCCAAATTTTTTCTAAAATTCTTCGACTTATACACGAGCATACGATACGGTACAGATTTTCTTTCATTCCGGGTCCGGGTTGACTTTACATAACATTTTCGGGTTCGACCAGATCCGCGCTGTAGATGCGGTGTAAGACTAAATAAGTGAATTTTCGCAGTTTGACATGCTACTGACCGACCTAACATTTTAAATCAAGGTTACTGATAAAAATGGAAGTCCCTGTTCCATTATCGAAACAGAGATAAACTGATTTCGGATAACTCATGGGAACTGATACCATATGTCCGGGGAAATTTCCAAGTCGAATAATATCAAAATCAGTAATTGCATTTTTCTTGGAATATGCTCGAATGCACTAGATTAGTTTGTGGGAATTTCTAAGGATCAGGAATAATATTCTTCGATACTAAATTTTTTTTTTTTAAAGATCAGTGACTTTTTAATTTTTTTTTTCGTATAATTCTCATTAAAATATCTTATTAAAAGGAACCAAGCTAGATTAACAAAAAACCGCAATTTCATCCCAAGCTATTTTGTATTCGACTACATTGTCGCTAGAAGAACGAAATCCAACGAGAGGAGAGATTTTGGAACAGATGTGCCTTCAGTCCGCTTTTTTTTTCTTTCTTAATGGTGAATATAAACATAAAATAAGATTTTGTAAAATCACCTCATACGAGATATTTTTTAAATATATGAACATAAAGATAAATACAAAAATATAACAATATTAAGAATCCAAAAGAGGACTTTTTTTTTTAAAGTGTAGAATTGGAACAGTTTATTTTCTTCTTCCCCAAGGAATTTTAAATTTCTAAAGCCACCCCACCCCCTCCACCCATTTGAAAATTTTTTGAACGAATAAACGTAAAAAGAACAACAGAACTAAAAATTTACCTACCAGGTAGAGCTCAGAGGAGGGGGAAAGTGCCTACCTGACGGAATTTCCTTAATTTCTTTTCCTCTTAGTGTTTAATTATTTTAAGTCACATCAAAATAATACATATATAGGGGAAAGTAGGGTAATCCCGCTCACCCAATATCTCTAACCGAATAGAATTGAAAATGTGCGATCGGTATCGGCACCTAGCGAACTTCATCGGATGTACTCAGTAAGGATATAGTGACCGTCGGAAGAAAAGTATTTTCGTGTCCTCACGTTATTAGTTTTCAGTTGTTTTATTATAAAATTCTAAAACATCTAACTTGAAGATACGTGTACACTCTTATTTTCAAATATTAATTTACTCATTATGTCTACAAAATATATACATTTAGCTGTACTTTCATGCTTTTATTTATTTTTGTAGTGCGTTGTTAAGCCAATTATAATGCATTAAAACACAAAATGGCGATAACGGGTAGTGGCACTCGCGTGGAATTCCAGAAGTGTTGACAAGGGGCAACTTTTTTAAATTCAAATTTATTGATTAACACCACTTTTTTGAAATGGTAAAATTCTCCTGTTTTCGCCTTAACTAATATGCCATTAAACACGGAAAATTTTACGATTTCAAAAACCGGTGAAAAAAAAAAAAATAAATAAAAAAGTATCCCACTATATGTGTAACACAATATGTGTAAAGTGGTCGCAAAAAGTCTGCAGTGGTGTGAATAGCCCACACAATTACGTATGTGACTTTTGTGTTATTTAAATGTTATATTCAAACTCTGAGAGCAATTACCCTACCATACCGCTCAATCGATGGTTATTTAAATAAAACGCTAAAAAAATTTCCTTAAACTTTTATGCAAATTAGTTGATTGCAAACTGTTCCTTTAGGTTTGGAGTTATACTTCGTTAATAAAATATTGATTTTTTTGTCTAAATTGGACTAGCTATTCATGTTTTCCCTTAAGTGAGCGCTATTCCCCTACTTTCTCCTATATGTATTTTCTGAAACTCCTCACATATACAGGGCCTGTTTACGGAATAGGCCCGTGAAGCCCGTGCTTACCCGCTGAAATACAAAAGGGCCCCCAATTTTACTTTTCAAAACGAATTTTTAGAAAAAGGAAACTCAATCCCTGTAAAAAATACATTTTTTTTCTTACTATATGGCAATTTGTAAATAACAAAAAATATTTTGAAGTTCACATATTCTCAACTATAGTTCCATATTTGTCATTTACAAAATAAATTGGTTATTTACAATTAAACATATAATAATATACTTTTATATAGGTAGTTTTAGTTTAATGTTAAAAATGTTATTTACTCTAAACTTTGATGGTAAAATTTCAAATTATTTAAGCATACGAAAACAGATTTAGTAAATAAAAAATCAATTTGTAGAGTAATAAGGGGCCCTCTGTGTGACGCCGGGCTTCTCCTATTCCTAAGTGTTAAGCGGGCTCTGCACATATAAAGAAAATTTAGTAGGGAAAGTAGGGGAATGGCCCTCACTTAAGGGAAAACATGAATTGCTAGTCAAATTTAGACAAAAAAATCAATGTTTTATTAACGAAGTGTAACTCCAAAGCAGGCCCGTAGCTAGGTGGGGGCCAGGTCGGCCAAAGCCCGACCTGGGAAAGTTTTTGCCCGACCTAGCGCGAGACTGTGCATTCCGATCACAACAACATTAAATTTATAATTTTTACCCTCCTATTTTATGCAACCTAGCATAAAACTTGACATTTCGATCACTTTATCACCCACTATTTCACTTTAAACAACTTTTATGTAATACAACATTATTAAATTTCCATTTTTATTCTCTTTCATGCCAGACCCAACCAAAAAGAACCCCTCGCACCTAACCACCTACCCCTCAATTTCGTTATTAAACTGGAAACAAAAATTTCATCTATAAACCTTTTCTCTCTCTCTCTCTTTGACAGACCAATCGGAGATTACGACATTGGGCATTCCTCGCTTTTTTGCTTTGCAGAAATTATTCCATACTGCTGTATTAGCTTATATCCATAAAGCTTGCATTCTTTGTACAATTGTCACTATACAAAATTTATCGCAAGAAGTCGGTGTTGAAACGAAAAGCTTCTGAAATTAAAAGTGAAACAGCCTACAATAATGTTTCCTTAATTTGAATTTGCTGTACATGACAGTTAGCTGCTTCTTTCATGGAAACTTGGTTCGATTCCATGAAACAGCAACTATCAAGCGTTGGGATTTTTTTTCTTTCTCTTTTGTAATTTTTACCCGTTCCATTCCTCTGAAATTTATAAAATTTGCACCTCTAAAATAAGACAATCATTATTTCACATTTAAATAGTATAATATGTCGGGTAGGATTTTTCAAATCCAAATTGGTTATTTACTTGTACATTCATAAAGTCATTATTATTTTTTTAAAAAAATGTATAGGTTCTCTTAATTAGAAACAAAGAAATTGAATAGTGTTTTGCACTTTCTCGTAAAAGCAAATAAGTTAAATGAATGTCATTTTCATTTAAGGCCATCATAAGATAAAAATCGATTACAACTTATCGAAAAGTGAAAAATGATATTCAGTTCGAAATCACTTCAGTAGTAATTCAGTAGTAATATTTTTTTTGTGTATAATTATGATACTGAGAATTTTTAAAAAGATTCATAATGCTGAGTCTGAAAAATATTAGGTAGATATAGACGTGTATACATTTGTTCCGTGCTATAATTTAAAACTAATAAACACTATTTATACTGTTTGTTTAGTATCGAAAAGTATGTGCAAATATCAAATATTTTTTAAATATATATACGTACAAAATAGTTTTACTTCCCTTCATACATGAATTTCCAAACTCCTCATTGATATACTAAACAATCGAATAGCATTTTCATTATCTTAGGTGATGACTTCTTGAGCGAAGTCGATTTCTCCTTGATGACTAAATTACATTCTCACGCACACAATTGTGTCGGTCAGGTCCTAAAGGGTTAGAAGAACCCTTTTTTACTTAAGGGGATTCTTCGCGCACTCGAAAACACCCGCTCCGTAATGTTTCGAAACTCGAAGTACCTTTTTAAAAAAAAATCTGCAGCCAAAGTCGAAAAAGTAAAATAGAGTCATATTAAAGATCGACCTCATCTAGCCTGTGAAAAGAAAAAAAAAAAAAAATCGTTTAAAAATATTTAAATTGAAACTAGAAAATTCAAAAATAACCTGCCCATAGGATTAGCATTACGGAGCGGGTGTTTTCGAGTGCTCGAAGAATCCCCTTAGCATATCACTGGACCACCTGTGGCATTATCCTTCCTCTGAAATATTCTTTAAACTGCTCTGCTTAAGGGATTATTATTTTTTTTAAATAAAGAGGTAGTGTGACGTGTTTTCTAAAAGTTAGTTTTGACAATTTTACAATGGGACGATATAGATGCAATTTGTCATTCCTGTGATTATGACGACTGCGTGCCTGTGTTTGTGCAGAGCCGCCCTGAAAGCTTTTGTGTCCCTGTCAGAGATTTCGATGAATAGATTTAGGGATTCTTAAAACTCCGCTTCTGAAAATAATAATGCACTATGCCTTACAGTTTTAGCTCAATCGCTGTGGATTTTAGTTGCTAATCGGTTTTTGGTGAGTGTGAAAGAAAGGGTGTTCTCCTTTTAAAGCTTAGTGCAATACTCGTTACTTGTTCTTTCCATTTTATTATTTTTTTAACATATCTTTATTGTATGATGTATACATAATGAATCATAAGAAATTATACCTGAGAATACTATACATAATAAATTATACCTGAATGTATCGATAACAGTATGCGTGAATGTGTCGACAGTGTTCTGAAGAGACCGCTGGATGTAGAACTACGGAATTTGGTAAGAAGATACCGCTATGTATGAAGTTTGGCATCTCGAAGCACGATTTTTGATTTTGTGGTGAGATTTCGTTCTTTTATTTTTTTATGCGATTTTTAGCGCTTTTTCACGTTTCAAGGAGATTTTTCTACATTATTAAAAGAAATATGACTTCATTTTTTTTTAACCCAATATCATAATTCTTATCCTCTTTTTAATAAAGTTTATTCGGAATTCGCGCAGCAATTTTTGAATTTTTCGTGAATTTTTTTTATTCGATTTTTAATGTTTTTTCAATTTGCTTAGAAAATGCAATATTTTTCCAATGAAAAAGCCGAAAACTGAATAGATTTTGACCCTAAGCTAGGAGCGAGTGTAGCTTTGAAGAATGAAAATAATGATAGGGTTGCCAGAAAATCCAGGTTCCTAGAATGAATAAGACAGTCAGAGATTTTCAGACACATTAAGAAAACTGGGGTAGGGATTTGAAAATTGGCACATATACACAAAACAATATTCTATTTCAGAAATTCGAAAAATCTAATAAAATCCAGCAGTAACATTTTATTTTATCAAAAAACTGATTTTTATACGAAAAAATAAGTGGTTCGGGTTTCGGAATTTGTAAAAGGATTTCTATTTAAAATTTTTAGCAATCTGAATTTGGTTTCAAACTTTTAGACTAGTTTAGTCAATTCCTTCTAGGCGATTTTTAATGCGGTTTTCAATGCAATTTTTAGTGAGGTTTTTCGAATTCGGTGACGATTTTTTGGCATTCGGAAAAGAAATATCATTTTAAACTTTTAACCTAATACATTAAATTTTCTCCTGTGCGGTTTTTGAGATCGTTCTATCGTGATTTTTAGTGTCTTTTAACGTTTCCGGGCATTTTTTAGACGTTCATTTCAAACTTTTATCCTAATATGAATTTTTCCCTTTTCATTTTTGAAGTTTTCCGATTTTTACGTGTCTTTCTTTGCGATCCATGGCAATTTTTCGCCTAATAATATAGTAAAGTAAAATTCTGTTCTCTTTTCAACAAAATTTTTACTGATTTCGCATAGCAATTTTCGAATTTTTCCTGAATTTGTTATTATTAGTTCTTTTTTGCATTCCCCAGATAATGTTCTAGTTTCGTAGAAGAAATCCTGTCTTTCAGCCCAAAATAGTAATTTTTAACCTCTGCGACTTTATTTTAATGATTTTTCGCGATTAGCAGCGATTTTTCCATATTAGTAAAAGGAATTTGGTTTCAATCTTCTAGCCTAATATAGTTTTTCTTTTTCTCTTTTTAATTAAGTTTATTCGGAATTCATATAGGTATTTTTAAATTTTGAACGATTTTTCTTTTTAGATTTTTGGAATTTTTTCGTGCCATTTTTTGACGGACCCAGGCAGCGCCGGGCGTGTCAGCTAGTTATTAACATAAACGAACATAAAGCATGCATATATTTAAATTATTTAATTAAAAGAAAAACAACTTATTTGCATTATGTCAAATATTTTATTTATCTTTGCTATATTTTTATTGTGTCTTGGAAGGAACTTTAAAAATTTTATCCTGGATTTTGAAAGATCTTATGCTTTAAATGAAAAAAATTATACCCTATTACATATGCAGTACATATTTTTGAAGAACTACAGATAAGAGACAGAAAAAATTAAAGAAATAATCTGCCCCTCCTGGAAGTATGTTCTGGCTACGGGCCTGCTCCAAAGCATAAGGAACAACTAATGCAGTCAATCAACAGATCAATCAGTTTGCAATCAACTAATTTGCATGAAATTTTAAAGAATTTTTTTTATCGCTTTATTTAAATAACCATCGATTGAGCGGTAATGCCCGACATGGTAGGGTAATTGCGCTCAGAGTTTGAATACAACATTTTTAGGTAAGACAAAAGTCACATATGTAATAGTTGTGTGGGCTGTTCACACCACTGCAGACTTTTTGCGACCACTTTACACATATTGTGCAGACATAATCTGTTACACATCAGTGGTCAATCCAGACAAAATTTGGGGCCTATTTAGGGCCCTTTCACAAAAATAAATTTAATAAGATGGGCCCTTCACAAAAATAAACTTAATAAAACAGGTCCCTTCACAAAATTCCTTTTAATAAAATAGACCCTCTATGTAACATTCTTTTTCATAAAAACTGTTTTAAAATGTGTAATTTGTAAATAAAACCACGTCATGAAAAACAAAAACTTTAGAAAAATGATTTAAAGAATGTTTTTGTTCATAAATTCTTCGTTCGAATTTTAGTAACTGGATTTCAACTTTCGTTACAAAATGTTATTTTTCACAAAATTATAATAAAATTCACAAAAATAACTTCTACTTTTCACAAAATGGTCCCCAAGAATAAAAATCTGCATCGACCCCTGCGCATATAGTAGGCTACTTTTTTTTAATTTAGGTTTTTTGATTTTCACCACTTTTTTGAAATCGTAAAATTCTCCTTGTTTAATGACATATTAATTAAGGCAAAAACAGGGGAATTTTACCATTTCAAAAAAGTGGTGTTAATCAAGAAATTTGAATTAAAAAAAAGTTGCCCACCAGCAACACTTCTGGAATTCCACGCGAGCGCCATTACCCGTTATCGCCATGTTGGGTTTTAATTAGTGATGGGCGATAACGAGATGTTTTTCTCGATTTTCTCGATTGTATGGACATCTCGATACTTTTCGATTGTGTAAATTTTTTCTCGATGACTCCAGTTTGCCAATTGCTTTTATACATCATATATTATATATTATATACGTCATACATTTATCAAGAATCGTCTGCAGGTGAACTGGAATGAGTCGGCGTTAATAAAGACTAGGTGACTTCGCCCGCTAGTGGGGCCCTCCTTTAATCGGGGCCCCTAAGTTATACGTAATCTTGTAATATGAAATCACGAACAGGTTACCTGCTATATACGACACCGTATAGCAGGCGTGGTGTGCACGCACTACAAAATCTTGTAAAAAAAAAAATATAATCTCGAAACGAACGAACCTCGGACCAGATGTCTTGGGGGAGGGGTCAAAGTGAGCGGAGGGGCACAGTAGCTGCATAATATGAATAAGTCGTCACAGGTCTTTAGGCCTTTCGAACCATATGTCACATGAGTCGTCTGGATCTGAATTTATAAAAATGCCCTTCCCGTGGGGGTAAAGAGGGGGGGAGGGGTGCGGGAGATGGATAACATGAGCAAGTGGTCATAGGCCTTTCCAACAATATGTCACATGAGGGGTCTCGGTTAAATTTAGAAAAGTGTCCCCCGTGGGGGAAAAGTGGGGGGGGGGCGGTCACCGGAAGTGCAGAACATCAATAAGTAGTCACAGACCTTACCAATAATATCTCACATGTCGGGTCTTGGCTAAATTTGAAAAAATGTCTCCCGTTGGGGGGGCAAAGTGGGGGGACGGACACCGGGGGAGCATAACATCAATAAGTAGTCACAAACCTTTCCAACGATATCTCACTTGTGGGGTCTTGGCTATATTTTTGGAAAAGTGTCTCCCGGGGGGGGCGAAGTTGGGGGTCGGACACCGGAGGAGCATAACATCAATAAGTAGTGACAGACCTTTCCAACAATATCTCACATGAAGGGTCTTGGCTAAATTTGAAAAAGTGTCCCCCGGGGGGCAAAGTGGGGGGGGACTGTCATTGGAGGAGCATAACATCAATAAGTAGTCACAGACCTTTCCAACGATATCTCACATGAGGGATCTTGGCTAAATTTGAAAAAGTGTCCCGCGTGGTGGGGGCAAAGTGGGGGGGACTGTCACCGGAGGTGTATAACATCAATAAATAGTCACAGACCTTTCCAGCAATACCTCACATGAGAAGTCTGGGCTAAATTTTGAAAAGTGCCCCCCTGGGGGGGGAAGTGGGGGGACGAACACCGTAGGTGCATAACATCAATAAGTAATTACAGGCCTTTCCAACGATATCTCACATGAGGGGTCTTGGCTAAATTTGAAAAAGTGTCCTCCGGGGGGGGGGGGAAAGTGGGGGGGGGGGCTGTCACCGGAGGTGCATAACATCAATAAGTAGTCACGGACCTTTCCAACGATATCTCACATGAGGGGTCTTGGCTAAATTTGGGAAAAGTGCCCCCGGGGGGGCAAATTGGGGGGGACGGACACCATAGGTGCATAATATCAATAAGTAGTCACTGACCTTTCCAACGATATCTCACATGAGGGGTCTTGGCTATATTTGGAAAAGTGTCCCCCGGGGGGGCAAAGTGGGGGGACGGCCACCGGAAGTGCATAACATCAATAAGTAGTCACAAACCTTTCCAACGATATGTCACATGAGGGGTCTTGACTAAATTTAGAAAAGTGTCCTGAAATTTCATATATTATAAATAATATTTATCGGAGGGCTCCATAAAAAAATCCGATCTAAAATGATAAAAACAGAAAAAACTACCCCCCGCGGTGGGGGCCAAATTGGGAAGGGGAGGAAGAAAGTCTCATAATATGAAAGAGTCATTCGAGAGCTTTCCGATAACATATCACATCACGGGTCGAAAAAAAGTTTGAAAATTGATCCCCCTCCCTCCCCCCCTTGGGTCCACTCTTTCGCCCCGGAATTTACGCAGCCCCCACTTTACAATTTTTATGTTCAATAAATAATATTTACCGGAAGACTGCACAAAAAACCCACATCTAAAATTATATTTAAATTTATTATAGAAATCGGCTACGGTTTTAAAAATTTGTTCGCCCCCTCCCCACCCCCCGAATTTCACCTTCAGGGGAAGAAAGGTTCATAATATGAAAGCGTTGTCAAAGGACTTTTCGATAATATGTCACAGGAAGAGATCGGTAAATTTTTTTTTAATTGCTCCCCGCCCACTCTCACGTCCTCTGACACCCGACCCACCTTCCTCTTTCAAATTTTTATATTTAATAAATAATATTTATCGGAGGGCTCCGAGTATGTGTCAGCTTGGTAGGGCTAAAATAAGAAAAACATTGAAAATTAAAGCTTCATTTCACAGCTCATTGTCATGCCTGTCAGCTCTGTCCAGCTCGCCCCTCGATATCTCATCTCGGCCCTTCTCGAGAGTAACATTTCGAGGAAGGACGAAAACTGATTTCTCATTCTCGACAATGTCATATGAAATGTTGAACAGTGACC
>CAWVRF010001036.1:0-93000 GCA_963932465.1 Maratus speciosus | reverse complement strand
AATAAAGCGAAACCGAATATATTGTTTCAACAATCAAAGCATTGTTAGAAAATTCATCAGAAAGAGTTACCGCATATAAAACACGCAATATTTATGAATTGAATTCCGGTGCACCGCTGAAAATTAATTTCGTAATAAATAATAAAGCGAAACCGAATATATTGTTTCAACAATCAAAGCATTGTTAGAAAATTCATCAGAAAGAGTTACCGCATATAAAACACGCAATATTTTTGAATTGAATTCCGGTGCTGGGCTGAAAATTAATTTCTTAATAAATAATAAAGCGAAACCGAATATATTGTTTCAACAATCAAAGCATTGTTAGAAAATTCATCAGAAAGAGTTACCGCATATAAAACACGCAATATTTATGAATTGAATTCCGGTGCAGGGCTGAAAATTAATTTCTTAATAAATAATAAAGTGAAACCGAATATATTGTTTCAACAATCAAAGCATTGTTAGAAAATTCATCAGAAAGAGTTACCGCATATAAAACACGCAATATTTATGAATTGAATTCCGGTGCAGGGCTGAAAATTAATTTCTTAATAAATAATAAAGCGAAACCGAATATATTGTTTCAACAATCAAAGCATTGTTAGAAAATTCATCAGAAAGAGTTACCGCATATAAAACACGCAATATTTATGAATTGAATTCTGGTGCGCAGCTGAAAATTAATTTCGTAATAAATAATAAAGCTAAACCGAATATATTGTTTCAACAATCAAAGCATTGTTAGAAAATTCATCAGAAAGAGTTATCGCATATAAAACACGCAATATTTATGAAAGGAATTCCGGTGCAAGGCTGAAAATTAATTTCTTAATAAATAATAAAGCGAAACCGAATATATTGTTTCAACAATCAAAGCATTGTTAGAAAATTCATCAGAAAGAGTTATCGCATATAAAACACGCAATATTTATGAAAGGAATTCCGGTGCAAGGCTGAAAATTAATTTCTTAATAAATAATAAAGCGAAACCCAATATATTTTTTCAACAATCAAAGCATTGTTAGAAAATTCATCAGAAAGAGTTACTGCATATAAAACACGCAATATTTATGAATTGAATTCCGGTGCAAGGCTGAAAACTAATTTCTTAATAAATAATAAAGCGAAACCGAATATATTGTTTCAACAATCAAAGCATTGTTAGAAAATTCATCAGAAAGAGTTACCGCATATAAAACACGCAATATTTATGAATTGAATTCCGGTGCACCGCTGAAAATTAATTTCGTAATAAATAATAAAGCGAAACCGAATATATTGTTTCAACAATCAAAGCATTGTTAGAAAATTCATCAGAAAGAGTTACCGCATATAAAACACGCAATATTTATGAATTGAATTCCGGTGCTGGGCTGAAAATTAATTTCTTAATAAATAATAAAGCGAAACCGAATATATTGTTTCAACAATCAAAGCATTGTTAGAAAATTCATCAGAAAGAGTTACCGCATATAAAACACGCAATATTTATGAATTGAATTCCGGTGCAGGGCTGAAAATTAATTTCTTAATAAATAATAAAGTGAAACCGAATATATTGTTTCAACAATCAAAGCATTGTTAGAAAATTCATCAGAAAGAGTTACCGCATATAAAACACGCAATATTTATGAATTGAATTCCGGTGCAGGGCTGAAAATTAATTTCTTAATAAATAATAAAGCGAAACCGAATATATTGTTTCAACAATCAAAGCATTGTTAGAAAATTCATCAGAAAGAGTTACCGCATATAAAACACGCAATATTTATGAATTGAATTCTGGTGCGCAGCTGAAAATTAATTTCGTAATAAATAATAAAGCTAAACCGAATATATTGTTTCAACAATCAAAGCATTGTTAGAAAATTCATCAGAAAGAGTTACCGCATATAAAACACGCAATATTTATGAATTGAATTCCGGTGCAGGGCTGAATATTAATTTCTTAATAAATAATAAAGCGAAACCGAATATATTGTTTCAACAATCAAAGCATTGTTAGAAAATTCATCAGAAAGAGTTACCGCATATAAAACACGCAATATTTATGAATTGAATTCCGGTGCAGGGCTGAAAATTAATTTCTTAATAAATAATAAAGCGAAACCGAATATATTGTTTCAACAATCTAAGCATTGTTAGAAAATTCATCAGAAAGAGTTACCGCATATAAAACACGCAATATTTATGAATTGAATTCCGGTGCACCGCTGAAAATTAATTTCTTAATAAATAATAAAGCGAAACCGAATATATTGTTTCAGAAATCAAAGCATTGTTAGAAAATTCATCAAAAAGAGTTACCGCATATAAAACACGCAATATTTATGAATTGAATTCCGGTGCCCGCTGAAAATTAAATTCTTAATAAATAATAAAGCGAAACCGAATATATTGTTTCAGCAATCAAAGCATTGTTAGAAAATTCATCAGAAAGAGTTACCGCATATAAAACACGCAATATTTATGAATTGAATTCCGATGCACCGCTGAAAATTAATTTCTTAATAAATAATAAAGCGAAACCGAATATATTGTTTCAACAATCAAAGCATTGTTAGAAAATTCTTCAGAAAGAGTTACCGCATATAAAACACGCAATATTTATGAATTGAATTCCGGTGCACCGCTGAAAATTAATCTCTTAATAAATAATAAAGCGAAACAGAATATATTGTTTCAACAATCAAAGTATCGTTAGAAAATTCATCAGAAAGTGTTACCGCATATAAAACACGCAATATTTATGAATTGAATTCCGGTGCTGGGCTGAAAATTAATTTCTTAATAAATAATAAAGCGAAACCGAATATATTGTTTCAACAATCAAAGCATTGTTAGAAAATTCATCAGAATGAGTTGCCGCATATAAAACACGCAATATTTATGAATTGAATTCCGGTGCAGGGCTGAAAATTAATTTCTTAATAAATAATAAAGTGAAACCGAATATATTGTTTCAACAATCAAAGCATTGTTACAAAATTCATCAGAAAGAGTTACCGCATATAAAACACGCAATATTTATGAATTGAATTCCGGTGCAGGGCTGAAAATTAATTTCTTAATAAATAATAAAGTGAAACCGAATATATTGTTTCAACAATCAAAGCATTGTTAGAAAATTCATCAGAAAGAGTTACCGCATATAAAACACGCAATATTTATGAATTGAATTCCGGTGCAGGGCTGAAAATTAATTTCTTAATAAATAATAAAGCGAAACCGAATATATTGTTTCAACAATCAAAGCATTGTTAGAAAATTCATCAGAAAGAGTTACCGCATATAAAACACGCAATATTTATGAATTGAATTCTGGTGCGCAGCTGAAAATTAATTTCGTAATAAATAATAAAACGAAACCGAATATATTGTTTCAACAATCAAAGCATTGTTAGAAAATTCATCAGAAAGAGTTACCGCATATAAAACACGCAATATTTATGAATTGAATTCCGGTGCAGGGCTGAAAATTAATTTCTTAATAAATAATAAAGCGAAACCGAATATATTGTTTCAACAATCAAAGCATTGTTAGAAAATTCATCAGAAAGAGTTATCGCATATAAAACACGCAATATTTATGAAAGGAATTCCGGTGCAAGGCTGAAAATTAATTTCTTAATAAATAATAAAGCGAAACCCAATATATTTTTTCAACAATCAAAGCATTGTTAGAAAATTCATCAGAAAGAGTTACCGCATATAAAACACGCAATATTTATGAATTGAATTCCGGTGCAAGGCTGAAAACTAATTTCTTAATAAATAATAAAGCGAAACCGAATATATTGTTTCAACAATCAAAGCATTGTTAGAAAATTCATCAGAAAGAGTTGCCGCATATAAAACACGCAATATTTATGAATTGAATTCCGGTGCACCGCTGAAAATTAATTTCGTAATAAATAATAAAGCGAAACCGAATATATTGTTTCAACAATCAAAGCATTGTTAGAAAATTCATCAGAAAGAGTTACCGCATATAAAACACGCAATATTTATGAATTGAATTCCGGTGCTGGGCTGAAAATTAATTTCTTAATAAATAATAAAGCGAAACCGAATATATTGTTTCAACAATCAAAGCATTGTTAGAAAATTCATCAGAAAGAGTTACCGCATATAAAACACGCAATATTTATGAATTGAATTCCGGTGCAGGGCTGAAAATTAATTTCTTAATAAATAATAAAGTGAAAACGAATATATTGTTTCAACAATCAAAGCATTGTTAGAAAATTCATCAGAAAGAGTTACCGCATATAAAACACGCAATATTTATGAAATGAATTCCGGTGCAGGGCTGAAAATTAATTTCTTAATAAATAATAAAGCGAAACCGAATATATTGTTTCAACAATCAAAGCATTGTTAGAAAATTCATCAGAAAGAGTTACCGCATATAAAACACGCAATATTTATGAATTGAATTCTGGTGCGCAGCTGAAAATTAATTTCGTAATAAATAATAAAGCTAAACCGAATATATTGTTTCAACAATCAAAGCATTGTTAGAAAATTCATCAGAAAGAGTTACCGCATATAAAACACGCAATATTTATGAATTGAATTCCGGTGCAGGGCTGAGTATTAATTTCTTAATAAATAATAAAGCGAAACCGAATATATTGTTTCAACAATCAAAGCATTGTTAGAAAATTCATCAGAAAGAGTTACCGCATATAAAACACGCAATATTTATGAATTGAATTCCGGTGCAGGGCTGAAAATTAATTTCTTAATAAATAATAAAGCGAAACCGAATATATTGTTTCAACAATCTAAGCATTGTTAGAAAATTCATCAGAAAGAGTTACCGCATATAAAACACGCAATATTTATGAATTGAATTCCGGTGCACCGCTGAAAATTAATTTCTTAATAAATAATAAAGTGAAACCGAATATATTGTTTCAACAATCAAAGCATTGTTACAAAATTCATCAGAAAGAGTTACCGCATATAAAACACGCAATATTTATGAATTGAATTCCGGTGCAGGGCTGAAAATTAATTTCTTAATAAATAATAAAGTGAAACCGAATATATTGTTTCAACAATCAAAGCATTGTTAGAAAATTCATCAGAAAGAGTTACCGCATATAAAACACGCAATATTTATGAATTGAATTCCGGTGCAGGGCTGAAAATTAATTTCTTAATAAATAATAAAGCGAAACCGAATATATTGTTTCAACAATCAAAGCATTGTTAGAAAATTTATCAGAAAGAGTTACCGCATATAAAACACGCAATATTTATGAATTGAATTCTGGTGCGCAGCTGAAAATTAATTTCGTAATAAATAATAAAACGAAACCGAATATATTGTTTCAACAATCAAAGCATTGTTAGAAAATTCATCAGAAAGAGTTACCGCATATAAAACACGCAATATTTATGAATTGAATTCCGGTGCAGGGCTGAAAATTAATTTCTTAATAAATAATAAAGCGAAACCGAATATATTGTTTCAACAATCAAAGCATTGTTAGAAAATTCATCAGAAAGAGTTATCGCATATAAAACACGCAATATTTATGAAAGGAATTCCGGTGCAAGGCTGAAAATTAATTTCTTAATAAATAATAAAGCGAAACCCAATATATTTTTTCAACAATCAAAGCATTGTTAGAAAATTCATCAGAAAGAGTTACCGCATATAAAACACGCAATATTTATGAATTGAATTCCGGTGCAAGGCTGAAAACTAATTTCTTAATAAATAATAAAGCGAAACCGAATATATTGTTTCAACAATCAAAGCATTGTTAGAAAATTCATCAGAAAGAGTTGCCGCATATAAAACACGCAATATTTATGAATTGAATTCCGGTGCACCGCTGAAAATTAATTTCGTAATAAATAATAAAGCGAAACCGAATATATTGTTTCAACAATCAAAGCATTGTTAGAAAATTCATCAGAAAGAGTTACCGCATATAAAACACGCAATATTTATGAATTGAATTCCGGTGCTGGGCTGAAAATTAATTTCTTAATAAATAATAAAGCGAAACCGAATATATTGTTTCAACAATCAAAGCATTGTTAGAAAATTCATCAGAAAGAGTTACCGCATATAAAACACGCAATATTTATGAATTGAATTCCGGTGCAGGGCTGAAAATTAATTTCTTAATAAATAATAAAGTGAAAACGAATATATTGTTTCAACAATCAAAGCATTGTTAGAAAATTCATCAGAAAGAGTTACCGCATATAAAACACGCAATATTTATGAAATGAATTCCGGTGCAGGGCTGAAAATTAATTTCTTAATAAATAATAAAGCGAAACCGAATATATTGTTTCAACAATCAAAGCATTGTTAGAAAATTCATCAGAAAGAGTTACCGCATATAAAACACGCAATATTTATGAATTGAATTCTGGTGCGCAGCTGAAAATTAATTTCGTAATAAATAATAAAGCTAAACCGAATATATTGTTTCAACAATCAAAGCATTGTTAGAAAATTCATCAGAAAGAGTTACCGCATATAAAACACGCAATATTTATGAATTGAATTCCGGTGCAGGGCTGAGTATTAATTTCTTAATAAATAATAAAGCGAAACCGAATATATTGTTTCAACAATCAAAGCATTGTTAGAAAATTCATCAAAAAGAGTTACCGCATATAAAACACGCAATATTTATGAATTGAATTCCGGTGCAGGGCTGAAAATTAATTTCTTAATAAATAATAAAGCGAAACCGAATATATTGTTTCAACAATCTAAGCATTGTTAGAAAATTCATCAGAAAGAGTTACCGCATATAAAACACGCAATATTTATGAATTGAATTCCGGTGCACCGCTGAAAATTAATTTCTTAATAAATAATAAAGCGAAACCGAATATATTGTATCAACAATCAAAGCATTGTTAGAAAATTCATCAGAAAGAGTTACCGCATATAAAACACGCAATATTTATGAATTGAATTCCGGTGCAGGGCTGAAAATTAATTTCTTAATAAATGATAAAGCGAAACCGAATATATTGCTTCAACAATCAAAGCATTGTTAGAAAATTCATCAAAAAGAGTTACCGCATATAAAACACGCAATATTTATGAATTGAATTCCGGTGCACCGCTGAAAATTAATTTCTTAATAAATAATAAAGCGAAACCGAATATATTGTTTCAACAATCAAAGCATTGTTAGAAAATTCATCAGAAAGAGTTACCGCATATAAAACACGCAATATTTATGAATTGAATTCTGGTGCGCAGCTGAAAATTAATTTCGTAATAAATAATAAAGCTAAACCGAATATATTGTTTCAACAATCAAAGCATTGTTAGAAAATTCATCAGAAAGAGTTACCGCATATAAAACACGCAATATTTATGAATTGAATTCCGGTGCAGGGCTGAGTATTAATTTCTTAATAAATAATAAAGCGAAACCGAATATATTGTTTCAACAATCAAAGCATTGTTAGAAAATTCATCAGAAAGAGTTACCGCATATAAAACACGCAATATTTATGAATTGAATTCCGGTGCAGGGCTGAAAATTAATTTCTTAATAAATAATAAAGCGAAACCGAATATATTGTTTCAACAATCTAAGCATTGTTAGAAAATTCATCAGAAAGAGTTACCGCATATAAAACACGCAATATTTATGAATTGAATTCCGGTGCACCGCTGAAAATTAATTTCTTAATAAATAATAAAGTGAAACCGAATATATTGTTTCAACAATCAAAGCATTGTTACAAAATTCATCAGAAAGAGTTACCGCATATAAAACACGCAATATTTATGAATTGAATTCCGGTGCAGGGCTGAAAATTAATTTCTTAATAAATAATAAAGTGAAACCGAATATATTGTTTCAACAATCAAAGCATTGTTAGAAAATTCATCAGAAAGAGTTACCGCATATAAAACACGCAATATTTATGAATTGAATTCCGGTGCAGGGCTGAAAATTAATTTCTTAATAAATAATAAAGCGAAACCGAATATATTGTTTCAACAATCAAAGCATTGTTAGAAAATTTATCAGAAAGAGTTACCGCATATAAAACACGCAATATTTATGAATTGAATTCTGGTGCGCAGCTGAAAATTAATTTCGTAATAAATAATAAAACGAAACCGAATATATTGTTTCAACAATCAAAGCATTGTTAGAAAATTCATCAGAAAGAGTTACCGCATATAAAACACGCAATATTTATGAATTGAATTCCGGTGCAGGGCTGAAAATTAATTTCTTAATAAATAATAAAGCGAAACCGAATATATTGTTTCAACAATCAAAGCATTGTTAGAAAATTCATCAGAAAGAGTTATCGCATATAAAACACGCAATATTTATGAAAGGAATTCCGGTGCAAGGCTGAAAATTAATTTCTTAATAAATAATAAAGCGAAACCCAATATATTTTTTCAACAATCAAAGCATTGTTAGAAAATTCATCAGAAAGAGTTACCGCATATAAAACACGCAATATTTATGAATTGAATTCCGGTGCAAGGCTGAAAACTAATTTCTTAATAAATAATAAAGCGAAACCGAATATATTGTTTCAACAATCAAAGCATTGTTAGAAAATTCATCAGAAAGAGTTGCCGCATATAAAACACGCAATATTTATGAATTGAATTCCGGTGCACCGCTGAAAATTAATTTCGTAATAAATAATAAAGCGAAACCGAATATATTGTTTCAACAATCAAAGCATTGTTAGAAAATTCATCAGAAAGAGTTACCGCATATAAAACACGCAATATTTATGAATTGAATTCCGGTGCTGGGCTGAAAATTAATTTCTTAATAAATAATAAAGCGAAACCGAATATATTGTTTCAACAATCAAAGCATTGTTAGAAAATTCATCAGAAAGAGTTACCGCATATAAAACACGCAATATTTATGAATTGAATTCCGGTGCAGGGCTGAAAATTAATTTCTTAATAAATAATAAAGTGAAAACGAATATATTGTTTCAACAATCAAAGCATTGTTAGAAAATTCATCAGAAAGAGTTACCGCATATAAAACACGCAATATTTATGAAATGAATTCCGGTGCAGGGCTGAAAATTAATTTCTTAATAAATAATAAAGCGAAACCGAATATATTGTTTCAACAATCAAAGCATTGTTAGAAAATTCATCAGAAAGAGTTACCGCATATAAAACACGCAATATTTATGAATTGAATTCTGGTGCGCAGCTGAAAATTAATTTCGTAATAAATAATAAAGCTAAACCGAATATATTGTTTCAACAATCAAAGCATTGTTAGAAAATTCATCAGAAAGAGTTACCGCATATAAAACACGCAATATTTATGAATTGAATTCCGGTGCAGGGCTGAGTATTAATTTCTTAATAAATAATAAAGCGAAACCGAATATATTGTTTCAACAATCAAAGCATTGTTAGAAAATTCATCAAAAAGAGTTACCGCATATAAAACACGCAATATTTATGAATTGAATTCCGGTGCAGGGCTGAAAATTAATTTCTTAATAAATAATAAAGCGAAACCGAATATATTGTTTCAACAATCTAAGCATTGTTAGAAAATTCATCAGAAAGAGTTACCGCATATAAAACACGCAATATTTATGAATTGAATTCCGGTGCACCGCTGAAAATTAATTTCTTAATAAATAATAAAGCGAAACCGAATATATTGTATCAACAATCAAAGCATTGTTAGAAAATTCATCAGAAAGAGTTACCGCATATAAAACACGCAATATTTATGAATTGAATTCCGGTGCAGGGCTGAAAATTAATTTCTTAATAAATGATAAAGCGAAACCGAATATATTGCTTCAACAATCAAAGCATTGTTAGAAAATTCATTAAAAAGAGTTACCGCATATAAAACACGCAATATTTATGAATTGAATTCCGGTGCACCGCTGAAAATTAATTTCTTAATAAATAATAAAGCGAAACAGAATATATTGTTTCAACAATCAAAGTATTGTTAGAAAATTCATCAGAAAGAGTTACCGCATATAAAACACGCAATATTTATGAATTGAATTCCGGTGCACCGCTGAAAATTAATTTCTTAATAAATAATAAAGCGAAACCGAATATATTGTTTCAACAATCAAAGCATTGTTAGAAAATTCATTAGAAAGAGTTACCGCATATAAAACACGCAATATTTATGAATTGAATTACGGTGCACCGCTGAAAATTAATCTCTTAATAAATAATAAAGCGAAACAGAATATATTGTTTCAACAATCAAAGTATCGTTAGAAAATTCATCAGAAAGAGTTACCGCATATAAAACACGCAATATTTATGAATTGAATTCCGGTGCTGGGCTGAAAATTAATTTCTTAATAAATAATAAAGCGAAACCGAATATATTGTTTCAACAATCAAAGCATTGTTAGAAAATTCATCAGCATGAGTTGCCGCATATAAAACACGCAATATTTATGAATTGAATTCCGGTGCAGGGCTGAAAATTAATTTCTTAATAAATAATAAAGTGAAACCGAATATATTGTTTCAACAATCAAAGCATTGTTAGAAAATTCATCAGAAAGAGTTACCGCATATAAAACACGCAATATTTATGAATTGAATTCCGGTGCAGGGCTGAAAATTAATTTCTTAATAAATAATAAAGCGAAACCGAATATATTGTTTCAACAATCAAAGCATTGTTAGAAAATTCATCAGAAAGAGTTACCGCATATAAAACACGCAATATTTATGAATTGAATTCTGGTGTGCAGCTGAAAATTAATTTCGTAATAAATAATAAAGCGAAACCGAATATATTGTTTCAACAATCAAAGCATTGTTAGAAAATTCATCAGAAAGAGTTACCGCATATAAAACACGCAATATTTATGAATTGAATTCCGGTGCAGGGCTGAAAATTAATTTCTTAATAAACAATAAAGCGAAACCGAATATATTGTTTCAACAATCAAAGCTTTGTTAGAAAATTCATCAGAAAGAGTTATCGCATATAAAACACGCAATATTTATGAATTGAATTCCGGTGCAGGGTTGAAAATTAATTTCTTAATAAATAATAAAGCGAAACCGAATATGTTGTTTCAACAATCAAAGCATTGTTAGAAAATTCATCAGAAAGAGTTACCGCATATAAAACACGCAATATTTATGAATTGAATTCCGGTGCTGGGCTGAAAATTAATTTCTTAATAAATAATAAAGCGAAACCGAATATATTGTTTCAACAATCAAAGCATTGTTAGAAAATTCATCAGAAAGAGTTACCGCATATAAAACACGCAATATTTATGAATTGAATTCCGGTGCAGGGCTGAATATTAATTTCTTAATAAATAATAAAGCGAAACCGAATATATTGTTTCAACAATCAAAGCATTGTTAGAAAATTCATCAGAAAGAGTTACCGCATATACAACACGCAATATTTATGAATTGAATTCCGGTGCAGGGCTGAAAATTAATTTCTTAATAAATAATAAAGCGAAACCGAATATATTGTTTCAACAATCAAAGCATTGTTAGAAAATTCATCAGAAAGAGTTACCGCATATAAAACACGCAATATTTATGAATTGAATTCCGGTGCACCGCTGAAAATTAATTTCTTAATAAATAATAAAGCGAAACAGAATATATTGTTTCAACAATCAAAGTATTGTTAGAAAATTCATCAGAAAGAGTTACCGCATATAAAACACGCAATATTTATGAATTGAATTCCTGTGCACTGCTGAAAATTAATTTCTTAATAAATAATAAAGCGAAACCGAATATATTGTTTCAACAATCAAAGCATTGTTAGAAAATTCATCAGAAAGAGTTACCGCATATAAAACACGCAATATTTATGAATTGAATTCCGGTGCACCGCTGAAAATTAATTTCTTAATAAATAATAAAGCGAAACAGAATATATTGTTTCAACAATCAAAGTATCGTTAGAAAATTCATAAGAAAGAGTTACCGCATATAAAACAAGCAATATTTATGAAATGAATTCCGGTGCAGGGCTGAAAATTAATTTCTTAATAAATAATAAAGCGAAACCGAATATATTGTTTCAACAATCAAAGCATTGTTAGAAAATTCATCAGAAAGAGTTACCGCATATAAAACACGCAATATTTATGAATTGAATTCCGGTGCACCGCTGAAAATTAATTTCTTAATAAATAATAAAGCGAAACCGAATATATTGTTTCAACAATCAAAGCATTGTTAGAAAATTCATCAGAAAGAGTTACCGCATATAAAACTCGCAATATTTATGAATTGAATTCCGGTGCAAGGCTGAAAATTAATTTCTTAATAAATAATAAAGCGAAACCGAATATATTGTTTCAACAATCAAAGCATTGTTAGAAAATTCATCAGAAAGAGTTACCGCATATAAAACACGCAATATTTATGAATTGAATTCCGGTGCACCGCTGAAAATTAATTTCTTAATAAATAATAAAGCGAAACAGAATATATTGTTTCAACAATCAAAGTATTGTTAGAAAATTCATCAGAAAGAGTTACCGCATATAAAACACGCAATATTTAAGAATTGAATTCCGGTGCAGGGCTGAAAATTAATTTCTTAATAAATAATAAAGCGAAAATGAATATATTGTTTCAACAATCAAAGCATTGTTAGAAAATTCATCAGAAAGAGTTACCGCATATAAAACACGCAATATTTATGAATTGAATTCCGGTGCACCGCTGAAAATTAATTTCTTAATAAATAATAAAGCGAAACAGAATATATTGTTTCAACAATCAAAGTATCGTTAGAAAATTCATCAGAAAGAGTTACCGCATATAAAACAAGCAATATTTATGAACTGAATTCCGGTGCAGGGCTGAAAATTAATTTCTTAATAAATAATAAAGCGAAACCGAATATATTGTTTCAACAATCAAAGCATTGTTAGAAAATTCATCAGAAAGAGTTACCGCATATAAAACTCGCAATATTTATGAATTGAATTCCGGTGCAAGGCTGAAAATTAATTTCTTAATAAATAATAAAGCGAAACCGAATATATTGTTTCAACAATCAAAGCATTGTTAGAAAATTCATCAGAAAGAGTTACCGCATACAAAACACGCAATATTTATGAATTGAATTCCGGTGCACCGCTGAAAATTAATTTCGTAATAAATAATAAAGCGAAACCGAATATATTGTTTCAACAATCAAAGCATTGTTAGAAAATTCATCAGAAAGAGTTACCGCATATAAAACACGCAATATTTATGAATTGAATTCCGGTGCTGGGCTGAAAATTAATTTCTTAATAAATAATAAAGCGAAACCGAATATATTGTTTCATCAATCAAAGCATTGTTAGAAAATTCATCAGAAAGAGTTACCGCATATAAAACACGCAATATTTATGAATTGAATTCCGGTGCAGGGCTGAAAATTAATTTCTTAATAAATAATAAAGTGAAAACGAATATATTGTTTCAACAATCAAAGCATTGTTAGAAAATTCATCAGAAAGAGTTACCGCATATAAAACACGCAATATTTATGAAATGAATTCCGGTGCAGGGCTGAAAATTAATTTCTTAATAAATAATAAAGCGAAACCGAATATATTGTTTCAACAATCAAAGCATTGTTAGAAAATTCATCAGAAAGAGTTACCGCATATAAAACACGCAATATTTATGAATTGAATTCTGGTGCGCAGCTGAAAATTAATTTCGTAATACATAATAAAGCTAAACCGAATATATTGTTTCAACAATCAAAGCATTGTTAGAAAATTCATCAGAAAGAGTTACCGCATATAAAACACGCAATATTTATGAATTGAATTCCGGTGCAGGGCTGAATATTAATTTCTTAATAAATAATAAAGCGAAACCGAATATATTGTTTCAACAATCAAAGCATTGTTAGAAAATTCATCAGAAAGAGTTACCGCATATAAAACACGCAATATTTATGAATTGAATTCCGGTGCAGGGCTGAAAATTAATTTCTTAATAAATAATAAAGCGAAACCGAATATATTGTTTCAACAATCTAAGCATTGTTAGAAAATTCATCAGAAAGAGTTATCGCATATAAAACACGCAATATTTATGAATTGAATTCCGGTGCACCGCTGAAAATTAATTTCTTAATAAATAATAAAGCGAAACCGAATATATTGTTTCAACAATCAAAGCATTGTTAGAAAATTCATCAGAAAGAGTTACCGCATATAAAACACGCAATATTTATGAACGGAATTCCGGTGCAAGGCTGAAAATTAATTTCTTAATAAATAATAAAGCGAAACCCAATATATTGTTTCAATAATCAAAGCATTGTTAGAAAATTCATCAGAAAGAGCTACCGCATATAAAACACGCAATATTTATGAATTGAATTCCGGTGCACCGCTGAAAATTAATTTCTTATTAAATAATAAAGCGAAACCGAATATATTGTTTCAACAATCAAAGCATTGTTAGAAAATTCATCAGAAAGAGTTATCGCATATAAAACACGCAATATTTATGAATTGAATTCCGGTGCAGGGTTGAAAAATAATTTCTTAATAAATAATAAAGCGAAACAGAATATATTGTTTCAACAATCAAAGTATTGTTAGAAAATTCATCAGAAAGAGTTACCGCATATAAAACACGCAATATTTATGAATTGAATTCCGGTGCAGGGCTGAATATTAATTTCTTAATAAATAATAAAGCGAAACCGAATATATTGTTTCAACAATCAAAGCATTGTTAGAAAATTCATCAGAAAGAGTTACCGCATATAAAACACGCAATATTTATGAATTGAATTCCGGTGCAGGGCTGAAAATTAATTTCTTAATAAATAATAAAGCGAAACCGAATATATTGTTTCAACAATCTAAGCATTGTTAGAAAATTCATCAGAAAGAGTTACCGCATATAAAACACGCAATATTTATGAATTGAATTCCGGTGCACCGCTGAAAATTAATTTCTTAATAAATAATAAAGCGAAACCGAATATATTGTTTCAACAATCAAAGCATTGTTAGAAAATTCATCAGAAAGAGTTACCGCATATAAAACACGCAATATTTATGAACGGAATTCCGGTGCAAGGCTGAAAATTAATTTCTTAATAAATAATAAAGCGAAACCCAATATATTGTTTCAATAATCAAAGCATTGTTAGAAAATTCATCAGAAAGAGCTACCGCATATAAAACACGCAATATTTATGAATTGAATTCCGGTGCACCGCTGAAAATTAATTTCTTATTAAATAATAAAGCGAAACCGAATATATTGTTTCAACAATCAAAGCATTGTTAGAAAATTCATCAGAAAGAGTTACCGCATATAAAACTCGCAATATTTATGAATTGAATTCCGGTGCAAGGCTGAAAATTAATTTCTTAATAAATAATAAAGCGAAACCGAATATATTGTTTCAACAATCAAAGCATTGTTAGAAAATTCATCAGAAAGAGTTACCGCATATAAAACACGCAATATTTATGAATTGAATTCCGGTGCACCGCTGAAAATTAATTTCGTAATAAATAATAAAGCGAAACCGAATATATTGTTTCAACAATCAAAGCATTGTTAGAAAATTCATCAGAAAGAGTTACCGCATATAAAACACGCAATATTTATGAATTGAATTCCGGTGCTGGGCTGAAAATTAATTTCTTAATAAATAATAAAGCGAAACCGAATATATTGTTTCAACAATCAAAGCATTGTTAGAAAATTCATCAGAAAGAGTTACCGCATATAAAACACGCAATATTTATGAATTGAATTCCGGTGCAGGGCTGAAAATTAATTTCTTAATAAATAATAAAGTGAAAACGAATATATTGTTTCAACAATCAAAGCATTGTTAGAAAATTCATCAGAAAGAGTTACCGCATATAAAACACGCAATATTTATGAAATGAATTCCGGTGCAGGGCTGAAAATTAATTTCTTAATAAATAATAAAGCGAAACCGAATATATTGTTTCAACAATCAAAGCATTGTTAGAAAATTCATCAGAAAGAGTTACCGCATATAAAACACGCAATATTTATGAATTGAATTCTGGTGCGCAGCTGAAAATTAATTTCGTAATAAATAATAAAGCTAAACCGAATATATTGTTTCAACAATCAAAGCATTGTTAGAAAATTCATCAGAAAGAGTTACCGCATATAAAACACGCAATATTTATGAATTGAATTCCGGTGCAGGGCTGAATATTAATTTCTTAATAAATAATAAAGCGAAACCGAATATATTGTTTCAACAATCAAAGCATTGTTAGAAAATTCATCAGAAAGAGTTACCGCATATAAAACACGCAATATTTATGAATTGAATTCCGGTGCAGGGCTGAAAATTAACTTCTTAATAAATAATAAAGCGAAACCGAATATATTGTTTCAACAATCTAAGCATTGTTAGAAAATTCATCAGAAAGAGTTACCGCATATAAAACACGCAATATTTATGAATTGAATTCCGGTGCACCGCTGAAAATTAATTTCTTAATAAATAATAAAGCGAAACCGAATATATTGTTTCAACAATCAAAGCATTGTTAGAAAATTCATCAGAAAGAGTTACCGCATATAAAACACGCAATATTTATGAATTGAATTCCGGTGCACCGCTGAAAATTAATTTCTTAATAAATAATAAAGCGAAACAGAATATATTGTTTCAACAATCAAAGTATCGTTAGAAAATTCATCAGAAAGAGTTACCGCATATAAAACAAGCAATATTTATGAACTGAATTCCGGTGCAGGGCTGAAAATTAATTTCTTAATAAACAATAAAGCGAAACCGAATATATTGTTTCAACAATCAAAGCATTGTTAGAAAATTCATCAGAAAGAGTTATCGCATATAAAACACGCAATATTTATGAATTGAATTCCGGTGCAGGGTTGAAAAATAATTTCTTAATAAATAATAAAGCGAAACCGAATATATTGTTTCAACAATCAAAGCATTGTTAGAAAATTCATCAGAAAGAGTTACCGCATATAAAACACGCAATATTTATGAATTGAATTCCGGTGCTGGGCTGAAAATTAATTTCTTAATAAATAATAAAGCGAAACCGAATATATTGTTTCAACAATCAAAGCATTGTTAGAAAATTCATCAGAAAGTGTTACCGCATATAAAACACGCAATATTTATGAATTGAATTCCGGTGCAGGCCTGAAAATTAATTTCTTAATAAATAATAAAGTGAAACCGAAAATATTGTTTCAACAATCAAAGCATTGTTAGAAAATTCATCAGAAAGTGTTACCGCATATAAAACACGCAATATTTATGAATTGAATTCCGGTGCAGGGCTGAAAATTAATTTCTTAATAAATAATAAAGCGAAACCGAATATATTGTTTCAACAATCAAAGCATTGTTAGAAAATTCATCAGAAAGAGTTACCGCATGTGAAACACGCAATATTTATGAATTGAATTCTGGTGCGCAGCTGAAAATTAATTTCGTAATAAATAATAAAGCGAAACCGAATATATTGTTTCAACAATCAAAGCATTGTTAGAAAATTCATCAGAAAGAGTTACCGCATATAAAACACGCAATATTTATGAATTGAATTCCGGTGCAGGGCTGAATATTAATTTCTTAATAAATAAAAAAGCGAAACCGAATATATTGTTTCAACAATCAAAGCATTGTTAGAAAATTCATCAGAAAGAGTTACCGCATATAAAACACGCAATATTTATGAATTGAATTCCGGTGCAGGGCTGAAAATTAATTTCTTAATAAATAATAAAGCGAAACCGAATATATTGTATCAACAATCAAAGCATTGTTAGAAAATTCATCAGAAAGAGTTACCGTATATAAAACACGCAATATTTATGAATTGAATTCCGGTGCAGGGCTGAAAATTAATTTCTTAATAAATGATAAAGCGAAACCGAATATATTGCTTCAACAATCAAAGCATTGTTAGAAAATTCATCAAAAAGAGTTACCGCATATAAAACACGCAATATTTATGAATTGAATTCCGGTGCACCGCTGAAAATTAATTTCTTAATAAATAATAAAGCGAAACAGAATATATTGTTTCAACAATCAAAGCATTGTTAGAAAATTCATCAGAAAGAGTTACCGCATGTAAAACACGCAATATTTATGAATTGAATTCCGGTGCACCGCTGAAAATTAATTTCTTAATAAATAATAAAGCGAAACAGAATATATTGTTTCAACAATCAAAGTATCGTTAGAAAATTCATCAGAAAGAGTTACCGCATATAAAACAAGCAATATTTATGAATTGAATTCCGGTGCAGGGCTGAAAATTAATTTCTTAATAAATAATAAAGCGAAACCGAATATATTGTTTCAACAATCAAAGCATTGTTAGAAAATTCATCAGAAAGAGTTACCGCATATAAAACACGCAATATTTATGAATTGAA
The DNA here is from genome assembly GCA_963932465.1 of Maratus speciosus. Lineage (NCBI taxonomy): Eukaryota > Metazoa > Arthropoda > Arachnida > Araneae > Salticidae > Maratus > Maratus speciosus. Next base: position 74,558 of record CAWVRF010001036.1, on the reverse strand, counting down.
TTCCGGTGCACCGCTGAAAATTAATTTCTTAATAAATAATAAAGCGAAACCGAATATATTGTTTCAACAATCAAAGCATTGTTAGAAAATTCATCAAAAAGAGTTACCGCATATAAAACACGCAATATTTATGAATTGAATTCCGGTGCACCGCTGAAAATTAATTTCTTAATAAATAATAAAGCGAAACAGAATATATTGTTTCAACAATCAAAGCATTGTTAGAAAATTCATCAGAAAGAGTTACCGCATATAAAACACGCAATATTTATGAATTGAATTCCGGTGCACCGCTGAAAATTAATTTCTTAATAAATAATAAAGCGAAACAGAATATATTGTTTCAACAATCAAAGTATCGTTAGAAAATTCATCAGAAAGAGTTACCGCATATAAAACAAGCAATATTTATGAATTGAATTCCGGTGCAGGGCTGAAAATTAATTTCTTAATAAATAATAAAGCGAAACCGAATATATTGTTTCAACAATCAAAGCATTGTTAGAAAATTCATCAGAAAGAGTTACCGCATATAAAACACGCAATATTTATGAATTGAATTCCGGTGCAGGGCTGAAAATTAATTTCTTAATAAATAATAAAGCGAAACCGAATATATTGTTTCAACAATCAAAGCATTGTTAGAAAATTCATCAGAAAGAGTTACCGCATATAAAACACGCAATATTTATGAATTGAATTCCGGTGCAGGGCTGAAAATTAATTTCTTAATAAATAATAAAGCGAAACCGAATATATTGTTTCAACAATCAAAGCATTGTTAGAAAATTCATCAGAAAGAGTTACCGCATATAAAACACGCAATATTTATGAACGGAATTCCGGTGCAAGGCTGAAAATTAATTTCTTAATAAATAATAAAGCGAAACCCAATATATTGTTTCAATAATCAAAGCATTGTTAGAAAATTCATCAGAAAGAGCTACCGCATATAAAACACGCAATATTTATGAATTGAATTCCGGTGCACCGCTGAAAATTAATTTCTTATTAAATAATAAAGCGAAACCGAATATATTGTTTCAACAATCAAAGCATTGTTAGAAAATTCATCAGAAAGAGTTACCGCATATAAAACTCGCAATATTTATGAATTGAATTCCGGTGCAAGGCTGAAAATTAATTTCTTAATAAATAATAAAGCGAAACCGAATATATTGTTTCAACAATCAAAGCATTGTTAGAAAATTCATCAGAAAGAGTTACCGCATATAAAACACGCAATATTTATGAATTGAATTCCGGTGCACCGCTGAAAATTAATTTCGTAATAAATAATAAAGCGAAACCGAATATATTGTTTCAACAATCAAAGCATTGTTAGAAAATTCATCAGAAAGAGTTACCGCATATAAAACACGCAATATTTATGAATTGAATTCCGGTGCTGGGCTGAAAATTAATTTCTTAATAAATAATAAAGCGAAACCGAATATATTGTTTCAACAATCAAAGCATTGTTAGAAAATTCATCAGAAAGAGTTACCGCATATAAAACACGCAATATTTATGAATTGAATTCCGGTGCAGGGCTGAAAATTAATTTCTTAATAAATAATAAAGTGAAAACGAATATATTGTTTCAACAATCAAAGCATTGTTAGAAAATTCATCAGAAAGAGTTACCGCATATAAAACACGCAATATTTATGAAATGAATTCCGGTGCAGGGCTGAAAATTAATTTCTTAATAAACAATAAAGCGAAACCGAATATATTGTTTCAACAATCAAAGTATCGTTAGAAAATTCATCAGAAAGAGTTACCGCATATAAAACAAGCAATATTTATGAATTGAATTCCGGTGCAGGGCTGAAAATTAATTTCTTAATAAATAATAAAGCGAAACCGAATATATTGTTTCAACAATCAAAGCATTGTTAGAAAATTCATCAGAAAGAGTTACCGCATATAAAACACGCAATATTTATGAATTGAATTCCGGTGCACCGCTGAAAATTAATTTCTTAATAAATAATAAAGCGAAACCGAATATATTGTTTCAACAATCAAAGCATTGTTAGAAAATTCATCAGAAAGAGTTACCGCATATAAAACTCGCAATATTTATGAATTGAATTCCGGTGCAAGGCTGAAAATTAATTTCTTAATGAATAATAAAGCGAAACCGAATATATTGTTTCAACAATCAAAGCATTGTTAGAAAATTCATCAGAAAGAGTTACCGCATATAAAACACGCAATATTTATGAATTGAATTCCGGTGCACCGCTGAAAATTAATTTCTTAATAAATAATAAAGCGAAACAGAATATATTGTTTCAACAATCAAAGTATTGTTAGAAAATTCATCAGAAAGAGTTACCGCATATAAAACACGCAATATTTATGAATTGAATTCCGGTGCAGGGCTGAAAATTACTTTCTTAATAAATAATAAAGCGAAACCGAATATATTGTTTCAACAATCAAAGCATTGTTAGAAAATTCATCAGAAAGAGTTACCGCATATAAAACACGCAATATTTATGAATTGAATTCCGGTGCACCGCTGAAAATTAATTTCTTAATAAATAATAAAGCGAAACAGAATATATTGTTTCAACAATCAAAGTATCGTTAGAAAATTCATCAGGAAGAGTTACCGCATATAAAACAAGCAATATTTATGAACTGAATTCCGGTGCAGGGCTGAAAATTAATTTCTTAATAAATAATAAAGCGAAACCGAATATATTGTTTCAATAATCAAAGCATTGTTAGAAAATTCATCAGAAAGAGTTACCGCATATAAAACACGCAATATTTATGAATTGAATTCCGGTGCAGGGCTGAAAATTAATTTCTTAATAAATAATAAAGCGAAACCGAATATATTGTTTCAACAATCAAAGCATTGTTAGAAAATTCATCAGAAAGAGTTACCGCATATAAAACACGCAATATTTATGAACGGAATTCCGGTGCAAGGCTGAAAATTAATTTCTTAATAAATAATAAAGCGAAACCCAATATATTGTTTCAATAATCAAAGCATTGTTAGAAAATTCATCAGAAAGAGCTACCGCATATAAAACACGCAATATTTATGAATTGAATTCCGGTGCACCGCTGAAAATTAATTTCTTATTAAATAATAAAGCGAAACCGAATATATTGTTTCAACAATCAAAGCATTGTTAGAAAATTCATCAGAAAGAGTTACCGCATATAAAACTCGCAATATTTATGAATTGAATTCCGGTGCAAGGCTGAAAATTAATTTCTTAATAAATAATAAAGCGAAACCGAATATATTGTTTCAACAATCAAAGCATTGTTAGAAAATTCATCAGAAAGAGTTACCGCATATAAAACACGCAATATTTATGAATTGAATTCCGGTGCACCGCTGAAAATTAATTTCGTAATAAATAATAAAGCGAAACCGAATATATTGTTTCAACAATCAAAGCATTGTTAGAAAATTCATCAGAAAGAGTTACCGCATATAAAACACGCAATATTTATGAATTGAATTCCGGTGCTGGGCTGAAAATTAATTTCTTAATAAATAATAAAGCGAAACCGAATATATTGTTTCAACAATCAAAGCATTGTTAGAAAATTCATCAGAAAGAGTTACCGCATATAAAACACGCAATATTTATGAATTGAATTCCGGTGCAGGGCTGAAAATTAATTTCTTAATAAATAATAAAGTGAAAACGAATATATTGTTTCAACAATCAAAGCATTGTTAGAAAATTCATCAGAAAGAGTTACCGCATATAAAACACGCAATATTTATGAAATGAATTCCGGTGCAGGGCTGAAAATTAATTTCTTAATAAATAATAAAGCGAAACCGAATATATTGTTTCAACAATCAAAGCATTGTTAGAAAATTCATCAGAAAGAGTTACCGCATATAAAACACGCAATATTTATGAATTGAATTCCGGTGCACCGCTGAAAATTAATTTCTTAATAAATAATAAAGCGAAACCGAATATATTGTTTCAACAATCAAAGCATTGTTAGAAAATTCATCAGAAAGAGTTACCGCATATAAAACTCGCAATATTTATGAATTGAATTCCGGTGCAAGGCTGAAAATTAATTTCTTAATAAATAATAAAGCGAAACCGAATATATTGTTTCAACAATCAAAGCATTGTTAGAAAATTCATCAGAAAGAGTTACCGCATATAAAACACGCAATATTTATGAATTGAATTCCGGTGCACCGCTGAAAATTAATTTCTTAATAAATAATAAAGCGAAACAGAATATATTGTTTCAACAATCAAAGTATTGTTAGAAAATTCATCAGAAAGAGTTACCGCATATAAAACACGCAATATTTATGAATTGAATTCCGGTGCAGGGCTGAAAATTACTTTCTTAATAAATAATAAAGCGAAACCGAATATATTGTTTCAACAATCAAAGCATTGTTAGAAAATTCATCAGAAAGAGTTACCGCATATAAAACACGCAATATTTATGAATTGAATTCCGGTGCACCGCTGAAAATTAATTTCTTAATAAATAATAAAGCGAAACAGAATATATTGTTTCAACAATCAAAGTATCGTTAGAAAATTCATCAGGAAGAGTTACCGCATATAAAACAAGCAATATTTATGAACTGAATTCCGGTGCAGGGCTGAAAATTAATTTCTTAATAAATAATAAAGCGAAACCGAATATATTGTTTCAACAATCAAAGCATTGTTAGAAAATTCATCAGAAAGAGTTACCGCATATAAAACACGCAATATTTATGAATTGAATTCCGGTGCAGGGCTGAAAATTAATTTCTTAATAAATAATAAAGCGAAACCGAATATATTGTTTCAACAATCAAAGCATTGTTAGAAAATTCATCAGAAAGAGTTACCGCATATAAAACACGCAATATTTATGAACGGAATTCCGGTGCAAGGCTGAAAATTAATTTCTTAATAAATAATAAAGCGAAACCCAATATATTGTTTCAATAATCAAAGCATTGTTAGAAAATTCATCAGAAAGAGCTACCGCATATAAAACACGCAATATTTATGAATTGAATTCCGGTGCACCGCTGAAAATTAATTTCTTATTAAATAATAAAGCGAAACCGAATATATTGTTTCAACAATCAAAGCATTGTTAGAAAATTCATCAGAAAGAGTTACCGCATATAAAACACGCAATATTTATGAATTGAATTCCGGTGCAGGGCTGAAAATTAATTTCTTAATAAATAATAAAGTGAAAACGAATATATTGTTTCAACAATCAAAGCATTGTTAGAAAATTCATCAGAAAGAGTTACCGCATATAAAACACGCAATATTTATGAAATGAATTCCGGTGCAGGGCTGAAAATTAATTTCTTAATAAACAATAAAGCGAAACCGAATATATTGTTTCAACAATCAAAGTATCGTTAGAAAATTCATCAGAAAGAGTTACCGCATATAAAACAAGCAATATTTATGAATTGAATTCCGGTGCAGGGCTGAAAATTAATTTCTTAATAAATAATAAAGCGAAACCGAATATATTGTTTCAACAATCAAAGCATTGTTAGAAAATTCATCAGAAAGAGTTACCGCATATAAAACTCGCAATATTTATGAATTGAATTCCGGTGCAAGGCTGAAAATTAATTTCTTAATAAATAATAAAGCGAAACCGAATATATTGTTTCAACAATCAAAGCATTGTTAGAAAATTCATCAGAAAGAGTTACCGCATATAAAACACGCAATATTTATGAATTGAATTCCGGTGCACCGCTGAAAATTAATTTCTTAATAAATAATAAAGCGAAACCGAATATATTGTTTCAACAATCAAAGCATTGTTAGAAAATTCATCAGAAAGAGTTACCGCATATAAAACTCGCAATATTTATGAATTGAATTCCGGTGCAAGGCTGAAAATTAATTTCTTAATAAATAATAAAGCGAAACCGAATATATTGTTTCAACAATCAAAGCATTGTTAGAAAATTCATCAGAAAGAGTTACCGCATATAAAACACGCAATATTTATGAATTGAATTCCGGTGCACCGCTGAAAATTAATTTCTTAATAAATAATAAAGCGAAACAGAATATATTGTTTCAACAATCAAAGTATTGTTAGAAAATTCATCAGAAAGAGTTACCGCATATAAAACACGCAATATTTATGAATTGAATTCCGGTGCACCGCTGAAAATTAATTTCTTAATAAATAATAAAGCGAAACAGAATATATTGTTTCAACAATCAAAGTATCGTTAGAAAATTCATCAGGAAGAGTTACCGCATATAAAACAAGCAATATTTATGAACTGAATTCCGGTGCAGGGCTGAAAATTAATTTCTTAATAAATAATAAAGCGAAACCGAATATATTGTTTCAACAATCAAAGCATTGTTAGAAAATTCATCAGAAAGAGTTACCGCATATAAAACACGCAATATTTATGAATTGAATTCCGGTGCAGGGCTGAAAATTAATTTCTTAATAAATAATAAAGCGAAACCGAATATATTGTTTCAACAATCAAAGCATTGTTAGAAAATTCATCAGAAAGAGTTACCGCATATAAAACACGCAATATTTATGAACGGAATTCCGGTGCAAGGCTGAAAATTAATTTCTTAATAAATAATAAAGCGAAACCCAATATATTGTTTCAATAATCAAAGCATTGTTAGAAAATTCATCAGAAAGAGCTACCGCATATAAAACACGCAATATTTATGAATTGAATTCCGGTGCACCGCTGAAAATTAATTTCTTATTAAATAATAAAGCGAAACCGAATATATTGTTTCAACAATCAAAGCATTGTTAGAAAATTCATCAGAAAGAGTTACCGCATATAAAACTCGCAATATTTATGAATTGAATTCCGGTGCAAGGCTGAAAATTAATTTCTTAATAAATAATAAAGCGAAACCGAATATATTGTTTCAACAATCAAAGCATTGTTAGAAAATTCATCAGAAAGAGTTACCGCATATAAAACACGCAATATTTATGAATTGAATTCCGGTGCACCGCTGAAAATTAATTTCATAATAAATAATAAAGCGAAACCGAATATATTGTTTCAACAATCAAAGCATTGTTAGAAAATTCATCAGAAAGAGTTACCGCATATAAAACACGCAATATTTATGAATTGAATTCCGGTGCTGGGCTGAAAATTAATTTCTTAATAAATAATAAAGCGAAACCGAATATATTGTTTCAACAATCAAAGCATTGTTAGAAAATTCATCAGAAAGAGTTACCGCATATAAAACACGCAATATTTATGAATTGAATTCCGGTGCAGGGCTGAAAATTAATTTCTTAATAAATAATAAAGTGAAAACGAATATATTGTTTCAACAATCAAAGCATTGTTAGAAAATTCATCAGAAAGAGTTACCGCATATAAAACACGCAATATTTATGAAATGAATTCCGGTGCAGGGCTGAAAATTAATTTCTTAATAAATAATAAAGCGAAACCGAATATATTGTTTCAACAATCAAAGCATTGTTAGAAAATTCATCAGAAAGAGTTACCGCATATAAAACACGCAATATTTATGAATTGAATTCTGGTGCGCAGCTGAAAATTAATTTCGTAATAAATAATAAAGCTAAACCGAATATATTGTTTCAACAATCAAAGCATTGTTAGAAAATTCATCAGAAAGAGTTACCGCATATAAAACACGCAATATTTATGAATTGAATTCCGGTGCAGGGCTGAATATTAATTTCTTAATAAATAATAAAGCGAAACCGAATATATTGTTTCAACAATCAAAGCATTGTTAGAAAATTCATCAGAAAGAGTTACCGCATATAAAACACGCAATATTTATGAATTGAATTCCGGTGCAGGGCTGAAAATTAATTTCTTAATAAATAATAAATCGAAACCGAATATATTGTTTCAACAATCTAAGCATTGTTAGAAAATTCATCAGAAAGAGTTACCGCATATAAAACACGCAATATTTATGAATTGAATTCCGGTGCACCGCTGAAAATTAATTTCTTAATAAATAATAAAGCGAAACCGAATATATTGTATCAACAATCAAAGCATTGTTAGAAAATTCATCAGAAAGAGTTACCGCATATAAAACACGCAATATTTATGAATTGAATTCCGGTGCAGGGCTGAAAATTAATTTCTTAATAAACAATAAAGCGAAACCGAATATATTGTTTCAACAATCAAAGCATTTTTAGAAAATTCATCAGAAAGAGTTATCGCATATAAAACACGCAATATTTATGAACGGAATTCCGGTGCAAGGCTGAAAATTAATTTCTTAATAAATAATAAAGCGAAACCCAATATATTGTTTCAACAATCAAAGCATTGTTAGAAAATTCATCAGAAAGAGTTACCGCATATAAAACACGCAATATTTATGAATTGAATTCCGGTGCAAGGCTGAAAACTAATTTCTTAATAAATAATAAAGCGAAACCGAATATATCGTTTCAACAATCAAAGCATTGTTAGAAAATTCATCAGAAAGAGTTACCGCATATAAAACACGCAATATTAATGAACTGAATTCCGGTGCACCGCTGAAAATTAATTTCGTAATAAATAATAAAGCGAAACCGGATATATTGTTTCAACAATCAAAGCATTGTTAGAAAATTCATCAGAAAGAGTTACCGCATATAAAACACGCAATATTTATGAATTGAATTCCGGTGCTGGGCTGAAAATTAATTTCTTAATAAATAATAAAGCGAAACCGAATATATTGTTTCAACAATCAAAGCATTGTTAGAAAATTCATCAGAAAGTGTTACCGCATATAAAACACGCAATATTTATGAATTGAATTCCGGTGCAGGCCTGAAAATTAATTTCTTAATAAATAATAAAGTGAAACCGAATATATTGTTTCAACAATCAAAGCATTGTTAGAAAATTCATCTGAAAGAGTTACCGCATATAAAACACGCAATATTTATGAATTGAATTCCGGTGCAGGGCTGAAAATTAATTTCTTAATAAATAATAAAGCGAAACCGAATATATTGTTTCAACAATCAAAGCATTGTTAGAAAATTCATCAGAAAGAGTTACCGCATGTAAAACACGCAATATTTATGAATTGAATTCTGGTGCGCAGCTGAAAATTAATTTCGTAATAAATATTAAAGCGAAACCGAATATATTGTTTCAACAATCAAAGCATTGTTAGAAAATTCATCAGAAAGAGTTACCGCATATAAAACACGGAATATTTATGAATTGAATTCCGGTGCAGGGCTGAATATTAATTTCTTAATAAATAATAAAGCGAAACCGAATATATTGTTTCAACAATCAAAGCATTGTTAGAAAATTCATCAGAAAGAGTTACCGCATATAAAACACGCAATATTTATGAATTGAATTCCGGTGCAGGGCTGAAAATTAATTTCTTAATAAATAATAAAGCGAAACCGAATATATTGTATCAACAATCAAAGCATTGTTAGAAAATTCATCAGAAAGAGTTACCGCATATAAAACACGCAATATTTATGAATTGAATTCCGGTGCAGGGCTGAAAATTAATTTCTTAATAAATGATAAAGCGAAACCGAATATATTGCTTCAACAATCAAAGCATTGTTAGAAAATTCATCAAAAAGAGTTACCGCATATAAAACACGCAATATTTATGAATTGAATTCCGGTGCACCGCTGAAAATTAATTTCTTAATAAATAATAAAGCGAAACAGAATATATTGTTTCAACAATCAAAGTATTGTTAGAAAATTCATCAGAAAGAGTTACCGCATATAAAACACGCAATATTTATGAATTGAATTCCTGTGCACCGCTGAAAATTAATTTCTTAATAAATAATAAAGCGAAACCGAATATATTGTTTCAACAATCAAAGCATTGTTAGAAAATTCATCAGAAAGAGTTACCGCATATAATACACGCAATATTTATGAATTGAATTCCGGTGCACCGCTGAAAATTAATTTCTTAATAAATAATAAAGCGAAAGAGAATATATTGTTTCAACAATCAAAGTATCGTTAGAAAATTCATCAGAAAGAGTTACCGCATATAAAACAAGCAATATTTATGAATTGAATTCCGGTGCAGGGCTGAAAATTAATTTCTTAATAAATAATAAAGCGAAACCGAATATATTGTTTCAACAATCAAAGCATTGTTAGAAAATTCATCAGAAAGAGTTACCGCATATAAAACACGCAATATTTATGAATTGAATTCCGGTGCACCGCTGCAAATTAATTTCTTAATAAATAATAAAGCGAAACCGAATATATTGTTTCAACAATCAAAGCATTGTTAGAAAATTCATCAGAAAGAGTTACCGCATATAAAACACGCAATATTTATGAATTGAATTCCGGTGCACCGCTGAAAATTAATTTCTTAATAAATAATAAAGCGAAACAGAATATATTGTTTCAACAATCAAAGTATTGTTAGAAAATTCATCAGAAAGAGTTACCGCATATAAAACACGCAATATTTATGAATTGAATTCCGGTGCAGTGTTGAAAATTAATTTCTTAATAAATAATAAAGCGAAACCGAATATATTGTTTCAACAATCAAAGCATTGTTAGAAAATTCATCAGAAAGAGTTATCGCATATAAAACACGCAATATTTATGAATTGAATTCCGGTGCAGGGCTGAAAATTAATTTCTTAATAAACAATAAAGCGAAACCGAATATATTGTTTCAACAATCAAAGCATTGTTAGAAAATTCATCAGAAAGAGTTATCGCATATAAAACACGCAATATTTATGAACGGAATTCCGGTGCAAGGCTGAAAATTAATTTCTTAATAAATAATAAAGCGAAACCCAATATATTGTTTCAACAATCAAAGCATTGTTAGAAAATTCATCAGAAAGAGTTACCGCATATAAAACACGCAATATTTATGAATTGAATTCCGGTGCAGGGCTGAAAATTAATTTCTTAATAAACAATAAAGCGAAACCGAATATATTGTTTCAACAATCAAAGCATTGTTAGAAAATTCATCAGAAAGAGTTATCGCATATAAAACACGCAATATTTATGAACGGAATTCCGGTGCAAGGCTGAAAATTAATTTCTTAATAAATAATAAAGCGAAACCCAATATATTGTTTCAACAATCAAAGCATTGTTAGAAAATTCATCAGAAAGAGTTACCGCATATAAAACACGCAATATTTATGAATTGAATTCCGGTGCAAGGCTGAAAACTAATTTCTTAATAAATAATAAAGCGAAACCGAATATATCGTTTCAACAATCAAAGCATTGTTAGAAAATTCATCAGAAAGAGTTACCGCATATAAAACACGCAATATTAATGAACTGAATTCCGGTGCACCGCTGAAAATTAATTTCGTAATAAATAATAAAGCGAAACCGAATATATTGTTTCAACAATCAAAGCATTGTTAGAAAATTCATCAGAAAGAGTTACCGCATATAAAACACGCAATATTTATGAATTGAATTCCGGTGCTGGGCTGAAAATTAATTTCTTAATAAATAATAAAGCGAAACCGAATATATTGTTTCAACAATCAAAGCATTGTTAGAAAATTCATCAGAAAGTGTTACCGCATATAAAACACGCAATATTTATGAATTGAATTCCGGTGCAGGCCTGAAAATTAATTTCTTAATAAATAATAAAGTGAAACCGAATATATTGTTTCAACAATCAAAGCATTGTTAGAAAATTCATCTGAAAGAGTTACCGCATATAAAACACGCAATATTTATGAATTGAATTCCGGTGCAGGGCTGAAAATTAATTTCTTAATAAATAATAAAGCGAAACCGAATATATTGTTTCAACAATCAAAGCATTGTTAGAAAATTCATCAGAAAGAGTTACCGCATATAAAACACGCAATATTTATGAATTGAATTCCGGTGCAGGGCTGAAAATTAATTTCTTAATAAATAATAAAGCGAAACCGAATATATTGTATCAACAATCAAAGCATTGTTAGAAAATTCATCAGAAAGAGTTACCGCATATAAAACACGCAATATTTATGAATTGAATTCCGGTGCAGGGCTGAAAATTAATTTCTTAATAAATGATAAAGCGAAACCGAATATATTGCTTCAACAATCAAAGCGTTGTTAGAAAATTCATCAAAAAGAGTTACCGCATATAAAACACGCAATATTTATGAATTGAATTCCGGTGCACCGCTGAAAATTAATTTCTTAATAAATAATAAAGCGAAACAGAATATATTGTTTCAACAATCAAAGTATTGTTAGAAAATTCATCAGAAAGAGTTACCGCATATAAAACACGCAATATTTATGAATTGAATTCCTGTGCACCGCTGAAAATTAATTTCTTAATAAATAATAAAGCGAAACCGAATATATTGTTTCAACAATCAAAGCATTGTTAGAAAATTCATCAGAAAGAGTTACCGCATATAAAACACGCAATATTTATGAATTGAATTCCGGTGCACCGCTGAAAATTAATTTCTTAATAAATAATAAAGCGAAACAGAATATATTGTTTCAACAATCAAAGTATCGTTAGAAAATTCATCAGAAAGAGTTACCGCATATAAAACAAGCAATATTTATGAATTGAATTCCGGTGCAGGGCTGAAAATTAATTTCTTAATAAATAATAAAGCGAAACCGAATATATTGTTTCAACAATCAAAGCATTGTTAGAAAATTCATCAGAAAGAGTTACCGCATATAAAACACGCAATATTTATGAATTGAATTCCGGTGCACCGCTGAAAATTAATTTCTTAATAAATAATAAAGCGAAACCGAATATATTGTTTCAACAATCAAAGCATTGTTAGAAAATTCATCAGAAAGAGTTACCGCATATAAAACTCGCAATATTTATGAATTGAATTCCGGTGCAAGGCTGAAAATTAATTTCTTAATAAATAATAAAGCGAAACCGAATATATTGTTTCAACAATCAAAGCATTGTTAGAAAATTCATCAGAAAGAGTTACCGCATACAAAACACGCAATATTTATGAATTGAATTCCGGTGCACCGCTGAAAATTAATTTCTTAATAAATAATAAAGCGAAACAGAATATATTGTTTCAACAATCAAAGTATTGTTAGAAAATTCATCAGAAAGAGTTACCGCATATAAAACACGCAATATTTATGAATTGAATTCCGGTGCAGGGTTGAAAATTAATTTCTTAATAAATAATAAAGCGAAACCGAATATATTGTTTCAACAATCAAAGCATTGTTAGAAAATTCATCAGAAAGAGTTATCGCATATAAAACACGCAATATTTATGAATTGAATTCCGGTGCAGGGCTGAAAATTAATTTCTTAATAAACAATAAAGCGAAACCGAATATATTGTTTCAACAATCAAAGCATTGTTAGAAAATTCATCAGAAAGAGTTATCGCATATAAAACACGCAATATTTATGAACGGAATTCCGGTGCAAGGCTGAAAATTAATTTCTTAATAAATAATAAAGCGAAACCCAATATATTGTTTCAACAATCAAAGCATTGTTAGAAAATTCATCAGAAAGAGTTACCGCATATAAAACACGCAATATTTATGAATTGAATTCCGGTGCAGGGCTGAAAATTAATTTCTTAATAAACAATAAAGCGAAACCGAATATATTGTTTCAACAATCAAAGCATTGTTAGAAAATTCATCAGAAAGAGTTATCGCATATAAAACACGCAATATTTATGAATTGAATTCCGGTGCAAGGCTGAAAACTAATTTCTTAATAAATAATAAAGCGAAACCGAATATATCGTTTCAACAATCAAAGCATTGTTAGAAAATTCATCAGAAAGAGTTACCGCATATAAAACACGCAATATTAATGAACTGAATTCCGGTGCACCGCTGAAAATTAATTTCGTAATAAATAATAAAGCGAAACCGAATATATTGTTTCAACAATCAAAGCATTGTTAGAAAATTCATCAGAAAGAGTTACCGCATATAAAACACGCAATATTTATGAATTGAATTCCGGTGCTGGGCTGAAAATTAATTTCTTAATAAATAATAAAGCGAAACCGAATATATTGTTTCAACAATCAAAGCATTGTTAGAAAATTCATCAGAAAGTGTTACCGCATATGAAACACGCAATATTTATGAATTGAATTCCGGTGCAGGCCTGAAAATTAATTTCTTAATAAATAATAAAGTGAAACCGAATATATTGTTTCAACAATCAAAGCATTGTTAGAAAATTCATCTGAAAGAGTTACCGCATATAAAACACGCAATATTTATGAATTGAATTCCGGTGCAGGGCTGAAAATTAATTTCTTAATAAATAATAAAGCGAAACCGAATATATTGTTTCAACAATCAAAGCATTGTTAGAAAATTCATCAGAAAGAGTTACCGCATGTAAAACACGCAACATTTATGAATTGAATTCTGGTGCGCAGCTGAAAATTAATTTCGTAATAAATAATAAAGCGAAACCGAATATATTGTTTCAACAATCAAAGCATTGTTAGAAAATTCATCAGAAAGAGTTACCGCATATAAAACACGCAATATTTATGAATTGAATTCCGGTGCAGGGCTGAATATTAATTTCTTAATAAATAATAAAGCGAAACCGAATATATTGTTTCAACAATCAAAGCATTGTTAGAAAATTCATCAGAAAGAGTTACCGCATATAAAACACTCAATATTTATGAATTGAATTCCGGTGCAGGGCTGAAAATTAATTTCTTAATAAATAATAAAGCGAAACCGAATATATTGTATCAACAATCAAAGCATTGTTAGAAAATTCATCAGAAAGAGTTACCGCATATAAAACACGCAATATTTATGAATTGAATTCCGGTGCAGGGCTGAAAATTAATTTCTTAATAAATGATAAAGCGAAACCGAATATATTGCTTCAACAATCAAAGCATTGTTAGAAAATTCATCAAAAAGAGTTACCGCATATAAAACACGCAATATTTATGAATTGAATTCCGGTGCACCGCTGAAAATTAATTTCTTAATAAATAATAAAGCGAAACAGAATATATTGTTTCAACAATCAAAGTATTGTTAGAAAATTCATCAGAAAGAGTTACCGCATATAAAACACGCAATATTTATGAATTGAATTCCTGTGCACCGCTGAAAATTAATTTCTTAATAAATAATAAAGCGAAACCGAATATATTGTTTCAACAATCAAAGCATTGTTAGAAAATTCATCAGAAAGAGTTACCGCATATAAAACACGCAATATTTATGAATTGAATTCCGGTGCACCGCTGAAAATTAATTTCTTAATAAATAATAAAGCGAAACAGAATATATTGTTTCAACAATCAAAGTATCGTTAGAAAATTCATCAGAAAGAGTTACCGCATATAAAACAAGCAATATTTATGAATTGAATTCCGGTGCAGGGCTGAAAATTAATTTCTTAATAAATAATAAAGCGAAACCGAATATATTGTTTCAACAATCAAAGCATTGTTAGAAAATTCATCAGAAAGAGTTACCGCATATAAAACACGCAATATTTATGAATTGAATTCCGGTGCACCGCTGAAAATTAATTTCTTAATAAATAATAAAGCGAAACCGAATATATTGTTTCAACAATCAAAGCATTGTTAGAAAATTCATCAGAAAGAGTTACCGCATATAAAACTCGCAATATTTATGAATTGAATTCCGGTGCAAGGCTGAAAATTAATTTCTTAATAAATAATAAAGCGAAACCGAATATATTGTTTCAACAATCAAAGCATTGTTAGAAAATTCATCAGAAAGAGTTACCGCATATAAAACACGCAATATTTATGAATTGAATTCCGGTGCACCGCTGAAAATTAATTTCTTAATAAATAATAAAGCGAAACAGAATATATTGTTTCAACAATCAAAGTATTGTTAGAAAATTCATCAGAAAGAGTTACCGCATATAAAACACGCAATATTTATGAATTGAATTCCGGTGCAGGGCTGAAAATTAATTTCTTAATAAATAATAAAGCGAAACCGAATATATTGTTTCAACAATCAAAGCATTGTTAGAAAATTCATCAGAAAGAGTTACCGCATATAAAACACGCAATATTTATGAATTGAATTCCGGTGCACCGCTGAAAATTAATTTCTTAATAAATAATAAAGCGAAACAGAATATATTGTTTCAACAATCAAAGTATCGTTAGAAAATTCATCAGAAAGAGTTACCGCATATAAAACAAGCAATATTTATGAACTGAATTCCGGTGCAGGGCTGAAAATTAATTTCTTAATAAATAATAAAGCGAAACCGAATATATTGTTTCAACAATCAAAGCATTCTTAGAAAATTCATCAGAAAGAGTTACCGCATATAAAACACGCAATATTTATGAATTGAATTCCGGTGCAGGGCTGAATATTAATTTCTTAATAAATAATAAAGCGAAACCGAATATATTGTTTCAACAATCAAAGCATTGTTAGAAAATTCATCAGAAAGAGTTACCGCATATAAAACCCTCAATATTTATGAATTGAATTCCGGTGCAGGGCTGAAAATTAATTTCTTAATAAATAATAAAGCGAAACCGAATATATTGTATCAACAATCAAAGCATTGTTAGAAAATTCATCAGAAAGAGTTACCGCATATAAAACACGCAATATTTATGAATTGAATTCCGGTGCAGGGCTGAAAATTAATTTCTTAATAAATGATAAAGCGAAACCGAATATATTGCTTCAACAATCAAAGCATTGTTAGAAAATTCATCAAAAAGAGTTACCGCATATAAAACACGCAATATTTATGAATTGAATTCCGGTGCACCGCTGAAAATTAATTTCTTAATAAATAATAAAGCGAAACAGAATATATTGTTTCAACAATCAAAGTATTGTTAGAAAATTCATCAGAAAGAGTTACCGCATATAAAACACGCAATATTTATGAATTGAATTCCTGTGCACCGCTGAAAATTAATTTCTTAATAAATAATAAAGCGAAACCGAATATATTGTTTCAACAATCAAAGCATTGTTAGAAAATTCATCAGAAAGAGTTACCGCATATAAAACACGCAATATTTATGAATTGAATTCCGGTGCACCGCTGAAAATTAATTTCTTAATAAATAATAAAGCGAAACAGAATATATTGTTTCAACAATCAAAGTATCGTTAGAAAATTCATCAGAAAGAGTTACCGCATATAAAACAAGCAATATTTATGAATTGAATTCCGGTGCAGGGCTGAAAATTAATTTCTTAATAAATAATAAAGCGAAACCGAATATATTGTTTCAACAATCAAAGCATTGTTAGAAAATTCATCAGAAAGAGTTACCGCATATAAAACACGCAATATTTATGAATTGAATTCCGGTGCACCGCTGAAAATTAATTTCTTAATAAATAATAAAGCGAAACCGAATATATTGTTTCAACAATCAAAGCATTGTTAGAAAATTCATCAGAAAGAGTTACCGCATATAAAACTCGCAATATTTATGAATTGAATTCCGGTGCAAGGCTGAAAATTAATTTCTTAATAAATAATAAAGCGAAACCGAATATATTGTTTCAACAATCAAAGCATTGTTAGAAAATTCATCAGAAAGAGTTACCGCATATAAAACACGCAATATTTATGAATTGAATTCCGGTGCACCGCTGAAAATTAATTTCTTAATAAATAATAAAGCGAAACAGAATATATTGTTTCAACAATCAAAGTATTGTTAGAAAATTCATCAGAAAGAGTTACCGCATATAAAACACGCAATATTTATGAATTGAATTCCGGTGCAGGGCTGAAAATTAATTTCTTAATAAATAATAAAGCGAAACCGAATATATTGTTTCAACAATCAAAGCATTGTTAGAAAATTCATCAGAAAGAGTTACCGCATATAAAACACGCAATATTTATGAATTGAATTCCGGTGCACCGCTGAAAATTAATTTCTTAATAAATAATAAAGCGAAACAGAATATATTGTTTCAACAATCAAAGTATCGTTAGAAAATTCATCAGAAAGAGTTACCGCATATAAAACAAGCAATATTTATGAACTGAATTCCGGTGCAGGGCTGAAAATTAATTTCTTAATAAATAATAAAGCGAAACCGAATATATTGTTTCAACAATCAAAGCATTCTTAGAAAATTCATCAGAAAGAGTTACCGCATATAAAACACGCAATATTTATGAATTGAATTCCGGTGCAGGGCTGAAAATTAATTTCTTAATAAATAATAAAGCGAAACCGAATATATTGTTTCAACAATCAAAGCATTGTTAGAAAATTCATCAGAAAGAGTTACCGCATATAAAACACGCAATATTTATGAACGGAATTCCGGTGCAAGGCTGAAAATTAATTTCTTAATAAATAATAAAGCGAAACCCAATATATTGTTTCAATAATCAAAGCATTGTTAGAAAATTCATCAGAAAGAGCTACCGCATATAAAACACGCAATATTTATGAATTGAATTCCGGTGCACCGCTGAAAATTAATTTCTTATTAAATAATAAAGCGAAACCGAATATATTGTTTCAACAATCAAAGCATTGTTAGAAAATTCATCAGAAAGAGTTACCGCATATAAAACTCGCAATATTTATGAATTGAATTCCGGTGCAAGGCTGAAAATTAATTTCTTAATAAATAATAAAGCGAAACCGAATATATTGTTTCAACAATCAAAGCATTGTTAGAAAATTCATCAGAAAGAGTTACCGCATATAAAACACGCAATATTTATGAATTGAATTCCGGTGCACCGCTGAAAATTAATTTCGTAATAAATAATAAAGCGAAACCGAATATATTGTTTCAACAATCAAAGCATTGTTAGAAAATTCATCAGAAAGAGTTACCGCATATAAAACACGCAATATTTATGAATTGAATTCCGGTGCACCGCTGAAAATTAATTTCTTAATAAATAATAAAGCGAAACCGAATATATTGTTTCAACAATCGAAGCATTGTTAGAAAATTCATCAGAAAGAGTTACCGCATATAAAACACGCAATATTTATGAATTGAATTCCTGTGCACCGCTGAAAATTAATTTCTTAATAAATAATAAAGCGAAACCGAATATATTGTTTCAACATTCAAAGCATTGTTAGAAAATTCATCAGAAAGAGTTACCGCATATAAAACAAGCAATATTTATGAATTGAATTAAAGTGCAGGGCTGAAAATTAATTTCTTAATAAATAATAAAGCGAAACCGAATATATTGTTTCAACAATCAAAGCATTGTTAGAAAATTCATCAGAAAGAGTTACCGCATATAAAACACGCAATATTTATGAATTGAATTCCGGTGCAGAGCTGAAAATTAATTTCTTAATAAATAATAAAGCGAAACCGAATATAATGTTTCAACAATCAAACCATTGTTAGAAAATTCATCAGAGAGAGTTACCGCATATAAAACACGCAATATTTATGAATTGAATTCCGGTGCACCACTGAAAATTAATTTCTTAATAAATAATAAAGCGAAACCGAATATATTGTTTCAACAATCAAAGCATTGTTAGAAAATTCATCAGAAAGTGTTATCGCATATAAAACAAACAATATTTATTAATTGAATTCCGGTGCACCGGTGAAAATTAATTTCTTAATAAATAATAAAGCGAAACCAAATATATTGTTTCAACAATAAAAGCATTGTTAGAAAATTCATCAGAAAGAGTTACCGCATATAAAACACGCAATATTTATGAATTGAATTCCGGTGCAAGGCTGAAAATTAATTTCTTAATAAATAATAAAGCGAAACGGAATATATTGTTTCAACAATCAAACCATTGTTAGAAAATTCATCAGAAAGAGTTACTTCATATAAAACACGCAATATTTATGAATTGAATTCCGGTGCACCGCTGAAAATTAATTTCGTAATAAATAATAAAGTGAAACCGAATATATTGTTTCAACAATCAAACATTGTTAGAAAATTCAGTAAAAAGAAATACTGAATATAAAACTCGCAATATTTATGAATTAAATTCCGGTGCACGGCTGAAAATTAGTTTCTTAAAAAATAATAAAGTGAAACCGATTATATTGTTTCAACAATCAAACCATTGTTAGAAAATTCAGGTAAAATAGATACCGAATATAAAATTCGCAATACTTATGAATTAAATTCCGGTGCAGATCTTAAAATTAATATCTTAATAAATAATAAAGTAAAATCGAATATATTGTTTCATCAATCAAACCATTGTTAGAAAATTGAGATAAAAGAGATACCGAATATAAAATACGCAATATTTACGAATTAAATTCCGGTACAGGTTTTAAAATTATTTTCTTAATATATAATAAAGCGAAACCGAATATATTGTTTCAACAATCAAAGCATTGTTAGAAAATTCATCAGAAAGAGTTACCGCATATAAAACACGCAATATTTATGAATTGAATTCCGGTGCAAGGCTGAAAACTAATTTCTTAATAAATAATAAAGCGAAACCGAATATATCGTTTCAACAATCAAAGCATTGTTAGAAAATTCATCAGAAAGAGTTACCGCATATAAAACACGCAATATTTATGAATTGAATTCCGGTGCAGGGCTGAAAATTAATTTCTTAATAAATAATAAAGCGAAACCGAATATATTGTTTCAACAATCAAAGCATTGTTAGAAAATTCATCAGAAAGAGTTACCGCATATAAAACACGCAATATTTATGAATTGAATTCCGGTGCAGGGCTGAAAATTAATTTCTTATTAAATAATAAAGCGAAACCGAATATATTGTTTCAACAATCAAAGCATTGTTAGAAAATTCATCAGAAAGAGTTACCGCATATAAAACTCGCAATATTTATGAATTGAATTCCGGTGCAAGGCTGAAAATTAATTTCTTAATAAATAATAAAGTGAAACCGAATATATTGTTTCAACAATCAAAGCATTGTTAGAAAATTCATCAGAAAGAGTTACCGCATATAAAACTCGCAATATTTATGAATTGAATTCCGGTGCAAGGCTGAAAATTAATTTCTTAATAAATAATAAAGCGAAACCGAATATATTGTTTCAACAATCAAAGCATTGTTAGAAAATTCATCAGAAAGAGTTACCGCATATAAAACACGCAATATTTATGAATTGAATTCCTGTGCACCGCTGAAAATTAATTTCGTAATAAATAATAAAGCGAAACCGAATATATTGTTTCAACAATCAAAGCATTGTTAGAAAATTCATCAGAAAGAGTTACCGCATATAAAACACGCAATATTTATGAATTGAATTCCGGTGCAGGGCTGAATATTAATTTCTTAATAAATAATAAAGCGAAACCGAATATATTGTTTCAACAATCAAAGCATTGTTAGAAAATTCATCAGAAAGAGTTACCGCATATAAAACACGCAATATTTAAGAATTGAATTCCGGTGCAGGGCTGAAAATTAATTTCTTATTAAATAATAAAGCGAAACCGAATATATTGTTTCAACAATCAAAGCATTGTTAGAAAATTCATCAGAAAGAGTTACCGCATATAAAACTCGCAATATTTATGAATTGAATTCCGGTGCAAGGCTGAAAATTAATTTCTTAATAAATAATAAAGTGAAACCGAATATATTGTTTCAACAATCAAAGCATTGTTAGAAAATTCATCAGAAAGAGTTACCGCATATAAAACTCGCAATATTTATGAATTGAATTCCGGTGCAAGGCTGAAAATTAATTTCTTAATAAATAATAAAGCGAAACCGAATATATTGTTTCAACAATCAAAGCATTGTAAGAAAATTCATCAGAAAGAGTTACCGCATATAAAACACGCAATATTTATGAATTGAATTCCGGTGCACCGCTGAAAATTAATTTCGTAATAAATAATAAAGCGAAACCGAATATATTGTTTCAACAATCAAAGCATTGTTAGAAAATTCATCAGAAAGTGTTACCGCATATAAAACACGCAATATTTATGAATTGAATTCCGGTGCACCGCTGAAAATTAATTTCTTAATAAATAATAAAGCGAAACCGAATATATTGTTTCAACAATCGAAGCATTGTTAGAAAATTCATCAGAAAGAGTTACCGCATATAAAACACGCAATATTTATGAATTGAATTCCTGTGCACCGCTGAAAATTAATTTCTTAATAAATAATAAAGCGAAACCGAATATATTGTTTCAACAATCAAAGCATTGTTAGAAAATTCATCAGAAAGAGTTACCGCATATAAAACAAGCAATATTTATGAATTGAATTAAAGTGCAGGGCTGAAAATTAATTTCTTAATAAATAATAAAGCGAAACCGAATATATTGTTTCAACAATCAAAGCATTGTTAGAAAATTCATCAGAAAGAGTTACCGCATATAAAACACGCAATATTTATGAATTGAATTCCGGTGCAGAGCTGAAAATTAATTTCTTAATAAATAATAAAGCGAAACCGAATATATTGTTTCAACAATCAAAGCATTGTTAGAAAATTCATCAGAGAGAGTTACCGCATATAAAACACGCAATATTTATGAATTGAATCCCGGTGCACCACTGAAAATTAATTTCTTAATAAATAATAAAGCGAAACCGAATATATTGTTTCAACAATCAAAGCATTGTTAGAAAATTCATCAGAAAGTGTTACCGCATATAAAACACACAATATTTATTAATTGAATTCCGGTGCACCGGTGAAAATTAATTTCTTAATAAATAATAAAGCGAAACCAAATATATTGTTTCAACAATAAAAGCATTGTTAGAAAATTCATCAGAAAGAGTTACCGCATATAAAACACGCAATATTTATGAATTGAATTCCGGTGCAACGCTGAAAATTAATTTCTTAATAAATAATAAAGCGAAACGGAATATATTGTTTCAACAATCAAACCATTGTTAGAAAATTCATCAGAAAGAGTTACTGCATATAAAACACGCAATATTTATGAATTGAATTCCGGTGCACCGCTGAAAATTAATTTCGTAATAAATAATAAAGTGAAACCGAATATATTGTTTCAACAATCAAACATTGTTAGAAAATTCAGTAAAAAGAAATACTGAATATAAAACTCGCAATATTTATGAATTAAATTCCGGTGCACGGCTGAAAATTAGCTTCTTAAAAAATAATAAAGTGAAACCGATTATATTGTTTCAACAATCAAACCATTGTTAGAAAATTCAGGTAAAATAGATACCGAATATAAAATTCGCAATACTTATGAATTAAATTCCGGTGCAGATCTTAAAATTAATATCTTAATAAATAATAAAGTAAAATCGAATATATTGTTTCATCAATCAAACCATTGTTAGAAAATTGAGATAAAAGAGATACCGAATATAAAATACGCAATATTTACGAATTAAATTCCGGTACAGGTTTTAAAATTATTTTCTTAATATATAATAAAGCGAAACCGAATATATTGTTTCAACAATCAAAGCATTGTTAGAAAATTCATCAGAAAGAGTTACCGCATATAAAACACGCAATATTTATGAATTGAATTCCGGTGCAAGGCTGAAAACTAATTTCTTAATAAATAATAAAGCGAAACCGAATATATCGTTTCAACAATCAAAGCATTGTTAGAAAATTCATCAGAAAGAGTTACCGCATATAAAACACGCAATATTTATGAATTGAATTCCGGTGCAGGGCTGAAAATTAATTTCTTAATAAATAATAAAGCGAAACCGAATATATTGTTTCAACAATCAAAGCATTGTTAGAAAATTCATCAGAAAGAGTTACCGCATATAAAACACGCAATATTTATGAATTGAATTCCGGTGCAGGGCTGAATATTAATTTCTTAATAAATAATAAAGCGAAACCGAATATATTGTTTCAACAATCAAAGCATTGTTAGAAAATTCATCAGAAAGAGTTACCGCATATAAAACACGCAATATTTATGAATTGAATTCCGGTGCAGGGCTGAAAATTAATTTCTTAATAAATAATAAAGCGAAACCGAATATATTGTATCAACAATCAAAGCATTGTTAGAAAATTCATCAGAAAGAGTTACCGCATATAAAACACGCAATATTTATGAATTGAATTCCGGTGCACCGCTGAAAATTAATTTCTTAAATAATAAAGCGAAACAGAATATATTGTTTCAACAATCAAAGTATCGTTAGAAAATTCATCAGAAGGAGTTACCGCATATAAAACAAGCAATATTTATGAATTGAATTCCGGTGCAGGGCTGAAAATTAATTTCTTAATAAATAATAAAGCGAAACCGAATATATTGTTTCAACAATCAAAGCATTGTTAGAAAATTCATCAGAAAGAGTTACCGCATATAAAACACGCAATATTTATGAATTGAATTCCGGTGCACCGCTGAAAATTAATTTCTTAATAAATAATAAAGCGAAACCGAATATATTGTTTCAACAATCAAAGCATTGTTAGAAAATTCATCAGAAAGAGTTACCGCATATAAAACTCGCAATATTTATGAATTGAATTCCGGTGCAAGGCTGAAAATTAATTTCTTAATAAATAATAAAGCGAAACCGAATATATTGTTTCAACAATCAAAGCATTGTTAGAAAATTCATCAGAAAGAGTTACCGCATATAAAACACGCAATATTTATGAATTGAATTCCGGTGCACCGCTGAAAATTAATTTCTTAATAAATAATAAAGCGAAACAGAATATATTGTTTCAACAATCAAAGTATTGTTAGAAAATTCATCAGAAAGAGTTACCGCATATAAAACACGCAATATTTATGAATTGAATTCCGGTGCACCGCTGAAAATTAATTTCTTAATAAATAATAAAGCGAAACCGAATATATTGTTTCAACAATCAAAGCATTGTTAGAAAATTCATCAGAAAGAGTTACCGCATATAAAACACGCAATATTTATGAATTGAATTCCGGTGCACCGCTGAAAATTAATTTCTTAATAAATAATAAAGCGAAACAGAATATATTGTTTCAACAATCAAAGTATCGTTAGAAAATTCATCAGAAAGAGTTACCGCATATAAAATAAGCAATATTTATGAATTGAATTCCGGTGCAGGGCTGAAAATTAATTTCTTAATAAATAATAAAGCGAAACCGAATATATTGTTTCAACAATCAAAGCATTGTTAGAAAATTCATCAGAAAGAGTTACCGCATATAAAACACGCAATATTTATGAATTGAATTCCGGTGCAGGGCTGAAAATTAATTTCTTAATAAATAATAAAGCGAAACCGAATATATTGTTTCAACAATCAAAGCATTGTTAGAAAATTCATCAGAAAGAGTTACCGCATATAAAACACGCAATATTTATGAACGGAATTCCGGTGCAAGGCTGAAAATTAATTTCTTAATAAATAATAAAGCGAAACCCAATATATTGTTTCAATAATCAAAGCATTGTTAGAAAATTCATCAGAAAGAGTTACCGCATATAAAACACGCAATATTTATGAATTGTATTCCGGTGCACCGCTGAAAATTAATTTCTTATTAAATAATAAAGCGAAACCGAATATATTGTTTCAACAATCAAAGCATTGTTAGAAAATTCATCAGAAAGAGTTACCGCATATAAAAGTCGCAATATTTATGAATTGAATTCCGGTGCAAGGCTGAAAATTAATTTCTTAATAAATAATAAAGCGAAACCGAATATATTGTTTCAACAATCAAAGCATTGTTAGAAAATTCATCAGAAAGAGTTACCGCATATAAAACACGCAATATTTATGAATTGAATTCCGGTGCACCGCTGAAAATTAATTTCGTAATAAATAATAAAGCGAAACCGAATATATTGTTTCAACAATCAAAGCATTGTTAGAAAATTCATCAGAAAGAGTTACCGCATATAAAACACGCAATATTTATGAATTGAATTCCGGTGCACCGCTGAAAATTAATTTCTTAATAAATAATAAAGCGAAACCGAATATATTGTTTCAACAATCGAAGCATTGTTAGAAAATTCATCAGAAAGAGTTACCGCATATAAAACAAGCAATATTTATGAATTGAATTAAAGTGCAGGGCTGAAAATTAATTTCTTAATAAATAATAAAGCGAAACCGAATATATTGTTTCAACAATCAAAGCATTGTTAGAAAATTCATCAGAAAGAGTTCCCGCATATAAAACACGCAATATTTATGAATTGAATTCCGGTGCAGAGCTGAAAATTAATTTCTTAATAAATAATAAAGCGAAACCGAATATATTGTTTCAACAATCAAAGCATTGTTAGAAAATTCATCAGAGAGAGTTACCGCATATAAAACACGCAATATTTATGAATTGAATTCCGGTGCACCACTGAAAATTAATTTCTTAATAAATAATAAAGCGAAACCGAATATATTGTTTCAACAATCAAAGCATTGTTAGAAAATTCATCAGAAAGTGTTACCGCATATAAAACACACAATATTTATTAATTGAATTCCGGTGCACCGGTGAAAATTAATTTCTTAATAAATAATAATGCGAAACCAAATATATTGTTTCAACAATAAAAGCATTGTTAGAAAATTCATCAGAAAGAGTTACCGCATATAAAACACGCAATATTTATGAATTGAATTCCGGTGCAAGGCTGAAAATTAATTTCTTAATAAATAATAAAGCGAAACGGAATATATTGTTTCAACAATCAAACCATTGTTAGAAAATTCATCAGAAAGTGTTACCGCATATAAAACACACAATATTTATTAATTGAATTCCGGTGCACCGGTGAAAATTAATTTCTTAATAAATAATAAAGCGAAACCAAATATATTGTTTCAACAATAAAAGCATTGTTAGAAAATTCATCAGAAAGAGTTACCGCATATAAAACACGCAATATTTATGAATTGAATTCCGGTGCACCGCTGAAAATTAATTTCGTAATAAATAATAAAGTGAAACCGAATATATTGTTTCAACAATCAAACATTGTTAGAAAATTCAGTAAAAAGAAATACTGAATATAAAACTCGCAATATTTATGAATTAAATTCCGGTGCACGGCTGAAAATTAGTTTCTTAAAAAATAATAAAGTGAAACCGATTATATTGTTTCAACAATCAAACCATTGTTAGAAAATTCAGGTAAAATAGATACCGAATATAAAATTCGCAATACTTATGAATTAAATTCCGGTGCAGATCTTAAAATTAATATCTTAATAAATAATAAAGTAAAATCGAATATATTGTTTCATCAATCAAACCATTGTTAGAAAATTGAGATAAAAGAGATACCGAATATAAAATACGCAATATTTACGAATTAAATTCCGGTACAGGTTTTAAAATTAATTTCTTAATATATAATAAAGCGAAACCGAATATATTGTTTCAACAATCAAAGCATTGTTAGAAAATTCATCAGAAAGAGTTACCGCATATAAAACACGCAATATTTATGAATTGAATTCCGGTGCACCGCTGAAAATTAATTTCGTAATAAATAATAAAGCGAAACCGAATATATTGTTTCAAGAATCAAAGCATTGTTATTAAATTCATCAGAAAGAGTTACCGCATATAAAACACGATATATTTATGAATTGAATTCCGGTGCTGGGCTGAAAATTAATTTCTTAATAAATAATAAAGCGAAACCGAATATATTGTTTCAACAATCAAAGCATTGTTAGAAAATTCATCAGAAAGAGTTACCGCATATAAAACACGCAATATTTATGAATTGAATTCCGGTGAGGGCTGAAAATTAATTTCTTAATAAATAATAAAGCGAAACCGAATATATTGTTTCAACAATCGAAGCAGTGTTAGAAAATTAATCAGAAAGAGTTACCGCATATAAAACACGCAATATTTATGAATTGAATTCCGGTGCACCGCTGAAAATTAATTTCTTAATAAATAATAAAGCGAAACAGAATATATTGTTTCAACAATCAAAGTATTGTTAGAAAATTCATCAGAAAGAGTTACCGCATATAAAACACGCAATATTTATGAATTGAATTCCGGTGCACCGCTGAAAATTAATTTCTTAATACATAATAAAGCGAAACCGAATATATTGTTTCAAGAATCAAAGCATTGTTAGAAAATTCATCAGAAAGAGTTACCGCATATAAAACACGCAATATTTATGAATTGAATTCCGGTGCTGGGCTGAAAATTAATTTCTTAATAAATAATAAAGCGAAACCGAATATATTGTTTCAACAATCGAAGCATTGTTAGAAAATTCATCAGAAAGAGTTACCGCATATAAAACAAGCAATATTTATGAATTGAATTAAAGTGCAGGGCTGAAAATTAATTTCTTAATAAATAATAAAGCGAAACCGAATATATTGTTTCAACAATCAAAGCATTGTTAGAAAATTCATCAGAAAGAGTTCCCGCATATAAAACACGCAATATTTATGAATTGAATTCCGGTGCAGAGCTGAAAATTAATTTCTTAATAAATAATAAAGCGAAACCGAATATATTGTTTCAACAATCAAAGCATTGTTAGAAAATTCATCAGAGAGAGTTACCGCATATAAAACACGCAATATTTATGAATTGAATTCCGGTGCACCACTGAAAATTAATTTCTTAATAAATAATAAAGCGAAACCGAATATATTGTTTCAACAATCAAAGCATTGTTAGAAAATTCATCAGAAAGTGTTACCGCATATAAAACACACAATATTTATTAATTGAATTCCGGTGCACCGGTGAAAATTAATTTCTTAATAAATAATAATGCGAAACCAAATATATTGTTTCAACAATAAAAGCATTGTTAGAAAATTCATCAGAAAGAGTTACCGCATATAAAACACGCAATATTTATGAATTGAATTCCGGTGCAAGGCTGAAAATTAATTTCTTAATAAATAATAAAGCGAAACGGAATATATTGTTTCAACAATCAAACCATTGTTAGAAAATTCATCAGAAAGTGTTACCGCATATAAAACACACAATATTTATTAATTGAATTCCGGTGCACCGGTGAAAATTAATTTCTTAATAAATAATAAAGCGAAACCAAATATATTGTTTCAACAATAAAAGCATTGTTAGAAAATTCATCAGAAAGAGTTACCGCATATAAAACACGCAATATTTATGAATTGAATTCCGGTGCACCGCTGAAAATTAATTTCGTAATAAATAATAAAGTGAAACCGAATATATTGTTTCAACAATCAAACATTGTTAGAAAATTCAGTAAAAAGAAATACTGAATATAAAACTCGCAATATTTATGAATTAAATTCCGGTGCACGGCTGAAAATTAGTTTCTTAAAAAATAATAAAGTGAAACCGATTATATTGTTTCAACAATCAAACCATTGTTAGAAAATTCAGGTAAAATAGATACCGAATATAAAATTCGCAATACTTATGAATTAAATTCCGGTGCAGATCTTAAAATTAATATCTTAATAAATAATAAAGTAAAATCGAATATATTGTTTCATCAATCAAACCATTGTTAGAAAATTGAGATAAAAGAGATACCGAATATAAAATACGCAATATTTACGAATTAAATTCCGGTACAGGTTTTAAAATTAATTTCTTAATATATAATAAAGCGAAACCGAATATATTGTTTCAACAATCAAAGCATTGTTAGAAAATTCATCAGAAAGAGTTACCGCATATAAAACACGCAATATTTATGAATTGAATTCCGGTGCACCGCTGAAAATTAATTTCGTAATAAATAATAAAGCGAAACCGAATATATTGTTTCAAGAATCAAAGCATTGTTATTAAATTCATCAGAAAGAGTTACCGCATATAAAACACGATATATTTATGAATTGAATTCCGGTGCTGGGCTGAAAATTAATTTCTTAATAAATAATAAAGCGAAACCGAATATATTGTTTCAACAATCAAAGCATTGTTAGAAAATTCATCAGAAAGAGTTACCGCATATAAAACACGCAATATTTATGAATTGAATTCCGGTGAGGGCTGAAAATTAATTTCTTAATAAATAATAAAGCGAAACCGAATATATTGTTTCAACAATCGAAGCAGTGTTAGAAAATTAATCAGAAAGAGTTACCGCATATAAAACACGCAATATTTATGAATTGAATTCCGGTGCACCGCTGAAAATTAATTTCTTAATAAATAATAAAGCGAAACAGAATATATTGTTTCAACAATCAAAGTATTGTTAGAAAATTCATCAGAAAGAGTTACCGCATATAAAACACGCAATATTTATGAATTGAATTCCGGTGCACCGCTGAAAATTAATTTCTTAATACATAATAAAGCGAAACCGAATATATTGTTTCAAGAATCAAAGCATTGTTAGAAAATTCATCAGAAAGAGTTACCGCATATAAAACACGCAATATTTATGAATTGAATTCCGGTGCTGGGCTGAAAATTAATTTCTTAATAAATAATAAAGCGAAACCGAATATATTGTTTCAACAATCAAAGCATTGTTAGAAAATTCATCAGAAAGAGTTACCGCATATAAAACACGCAATATTTATGAATTGAATTCCGGTGCACCGCCTAAAATTAATTTCTTAATAAATAATAAAGCAAAACAGAATATATTGTTTCAACAATCAAAGCATTGTTAGAAAATTCATCAGAAAGAGTTACCGCATATAAAACACGCAATATTTATGAATTGAATTCCGGTGCACAGCTGAAAATTAATTTCTTAATAAATAATAAAGCGAAACCGAATATATTGTTTCAACAATCAAAGCATTGTTAGAAAATTCATCAGAAAGAGTTACCGCATATAAAACACGCAATATTTATGAATTGAATTCCGGTGCACCGCTGAAAATTAATTTCTTAATAAATAATAAAGCGAAACCGAATATATTGTTTCAACAATCAAAGCATTGTTAGAAAATTTATCAGAAAGAGTTACCGCATATAAAACACGCAATATTTATGAATTGAATTCCGGTGCTGGGCTGAAAATTAATTTCTTAATAAATAATAAAGCGAAACCGAATATATTGTTTCAACAATCAAAGCATTGTTAGAAAATTCATCAGAAAGAGTTACCGCATATAAAACACGCAATATTTATGAATTGAATTCCGGTGCACCGCTGAAAATTAATTTCTTAATAAATAATTAAGCGAAACAGAATATATTGTTTCAACAATCAAAGCATTGTTAGAAAATTCATCAGAAAGAGTTACCGCATATAAAACACACAATATTTATGAATTTAATTCCGGTGCAAGGCTGAAAATTAATTTCTTAATAAATAATAAAGCGAAACCGAATATATTGTTTCAACAATCAAAGCATTGTTAGAAAATTCATCAGAAAGAGTTACCGCATATAAAACACGCAATATTTATGAATTGAATTCCGGTGCACCGCTGAAAATTAATTTCGTAATAAATAATAAAGCGAAACCGAATATATTGTTTCAAGAATCAAAGCATTGTTAGAAAATTCATCAGAAACAGTTACCGCATATAAAACACGCAATATTTATGAATTGAATTCCGGTGCACCGCTGAAAATTAATTTCTTAATAAATAATAAAGCGAAACCGAATATATTGTTTCAACAATCAAAACATTGTTAGAAAATTCATCAGAAAGATTTACCGCATATAAAACACGCAATATTTATGAATTGAATTCCGGTGCACCGCTGAAAATTAATTTCTTAATAAATAATAAAGCGAAACCGAATATATTGTTTCAAGAATCAAAGCATTGTTAGAAAATTCATCAGAAAGAGTTACCGCATATAAAACACGCAATATTTATGAATTGAATTCCGGTGCTGGGCTGAAAATTAATTTCTTAATAAATAATAAAGCGAAACCGAATATATTGTTTCAACAATCAAAGCATTGTTAGAAAATTCATCAGAAAGAGTTACCGCATATAAAACACGCAATATTTATGAATTGAATTCCGGTGCACCGCTGAAAATTAATTTCTTAATAAATAATAAAGCGAAACAGAATATATTGTTTCAACAATCAAAGCATTGTTAGAAAATTCATCAGAAAGAGTTACCGCATATAAAACACACAATATTTATGAATTTAATTCCGGTGCAAGGCTGAAAATTAATTTCTTAATAAATAATAAAGCGAAACCGAATATATTGTTTCAACAATCAAAGCATTGTTAGAAAATTCATCAGAAAGAGTTACCGCATATAAAACACGCAATATTTATGAATTGAATTCCGGTGCACCGCTGAAAATTAATTTCGTAATAAATAATAAAGCGAAACCGAATATATTGTTTCAAGAATCAAAGCATTGTTAGAAAATTCATCAGAAAGAGTTACCGCATATAAAACACGCAATATTTATGAATTGAATTCCGGTGCTGGGCTGAAAATTAATTTCTTAATAAATAATAATGCGAAACCGAATATATTGTTTCAACAATCAAACATTGTTAGAAAATTCAGTAAAAAGAAATACTGAATATAAAACTCGCAATATTTATGAATTAAATTCCGGTGCACGGCTGAAAATTAGTTTCTTAAAAAATAATAAAGTGAAACCGATTATATTGTTTCAACAATCAAACCATTGTTAGAAAATTCAGGTAAAATAGATACCGAATATAAAATTCGCAATACTTATGAATTAAATTCCGGTGCAGATCTTAAAATTAATATCTTAATAAATAATAAAGTAAAATCGAATATATTGTTTCATCAATCAAACCATTGTTAGAAAATTGAGATAAAAGAGATACCGAATATAAAATACGCAATATTTACGAATTAAATTCCGGTACAGGTTTTAAAATTAATTTCTTAATATATAATAAAGCGAAACCGAATATATTGTTTCAACAATCAAAGCATTGTTAGAAAATTCATCAGAAAGAGTTACCGCATATAAAACACGCAATATTTATGAATTGAATTCCGGTGCACCGCTGAAAATTAATTTCGTAATAAATAATAAAGCGAAACCGAATATATTGTTTCAAGAATCAAAGCATTGTTATTAAATTCATCAGAAAGAGTTACCGCATATAAAACACGATATATTTATGAATTGAATTCCGGTGAGGGCTGAAAATTAATTTCTTAATAAATAATAAAGCGAAACCGAATATATTGTTTCAACAATCGAAGCAGTGTTAGAAAATTAATCAGAAAGAGTTACCGCATATAAAACACGCAATATTTATGAATTGAATTCCGGTGCACCGCTGAAAATTAATTTCTTAATAAATAATAAAGCGAAACAGAATATATTGTTTCAACAATCAAAGTATTGTTAGAAAATTCATCAGAAAGAGTTACCGCATATAAAACACGCAATATTTATGAATTGAATTCCGGTGCACCGCTGAAAATTAATTTCTTAATACATAATAAAGCGAAACCGAATATATTGTTTCAAGAATCAAAGCATTGTTAGAAAATTCATCAGAAAGAGTTACCGCATATAAAACACGCAATATTTATGAATTGAATTCCGGTGCTGGGCTGAAAATTAATTTCTTAATAAATAATAAAGCGAAACCGAATATATTGTTTCAACAATCAAAGCATTGTTAGAAAATTCATCAGAAAGAGTTACCGCATATAAAACACGCAATATTTATGAATTGAATTCCGGTGCACCGCCTAAAATTAATTTCTTAATAAATAATAAAGCAAAACAGAATATATTGTTTCAACAATCAAAGCATTGTTAGAAAATTCATCAGAAAGAGTTACCGCATATAAAACACGCAATATTTATGAATTGAATTCCGGTGCACAGCTGAAAATTAATTTCTTAATAAATAATAAAGCGAAACCGAATATATTGTTTCAACAATCAAAGCATTGTTAGAAAATTCATCAGAAAGAGTTACCGCATATAAAACACGCAATATTTATGAATTGAATTCCGGTGCACCGCTGAAAATTAATTTCTTAATAAATAATAAAGCGAAACCGAATATATTGTTTCAACAATCAAAGCATTGTTAGAAAATTTATCAGAAAGAGTTACCGCATATAAAACACGCAATATTTATGAATTGAATTCCGGTGCTGGGCTGAAAATTAATTTCTTAATAAATAATAAAGCGAAACCGAATATATTGTTTCAACAATCAAAGCATTGTTAGAAAATTCATCAGAAAGAGTTACCGCATATAAAACACGCAATATTTATGAATTGAATTCCGGTGCACCGCTGAAAATTAATTTCTTAATAAATAATTAAGCGAAACAGAATATATTGTTTCAACAATCAAAGCATTGTTAGAAAATTCATCAGAAAGAGTTACCGCATATAAAACACACAATATTTATGAATTTAATTCCGGTGCAAGGCTGAAAATTAATTTCTTAATAAATAATAAAGCGAAACCGAATATATTGTTTCAACAATCAAAGCATTGTTAGAAAATTCATCAGAAAGAGTTACCGCATATAAAACACGCAATATTTATGAATTGAATTCCGGTGCACCGCTGAAAATTAATTTCGTAATAAATAATAAAGCGAAACCGAATATATTGTTTCAAGAATCAAAGCATTGTTAGAAAATTCATCAGAAACAGTTACCGCATATAAAACACGCAATATTTATGAATTGAATTCCGGTGCACCGCTGAAAATTAATTTCTTAATAAATAATAAAGCGAAACCGAATATATTGTTTCAACAATCAAAACATTGTTAGAAAATTCATCAGAAAGATTTACCGCATATAAAACACGCAATATTTATGAATTGAATTCCGGTGCACCGCTGAAAATTAATTTCTTAATAAATAATAAAGCGAAACCGAATATATTGTTTCAAGAATCAAAGCATTGTTAGAAAATTCATCAGAAAGAGTTACCGCATATAAAACACGCAATATTTATGAATTGAATTCCGGTGCTGGGCTGAAAATTAATTTCTTAATAAATAATAAAGCGAAACCGAATATATTGTTTCAACAATCAAAGCATTGTTAGAAAATTCATCAGAAAGAGTTACCGCATATAAAACACGCAATATTTATGAATTGAATTCCGGTGCACCGCTGAAAATTAATTTCTTAATAAATAATAAAGCGAAACAGAATATATTGTTTCAACAATCAAAGCATTGTTAGAAAATTCATCAGAAAGAGTTACCGCATATAAAACACACAATATTTATGAATTTAATTCCGGTGCAAGGCTGAAAATTAATTTCTTAATAAATAATAAAGCGAAACCGAATATATTGTTTCAACAATCAAAGCATTGTTAGAAAATTCATCAGAAAGAGTTACCGCATATAAAACACGCAATATTTATGAATTGAATTCCGGTGCACCGCTGAAAATTAATTTCGTAATAAATAATAAAGCGAAACCGAATATATTGTTTCAAGAATCAAAGCATTGTTAGAAAATTCATCAGAAAGAGTTACCGCATATAAAACACGCAATATTTATGAATTGAATTCCGGTGCTGGGCTGAAAATTAATTTCTTAATAAATAATAAAGCGAAACCGAATATATTGTTTCAACAATCAAAGCATTGTTAGAAAATTCATCAGAAAGAGTTACCGCATATAAAACACGCAATATTTATGAATTGAATTCCGGTGCTGGGCTGAAAATTAATTTCTTAATAAATAATAAAGCGAAACCGAATATATTGTTTCAACAATCGAAGCAGTGTTAGAAAATTCATCAGAAAGAGTTACCGCATATAAAACACGCAATATTTATGAATTGAATTCCGGTGCACCGCTGAAAATTAATTTCTTAATAAATAATAAAGCGAAACCGAATATATTGTTTCAACAATCGAAGCATTGTTAGAAAATTCATCAGAAAGAGTTACCGCATATAAAACACGCAATATTTATGAATTGAATTCCGGTGCACCGCTGAAAATTAATTTCTTAATAAATAATAAAGCGAAACCGAATATATTGTTTCAACAATCGAAGCATTGTTAGAAAATTCATCAGAAAGAGTTACCGCATATAAAACACGCAATATTTATGAATTGAATTCCGGTGCACCGCTGAAAATTAATTTCTTAATAAATAATAAAGCGAAACCGAATATATTGTTTCAACAATCAAAGCATTGTTAGAAAATTCATCAGAAAGAGTTACCGCATATAAAACACGCAATATTTATGAATTGAATTCCGGTGCTGGGCTGAAAATTAATTTCTTAATAAATAATAAAGCGAAACCGAATATATTGTTTCAACAATCGAAGCAGTGTTAGAAAATTCATCAGAAAGAGTTACCGCATATAAAACACGCAATATTTATGAATTGAATTCCGGTGCACCGCTGAAAATTAATTTCTTAATAAATAATAAAGCGAAACCGAATATATTGTTTCAACAATCGAAGCATTGTTAGAAAATTCATCAGATAGAGTTACCGCATATAAAACACGCAATATTTATGAATTGAATTCCGGTGCACCGCTGAAAATTAATTTCTTAATAAATAATAAAGCGAAACAGAATATATTGTTTCAACAATCAAAGTATTGTTAGAAAATTCATCAGAAAGAGTTACCGCATATAAAACACGCAATATTTATGAATTGAATTCCGGTGCACCGCTGAAAATTAATTTCTTAATAAATAATAAAGCGAAACCGAATATATTGTTTCAAGAATCAAAGCATTGTTAGAAAATTCATCAGAAAGAGTTACCGCATATAAAACACGCAATATTTATGAATTGAATTCCGGTGCTGGGCTGAAAATTAATTTCTTAATAAATAATAAAGCGAAACCGAATATATTGTTTCAACAATCAAAGCATTGTTAGAAAATTCATCAGAAAGAGTTACCGCATATAAAACACGCAATATTTATGAATTGAATTCCGGTGCACCTCCTAAAATTAATTTCTTAATAAATAATAAAGCAAAACAGAATATATTGTTTCAACAATCAAAGCATTGTTAGAAAATTCATCAGAAAGAGTTACCGCATATAAAACACGCAATATTTATGAATTGAATTCCGGTGCACCGCTGAAAATTAATTTCTTAATAAATAATAAAGCGAAACCGAATATATTGTTTCAACAATCAAAGCATTGTTAGAAAATTCATCAGAAAGAGTTACCGCATACAAAACACGCAATATTTATGAATTGAATTCCGGTGCTGGGCTGAAAATTAATTTCTTAATAAATAATAAAGCGAAACCGAATAGATTGTTTCAACAAACAAAGCATTGTTAGAAAATTCATCAGAAAGAGTTACCGCATATAAAACACGCAATATTTATGAATTGAATTCCGGTGCTGGGCTGAAAATTAATTTCTTAATAAATAATAAAGCGAAACCGAATATATTGTTTCAACAATCGAAGCAGTGTTAGAAAATTCATCAGAAAGAGTTACCGCATATAAAACACGCAATATTTATGAATTGAATTCCGGTGCACCGCTGAAAATTAATTTCTTAATAAATAATAAAGCGAAACCGAATATATTGTTTCAACAATCGAAGCATTGTTAGAAAATTCATCAGAAAGAGTTACCGCATATAAAACACGCAATATTTATGAATTGAATTCCGGTGCACCGCTGAAAATTAATTTCTTAATAAATAATAAAGCGAAACCGAATAGATTGTTTCAACAAACAAAGCATTGTTAGAAAATTCATCAGAAAGAGTTACCGCATATAAAACACGCAATATTTATGAATTGAATTCCGGTGCACCGCTGAAAATTAATTTCTTAATAAATAATAAAGCGAAACAGAATATATTGTTTCAACAATCAAAGTATTGTTAGAAAATTCATCAGAAAGAGTTACCGCATATAAAACACGCAATATTTATGAATTGAATTCCGGTGCACCGCCGAAAATTAATTTCTTAATAAATAATAAAGCGAAACCGAATATATTGTTTCAAGAATCAAAGCATTGTTAGAAAATTCATCAGAAAGAGTTACCGCATATAAAACACGCAATATTTATGAATTGAATTCCGGTGCTGGGCTGAAAATTAATTTCTTAATAAATAATAAAGCGAAACCGAATATATTATTTCAACAATCAAAGCATTGTTAGAAAATTCATCAGAAAGAGTTACCGCATATAAAACACGCAATATTTATGAATTGAATTCCGGTGCACCGCCTAAAATTAATTTCTTAATAAATAATAAAGCAAAACAGAATATATTGTTTCAACAATCAAAGCATTGTTAGAAAATTCATCAGAAAGAGTTACCGCATATAAAACACGCAATATTTATGAATTGAATTCCGGTGCACCGCTGAAAATTAATTTCTTAATAAATAATAAAGCGAAACCGAATATATTGTTTCAACAATCAAAGCATTGTTAGAAAATTCATCAGAAAGAGTTACCGCATATAAAACACGCAATATTTATGAATGGAATTCCGGTGCTGGGCTGAAAATTAATTTCTTAATAAATAATAAAGCGAAACCGAATAGATTGTTTCAACAAACAAAGCATTGTTAGAAAATTCATCAGAAAGAGTTACCGCATATAAAACACGCAATATTTATGAATTGAATTCCGGTGCACCGCCTAAAATTAATTTCTTAATAAATAATAAATCAAAACAGAATATATTGTTTCAACAATCAAAGCATTGTTAGAAAATTCATCAGAAAGAGTTACCGCATATAAAACACGCAATATTTATGAATTGAATTCCGGTGCACCGCTGAAAATTAAT
Organism: Maratus speciosus; assembly: GCA_963932465.1. NCBI lineage: Eukaryota > Metazoa > Arthropoda > Arachnida > Araneae > Salticidae > Maratus > Maratus speciosus. Next base: position 35,904 of record CAWVRF010001036.1, on the reverse strand, counting down.
TTCTTAATAAATAATAAAGTGAAACCGAATATATTGTTTCAAGAATAAAGCATTGTTAGAAAATTCATCAGAAAGAGTTACCGCATATAAAACACGCAATATGTATGAATTGAATTCCGGTGCTGGGCTGAAAATTAATTTCTTAATAAATAATAAAGCGAAACCGAATATATTGTTTCAACAATCAAAGCATTGTTAGAAAATTCATCAGAAAGAGTTACCGCATATAAAACATGCAATATTTATGAATTGAATTCCGGTGCACCGCTGAAAATTAATTTCTTAATAAATAATAAAGCGAAACAGAATATATTGTTTCAACAATCAAAGCATTGTTAGAAAATTCATCAGAAAGAGTTACCGCATATAAAACACACAATATTTATGAATTTAATTCCGGTGCAAGGCTGAAAATTAATTTCTTAATAAATAATAAAGCGAAACCGAATATATTGTTTCAACAATCAAAGCATTGTTAGAAAATTCATCAGAAAGAGTTACCGCATATAAAACACGCAATATTTATGAATTGAATTCCGGTGCACCGCTGAAAATTAATTTCTTAATAAATAATAAAGCGAAACCGAATATATTGTTTCAACAATCAAAGCATTGTTAGAAAATTCATCAGAAAGAGTTACCGCATATAAAACACGCAATATTTATTAATTGAATTCCGGTGCTGGGCTGAAAATTAATTTCTTAATAAATAATAAAGCGAAACCGAATATATTGTTTCAACAATCGAAGCAGTGTTAGAAAATTCATCAGAAAGAGTTACCGCATATAAAACACGCAATATTTATGAATTGAATTCCGGTGCACCGCTGAAAATTAATTTCTTAATAAATAATAAAGCGAAACCGAATAGATTGTTTCAACAAACAAAGCATTGTTAGAAAATTCATCAGAAAGAGTTACCGCATATAAAACACGCAATATTTATGAATTGAATTCCGGTGCACCGCTGAAAATTAATTTCTTAATAAATAATAAAGCGAAACAGAATATATTGTTTCAAGAATCAAAGTATTGTTAGAAAATTCATCAGAAAGAGTTACCGCATATAAAACACGCAATATTTATGAATTGAATTCCGGTGCACCGCTGAAAATTAATTTCTTAATAAATAATAAAGCGAAACCGAATATATTGTTTCAAGAATCAAAGCATTGTTAGAAAATTCATCAGAAAGAGTTACCGCATATAAAACACGCAATATTTATGAATTGAATTCCGGTGCTGGGCTGAAAATTAATTTCTTAATAAATAATAAAGCGAAACCGAATATATTGTTTCAACAATCAAAGCATTGTTAGAAAATTCATCAGAAAGAGTTACCGCATATAAAACACGCAATATTTATGAATTGACTTCCGGTGCACCGCCTAAAATTAATTTCTTAATAAATAATAAAGCAAAACAGAATATATTGTTTCAACAATCAAAGCATTGTTAGAAAATTCATCAGAAAGATTTACCGCATATAAAACACACAATATTTATGAATTTAATTCCGGTGCAAGGCTGAAAATTAATTTCTTAATAAATAATAAAGCGAAACCAAATATATTGTTTCAACAATCAAAGCATTGTTAGAAAATTCATCAGAAAGAGTTACCGCATATAAAACACGCAATATTTATGAATTGAATTCCGGTGCACCGCTGAAAATTAATTTCGTAATAAATAATAAAGCGAAACCGAATATATTGTTTCAAGAATCAAAGCATTGTTAGAAAATTCATCAGAAAGAGTTACCGCATATAAAACACGCAAAATTTATGAATTGAATTCCGGTACTGGGCTGAAAATTAATTTCTTAATAAATAATAAAGCGAAACCGAATATATTGTTTCAACAATCAAAGCATTGTAAGAAAATTCATCAGAAAGAGTTACCGCATATAAAACACGCAATATTTATGAATTGAATTCCGGTGCAGGGCTGAAAATTAATTTCTTAATAAATAATAAAGTGAAACCGAATATATTGTTTCAACAATCAAAGCGTTGTTAGAAAATTCATCAGAAAGAGTTACCGCATATAAAACACGCAATATTTATGAATTGAATTCCGGTGCACCGCTGAAAATTAATTTCTTAATAAATAATAAAGCGAAACCGAATATATTGTTTCAACAATCAAAGCATTGTTAGAAAATTCATCAGAAAGAGTTACCGCATATAAAACACGCAATATTTATGAATTGAATTCCGGTGCACCGCTGAAAATTAATTTCTTAATAAATAATAAAGCGAAACCGAATATATTGTTTCAAGAATCAAAGCATTGTTAGAAAATTCATCAGAAAGAGTTACCGCATATAAAACACGCAATATTTATGAATTGAATTCCGGTGCTGGGCTGAAAATTAATTTCTTAATAAATAATAAAGCGAAACCGAATATATTGTTTCAACAATCAAAGCATTGTTAGAAAATTCATCAGAAAGAGTTACCGCATATAAATCACGCAATATTTATGAATTGAATTCCGGTGCACCGCTGAAAATTAATTTCTTAATAAATAATAAAGCGAAACAGAATATATTGTTTCAACAATCAAAGCATTGTTAGAAAATTCATCAGAAAGAGTTACCGCATATAAAACACGCAATATTTATGAATTGAATTCCGGTGCACCGCTGAAAATTAATTTCTTAATAAATAATAAAGCGAAACAGAATATATTGTTTCAACAATCAAAGTATTGTTAGAAAATTCATCAGAAAGAGTTACCGCATATAAAACACGCAATATTTATGAATTGAATTCCGGTGCAGGGCTGAAAATTAATTTCTTAATAAATAATAAAGCGAAACCGAATATATTGTTTCAACAATCAAAGCATTGTTAGAAAATTCATCAGAAAGAGTTACCGCATATAAAACACGCAATATTTATGAATTGAATTCCGGTGCACCGCTGAAAATTAATTTCTTAATAAATAATAAAGCGAAACCGAATATATTGTTTCAACAATCAAAGCATTGTTAGAAAATTCATCAGAAAGAGTTACCGCATATAAAACACGCAATATTTATTAATTGAATTCCGGTGCTGGGCTGAAAATTAATTTCTTAATAAATAATAAAGCGAAACCGAATATATTGTTTCAACAATCGAAGCAGTGTTAGAAAATTCATCAGAAAGAGTTACCGCATATAAAACACGCAATATTTATGAATTGAATTCCGGTGCACCGCTGAAAATTAATTTCTTAATAAATAATAAAGCGAAACCGAATAGATTGTTTCAACAAACAAAGCATTGTTAGAAAATTCATCAGAAAGAGTTACCGCATATAAAACACGCAATATTTATGAATTGAATTCCGGTGCACCGCTGAAAATTAATTTCTTAATAAATAATAAAGCGAAACAGAATATATTGTTTCAAGAATCAAAGTATTGTTAGAAAATTCATCAGAAAGAGTTACCGCATATAAAACACGCAATATTTATGAATTGAATTCCGGTGCACCGCTGAAAATTAATTTCTTAATAAATAATAAAGCGAAACCGAATATATTGTTTCAAGAATCAAAGCATTGTTAGAAAATTCATCAGAAAGAGTTACCGCATATAAAACACGCAATATTTATGAATTGAATTCCGGTGCTGGGCTGAAAATTAATTTCTTAATAAATAATAAAGCGAAACCGAATATATTGTTTCAACAATCAAAGCATTGTTAGAAAATTCATCAGAAAGAGTTACCGCATATAAAACACGCAATATTTATGAATTGACTTCCGGTGCACCGCCTAAAATTAATTTCTTAATAAATAATAAAGCAAAACAGAATATATTGTTTCAACAATCAAAGCATTGTTAGAAAATTCATCAGAAAGAGTTACCGCATATAAAACACACAATATTTATGAATTTAATTCCGGTGCAAGGCTGAAAATTAATTTCTTAATAAATAATAAAGCGAAACCAAATATATTGTTTCAACAACCAAAGCATTGTTAGAAAATTCATCAGAAAGAGTTACCGCATATAAAACACGCAATATTTATGAATTGAATTCCGGTGCACCGCTGAAAATTAATTTCGTAATAAATAATAAAGCGAAACCGAATATATTGTTTCAAGAATCAAAGCATTGTTAGAAAATTCATCAGAAAGAGTTACCGCATATAAAACACGCAAAATTTATGAATTGAATTCCGGTACTGGGCTGAAAATTAATTTCTTAATAAATAATAAAGCGAAACCGAATATATTGTTTCAACAATCAAAGCATTGTAAGAAAATTCATCAGAAAGAGTTACCGCATATAAAACACGCAATATTTATGAATTGAATTCCGGTGCAGGGCTGAAAATTAATTTCTTAATAAATAATAAAGTGAAACCGAATATATTGTTTCAACAATCAAAGCGTTGTTAGAAAATTCATCAGAAAGAGTTACCGCATATAAAACACGCAATATTTATGAATTGAATTCCGGTGCACCGCTGAAAATTAATTTCTTAATAAATAATAAAGCGAAACCGAATATATTGTTTCAACAATCAAAGCATTGTTAGAAAATTCATCAGAAAGAGTTACCGCATATAAAACACGCAATATTTATGAATTGAATTCCGGTGCACCGCTGAAAATTAATTTCTTAATAAATAATAAAGCGAAACCGAATATATTGTTTCAAGAATCAAAGCATTGTTAGAAAATTCATCAGAAAGAGTTACCGCATATAAAACACGCAATATTTATGAATTGAATTCCGGTGCTGGGCTGAAAATTAATTTCTTAATAAATAATAAAGCGAAACCGAATATATTGTTTCAACAATCAAAGCATTGTTAGAAAATTCATCAGAAAGAGTTACCGCATATAAATCACGCAATATTTATGAATTGAATTCCGGTGCACCGCTGAAAATTAATTTCTTAATAAATAATAAAGCGAAACAGAATATATTGTTTCAACAATCAAAGCATTGTTAGAAAATTCATCAGAAAGAGTTACCGCATATAAAACACGCAATATTTATGAATTGAATTCCGGTGCACCGCTGAAAATTAATTTCTTAATAAATAATAAAGCGAAACAGAATATATTGTTTCAACAATCAAAGTATTGTTAGAAAATTCATCAGAAAGAGTTACCGCATATAAAACACGCAATATTTATGAATTGAATTCCGGTGCAGGGCTGAAAATTAATTTCTTAATAAATAATAAAGCGAAACCGAATATATTGTTTCAACAATCAAAGCATTGTTAGAAAATTCATCAGAAAGAGTTACCGCATATAAAACACGCAATATTTATGAATTGAATTCCGGTGCACAGCCTAAAATTAATTTCTTAATAAATAATAAAGCAAAACAGAATATATTGTTTCAACAATCAAAGCATTGTTAGAAAATTCATCAGAAAGAGTTACCGCATATAAAACACGCAATATTTATGAATTGAATTCCGGTGCACCGCTGAAAATTAATTTCTTAATAAATAATAAAGCGAAACCGAATATATTGTTTCAACAATCAAAGCATTGTTAGAAAATTCATCAGAAAGAGTTACCGCATATAAAACACGCAATATTTATGAATTGAATTCCGGTGCACCGCTGAAAATTAATTTCTTAATAAATAATAAAGCGAAACCGAATAGATTGTTTCAACAAACAAAGCATTGTTAGAAAATTCATCAGAAAGAGTTACCGCATATAAAACACGCAATATTTATGAATTGAATTCCGGTGCTGGGCTGAAAATTAATTTCTTAATAAATAATAAAGCGAAACCGAATATATTGTTTCAACAATCAAAGCATTGTTAGAAAATTCATCAGAAAGAGTTACCGCATATAAAACACGCAATATTTATGAATTGAATTCCGGTGCACCGCTGAAAATTAATTTCGTAATAAATAATAAAGCGAAACCGAATATATTGTTTCAAGAATCAAAGCATTGTTAGAAAATTCATCAGAAAGAGTTACCGCATATAAAACACGCAATATTTATGAATTGAATTCCGGTGCTGGGCTGAAAATTAATTTCTTAATAAATAATAAAGCGAAACCGAATATATTGTTTCAACAATCAAAGCATTGTTAGAAAATTCATCAGAAAGAGTTACCGCATATAAAACACGCAATATTTATGAATTGAATTCCGGTGCTGGGCTGAAAATTAATTTCTTAATAAATAATAAAGCGAAACCGAATATATTGTTTCAACAATCGAAGCAGTGTTAGAAAATTCATCAGAAAGAGTTACCGCATATAATACACGCAATATTTATGAATTGAATTCCGGTGCACCGCTGAAAATTAATTTCTTAATAAATAATAAAGCGAAACCGAATATATTGTTTCAACAATCGAAGCATTGTTAGAAAATTCATCAGAAAGAGTTACCGCATATAAAACACGCAATATTTATGAATTGAATTCCGGTGCACCGCTGAAAATTAATTTCTTAATAAATAATAAAGCGAAACCGAATAGATTGTTTCAACAAACAAAGCATTGTTAGAAAATTCATCAGAAAGAGTTACCGCATATAAAACACGCAATATTTATGAATTGAATTCCGGTGCACCGCTGAAAATTAATTTCTTAATAAATAATAAAGCGAAACAGAATATATTGTTTCAACAATCAAAGTATTGTTAGAAAATTCATCAGAAAGAGTTACCGCATAGAAAACACGCAATATTTATGAATTGAATTCCGGTGCTGGGCTGAAAATTAATTTCTTAATAAATAATAAAGCGAAACCGAATATATTGTTTCAACAATCAAAGCATTGTTAGAAAATTCATCAGAAAGAGTTACCGCATATAAAACATGCAATATTTATGAATTGAATTCCGGTGCTGGGCTGAAAATTAATTTCTTAATAAATAATAAAGCGAAACCGAATATATTGTTTCAACAATCGAAGCAGTGTTAGAAAATTCATCAGAAAGAGTTACCGCATATAATACACGCAATATTTATGAATTGAATTCCGGTGCACCGCTGAAAATTAATTTCTTAAAAAATAATAAAGCGAAACCGAATATATTGTTTCAACAATCGAAGCATTGTTAGAAAATTCATCAGAAAGAGTTACCGCATATAAAACACGCAATATTTATGAATTGAATTCCGGTGCACCGCTGAAAATTAATTTCTTAATAAATAATAAAGCGAAACCGAATAGATTGTTTCAACAAACAAAGCATTGTTAGAAAATTCATCAGAAAGAGTTACCGCATATAAAACACGCAATATTTATGAATTGAATTCCGGTGCACCGCTGAAAATTAATTTCTTAATAAATAATAAAGCGAAACAGAATATATTGTTTCAACAATCAAAGTATTGTTAGAAAATTCATCAGAAAGAGTTACCGCATATAAAACACGCAATATTTATGAATTGACTTCCGGTGCACCGCCTAAAATTAATTTCTTAATAAATAATAAAGCAAAACAGAATATATTGTTTCAACAATCAAAGCATTGTTAGAAAATTCATCAGAAAGAGTTACCGCATATAAAACACACAATATTTATGAATTTAATTCCGGTGCAAGGCTGAAAATTAATTTCTTAATAAATAATAAAGCGAAACCGAATATATTGTTTCAACAATCAAAGCATTGTTAGAAAATTCATCAGAAAGAGTTACCGCATATGAAACACGCAATATTTATGAATTGAATTCCGGTGCACCGCTGAAAATTAATTTCGTAATAAATAATAAAGCGAAACCGAATATATTGTTTCAAGAATCAAAGCATTGTTAGAAAATTCATCAGAAAGAGTTACCGCATATAAATCACGCAATATTTATGAATTGAATTCCGGTGCACCGCTGAAAATTAATTTCTTAATAAATAATAAAGCGAAACAGAATATATTGTTTCAACAATCAAAGTATTGTTAGAAAATTCATCAGAAAGAGTTACCGCATATAAAACACGCAATATTTATGAATTGAATTCCGGTGCACCGCTGAAAATTAATTTCTTAATAAATAATAAAGCGAAACCGAATATATTGTTTCAAGAATCAAAGCATTGTTAGAAAATTCATCAGAAAGAGTTACCGCATATAAAACACGCAATATTTATGAATTGAATTCCGGTACTGGGCTGAAAATTAATTTCTTAATAAATAATAAAGCGAAACCGAATATATTGTTTCAACAATCAAAGCATTGTTAGAAAATTCATCAGAAAGAGTTACCGCATATAAAACACGCAATATTTATGAATTGACTTCCGGTGCACCGCCTAAAATTAATTTCTTAATAAATAATAAAGCAAAACAGAATATATTGTTTCAACAATCAAAGCATTGTTAGAAAATTCATCAGAAAGAGTTACCGCATATAAAACACACAATATTTATGAATTTAATTCCGGTGCAAGGCTGAAAATTAATTTCTTAATAAATAATAAAGCGAAACCGAATATATTGTTTCAACAATCAAAGCATTGTTAGAAAATTCATCAGAAAGAGTTACCGCATATAAAACACGCAATATTTATGAATTGAATTCCGGTGCACCGCTGAAAATTAATTTCGTAATAAATAATAAAGCGAAACCGAATATATTGTTTCAAGAATCAAAGCATTGTTAGAAAATTCATCAGAAAGAGTTACCGCATATAAAACACGCAATATTTATGAATTGAATTCCGGTACTGGGCTGAAAATTAATTTCTTAATAAATAATAAAGCGAAACCGAATATATTGTTTCAACAATCAAAGCATTGTTAGAAAATTCATCAGAAAGAGTTACCGCATATAAAACACGCAATATTTATGAATTGAATTCCGGTGCAGGGGCTGAAAATTAATTTCTTAATAAATAATAAAGTGAAACCGAATATATTGTTTCAACAATCAAAGCGTTGTTAGAAAATTCATCAGAAAGAGTTACCGCATATAAAACACGCAATATTTATGAATTGAATTCCGGTGCACCGCTGAAAATTAATTTCTTAATAAATAATAAAGCGAAACCGAATATATTGTTTCAACAATCAAAGCATTGTTAGAAAATTCATCAGAAAGAGTTACCGCATATAAAACACGCAATATTTATGAATTGAATTCCGGTGCTGGGCTGAAAATTAATTTCTTAATAAATAATAAAGCGAAACCGAATATATTGTTTCAACAATCAAAGCATTGTTAGAAAATTCATCAGAAAGAGTTACCGCATATAAAACACGCAATATTTATGAATTGAATTCCGGTGCACAGCCTAAAATTAATTTCTTAATAAATAATAAAGCGAAACAGAATATATTGTTTCAACAATCAAAGTATTGTTAGAAAATTCATCAGAAAGAGTTACCGCATATAAAACACGCAATATTTATGAATTGACTTCCGGTGCACCGCCTAAAATTAATTTCTTAATAAATAATAAAGCAAAACAGAATATATTGTTTCAACAATCAAAGCATTGTTAGAAAATTCATCAGAAAGAGTTACCGCATATAAAACACACAATATTTATGAATTTAATTCCGGTGCAAGGCTGAAAATTAATTTCTTAATAAATAATAAAGCGAAACCGAATATATTGTTTCAACAATCAAAGCATTGTTAGAAAATTCATCAGAAAGAGTTACCGCATATGAAACACGCAATATTTATGAATTGAATTCCGGTGCACCGCTGAAAATTAATTTCGTAATAAATAATAAAGCGAAACCGAATATATTGTTTCAAGAATCAAAGCATTGTTAGAAAATTCATCAGAAAGAGTTACCGCATATAAATCACGCAATATTTATGAATTGAATTCCGGTGCACCGCTGAAAATTAATTTCTTAATAAATAATAAAGCGAAACAGAATATATTGTTTCAACAATCAAAGTATTGTTAGAAAATTCATCAGAAAGAGTTACCGCATATAAAACACGCAATATTTATGAATTGAATTCCGGTGCACCGCTGAAAATTAATTTCTTAATAAATAATAAAGCGAAACCGAATATATTGTTTCAAGAATCAAAGCATTGTTAGAAAATTCATCAGAAAGAGTTACCGCATATAAAACACGCAATATTTATGAATTGAATTCCGGTACTGGGCTGAAAATTAATTTCTTAATAAATAATAAAGCGAAACCGAATATATTGTTTCAACAATCAAAGCATTGTTAGAAAATTCATCAGAAAGAGTTACCGCATATAAAACACGCAATATTTATGAATTGACTTCCGGTGCACCGCCTAAAATTAATTTCTTAATAAATAATAAAGCAAAACAGAATATATTGTTTCAACAATCAAAGCATTGTTAGAAAATTCATCAGAAAGAGTTACCGCATATAAAACACACAATATTTATGAATTTAATTCCGGTGCAAGGCTGAAAATTAATTTCTTAATAAATAATAAAGCGAAACCGAATATATTGTTTCAACAATCAAAGCATTGTTAGAAAATTCATCAGAAAGAGTTACCGCATATAAAACACGCAATATTTATGAATTGAATTCCGGTGCACCGCTGAAAATTAATTTCGTAATAAATAATAAAGCGAAACCGAATATATTGTTTCAAGAATCAAAGCATTGTTAGAAAATTCATCAGAAAGAGTTACCGCATATAAAACACGCAATATTTATGAATTGAATTCCGGTACTGGGCTGAAAATTAATTTCTTAATAAATAATAAAGCGAAACCGAATATATTGTTTCAACAATCAAAGCATTGTTAGAAAATTCATCAGAAAGAGTTACCGCATATAAAACACGCAATATTTATGAATTGAATTCCGGTGCAGGGGCTGAAAATTAATTTCTTAATAAATAATAAAGTGAAACCGAATATATTGTTTCAACAATCAAAGCGTTGTTAGAAAATTCATCAGAAAGAGTTACCGCATATAAAACACGCAATATTTATGAATTGAATTCCGGTGCACCGCTGAAAATTAATTTCTTAATAAATAATAAAGCGAAACCGAATATATTGTTTCAACAATCAAAGCATTGTTAGAAAATTCATCAGAAAGAGTTACCGCATATAAAACACGCAATATTTATGAATTGAATTCCGGTGCTGGGCTGAAAATTAATTTCTTAATAAATAATAAAGCGAAACCGAATATATTGTTTCAACAATCAAAGCATTGTTAGAAAATTCATCAGAAAGAGTTACCGCATATAAAACACGCAATATTTATGAATTGAATTCCGGTGCACAGCCTAAAATTAATTTCTTAATAAATAATAAAGCAAAACAGAATATATTGTTTCAACAATCAAAGCATTGTTAGAAAATTCATCAGAAAGAGTTACCGCATATAAAACACGCAATATTTATGAATTGAATTCCGGTGCTGGGCTGAAAATTAATTTCTTAATAAATAATAAAGCGAAACCGAATAGATTGTTTCAACAAACAAAGCATTGTTAGAAAATTCATCAGAAAGAGTTACCGCATATAAAACACGCAATATTTATGAATTGAATTCCGGTGCTGGGCTGAAAATTAATTTCTTAATAAATAATAAAGCGAAACCGAATATATTGTTTCAACAATCGAAGCAGTGTTGGAAAATTCATCAGAAAGAGTTACCGCATATAAAACACGCAATATTTATGAATTGAATTCCGGTGCACCGCTGAAAATTAATTTCTTAATAAATAATAAAGCGAAACCGAATATATTGTTTCAACAATCGAAGCATTGTTAGAAAATTCATCAGAAAGAGTTACCGCATATAAAACACGCAATATTTATGAATTGAATTCCGGTGCACCGCTGAAAATTAATTTCTTAATAAATAATAAAGCGAAACCGAATAGATTGTTTCAACAAACAAAGCATTGTTAGAAAATTCATCAGAAAGAGTTACCGCATATAAAACACGCAATATTTATGAATTGAATTCCGGTGCACCGCTGAAAATTAATTTCTTAATAAATAATAAAGCGAAACAGAATATATTGTTTCAACAATCAAAGCATTGTTAGAAAATTCATCAGAAAGAGTTACCGCATATAAAACACGCAATATTTATGAATTGAATTCCGGTGCTGGGCTGAAAATTAATTTCTTAATAAATAATAAAGCGAAACCGAATAGATTGTTTCAACAAACAAAGCATTGTTAGAAAATTCATCAGAAAGAGTTACCGCATATAAAACACGCAATATTTATGAATTGAATTCCGGTGCTGGGCTGAAAATTAATTTCTTAATAAATAATAAAGCGAAACCGAATATATTGTTTCAACAATCGAAGCAGTGTTGGAAAATTCATCAGAAAGAGTTACCGCATATAAAACACGCAATATTTATGAATTGAATTCCGGTGCACCGCTGAAAATTAATTTCTTAATAAATAATAAAGCGAAACCGAATATATTGTTTCAACAATCGAAGCATTGTTAGAAAATTCATCAGAAAGAGTTACCGCATATAAAACACGCAATATTTATGAATTGAATTCCGGTGCACCGCTGAAAATTAATTTCTTAATAAATAATAAAGCGAAACCGAATAGATTGTTTCAACAAACAAAGCATTGTTAGAAAATTCATCAGAAAGAGTTACCGCATATAAAACACGCAATATTTATGAATTGAATTCCGGTGCACCGCTGAAAATTAATTTCTTAATAAATAATAAAGCGAAACAGAATATATTGTTTCAACAATCAAAGCATTGTTAGAAAATTCATCAGAAAGAGTTACCGCATATAAAACACGCAATATTTATGAATTGAATTCCGGTGCACCGCTGAAAATTAATTTCTTAATAAATAATAAAGCGAAACCGAATATATTGTTTCAAGAATCAAAGCATTGTTAGAAAATTCATCAGAAAGAGTTACCGCATATAAAACACGCAATATTTATGAATTGAATTCCGGTGCTGGGCTGAAAATTAATTTCTTAATAAATAATAAAGCGAAACCGAATATATTGTTTCAACAATCAAAGCATTGTTAGAAAATTCATCAGAAAGAGTTACCGCATATAAATCACGCAATATTTATGAATTGAATTCCGGTGCACCGCTGAAAATTAATTTCTTAATAAATAATAAAGCGAAACAGAATATATTGTTTCAACAATCAAAGCATTGTTAGAAAATTCATCAGAAAGAGTTACCGCATATAAAACACGCAATATTTATGAATTGAATTCCGGTGCACCGCTGAAAATTAATTTCTTAATAAATAATAAAGCGAAACAGAATATATTGTTTCAACAATCAAAGTATTGTTAGAAAATTCATCAGAAAGAGTTACCGCATATAAAACACGCAATATTTATGAATTGAATTCCGGTGCTGGGCTGAAAATTAATTTCTTAATAAATAATAAAGCGAAACCGAATATATTGTTTCAACAATCAAAGCATTGTTAGAAAATTCATCAGAAAGAGTTACCGCATATAAAACACGCAATATTTATGAATTGAATTCCGGTGCACAGCCTAAAATTAATTTCTTAATAAATAATAAAGCAAAACAGAATATATTGTTTCAACAATCAAAGCATTGTTAGAAAATTCATCAGAAAGAGTTACCGCATATAAAACACGCAATATTTATGAATTGAATTCCGGTGCACCGCTGAAAATTAATTTCTTAATAAATAATAAAGCGAAACCGAATATATTGTTTCAACAATCAAAGCATTGTTAGAAAATTCATCAGAAAGAGTTACCGCATATAAAACACGCAATATTTATGAATTGAATTCCGGTGCACCGCTGAAAATTAATTTCTTAATAAATAATAAAGCGAAACCGAATAGATTGTTTCAACAAACAAAGCATTGTTAGAAAATTCATCAGAAAGAGTTACCGCATATAAAACACGCAATATTTATGAATTGAATTCCGGTGCTGGGCTGAAAATTAATTTCTTAATAAATAATAAAGCGAAACCGAATATATTGTTTCAACAATCAAAGCATTGTTAGAAAATTCATCAGAAAGAGTTACCGCATATAAAACACGCAATATTTATGAATTGAATTCCGGTGCACCGCTGAAAATTAATTTCGTAATAAATAATAAAGCGAAACCGAATATATTGTTTCAAGAATCAAAGCATTGTTAGAAAATTCATCAGAAAGAGTTACCGCATATAAAACACGCAATATTTATGAATTGAATTCCGGTGCTGGGCTGAAAATTAATTTCTTAATAAATAATAAAGCGAAACCGAATATATTGTTTCAACAATCAAAGCATTGTTAGAAAATTCATCAGAAAGAGTTACCGCATATAAAACACGCAATATTTATGAATTGAATTCCGGTGCTGGGCTGAAAATTAATTTCTTAATAAATAATAAAGCGAAACCGAATATATTGTTTCAAGAATCAAAGCATTGTTAGAAAATTCATCAGAAAGAGTTACCGCATATAAAACACGCAATATTTATGAATTGAATTCCGGTGCTGGGCTGAAAATTAATTTCTTAATAAATAATAAAGCGAAACCGAATATATTGTTTCAACAATCAAAGCATTGTTAGAAAATTCATCAGAAAGAGTTACCGCATATAAATCACGCAATATTTATGAATTGAATTCCGGTGCACCGCTGAAAATTAATTTCTTAATAAATAATAAAGCGAAACAGAATATATTGTTTCAACAATCAAAGCATTGTTAGAAAATTCATCAGAAAGAGTTACCGCATATAAAACACGCAATATTTATGAATTGAATTCCGGTGCACCGCTGAAAATTAATTTATTAATAAATAATAAAGCGAAACAGAATATATTGTTTCAACAATCAAAGTATTGTTAGAAAATTCATCAGAAAGAGTTACCGCATATAAAACACGCAATATTTATGAATTGAATTCCGGTGCTGGGCTGAAAATTAATTTCTTAATAAATAATAAAGCCAAACCGAATATATTGTTTCAACAATCAAAGCATTGTTAGAAAATTCATCAGAAAGAGTTACCGCATATAAAACACGCAATATTTATGAATTGAATTCCGGTGCACAGCCTAAAATTAATTTCTTAATAAATAATAAAGCAAAACAGAATATATTGTTTCAACAATCAAAGCATTGTTAGAAAATTCATCAGAAAGAGTTACCGCATATAAAACACGCAATATTTATGAATTGAATTCCGGTGCACCGCTGAAAATTAATTTCTTAATAAATAATAAAGCGAAACCGAATATATTGTTTCAACAATCAAAGCATTGTTAGAAAATTCATCAGAAAGAGTTACCGCATATAAAACACGCAATATTTATGAATTGAATTCCGGTGCACCGCTGAAAATTAATTTCTTAATAAATAATAAAGCGAAACCGAATAGATTGTTTCAACAAACAAAGCATTGTTAGAAAATTCATCAGAAAGAGTTACCGCATATAAAACACGCAATATTTATGAATTGAATTCCGGTGCTGGGCTGAAAATTAATTTCTTAATAAATAATAAAGCGAAACCGAATATATTGTTTCAACAATCAAAGCATTGTTAGAAAATTCATCAGAAAGAGTTACCGCATATAAAACACGCAATATTTATGAATTGAATTCCGGTGCACCGCTGAAAATTAATTTCGTAATAAATAATAAAGCGAAACCGAATATATTGTTTCAAGAATCAAAGCATTGTTAGAAAATTCATCAGAAAGAGTTACCGCATATAAAACACGCAATATTTATGAATTGAATTCCGGTGCTGGGCTGAAAATTAATTTCTTAATAAATAATAAAGCGAAACCGAATATATTGTTTCAACAATCAAAGCATTGTTAGAAAATTCATCAGAAAGAGTTACCGCATATAAAACACGCAATATTTATGAATTGAATTCCGGTGCTGGGCTGAAAATTAATTTCTTAATAAATAATAAAGCGAAACCGAATATATTGTTTCAACAATCGAAGCAGTGTTAGAAAATTCATCAGAAAGAGTTACCGCATATAATACACGCAATATTTATGAATTGAATTCCGGTGCACCGCTGAAAATTAATTTCTTAATAAATAATAAAGCGAAACCGAATATATTGTTTCAACAATCGAAGCATTGTTAGAAAATTCATCAGAAAGAGTTACCGCATATAAAACACGCAATATTTATGAATTGAATTCCGGTGCACCGCTGAAAATTAATTTCTTAATAAATAATAAAGCGAAACCGAATAGATTGTTTCAACAAACAAAGCATTGTTAGAAAATTCATCAGAAAGAGTTACCGCATATAAAACACGCAATATTTATGAATTGAATTCCGGTGCACCGCTGAAAATTAATTTCTTAATAAATAATAAAGCGAAACAGAATATATTGTTTCAACAATCAAAGTATTGTTAGAAAATTCATCAGAAAGAGTTACCGCATAGAAAACACGCAATATTTATGAATTGAATTCCGGTGCTGGGCTGAAAATTAATTTCTTAATAAATAATAAAGCGAAACCGAATATATTGTTTCAACAATCAAAGCATTGTTAGAAAATTCATCAGAAAGAGTTACCGCATATAAAACATGCAATATTTATGAATTGAATTCCGGTGCTGGGCTGAAAATTAATTTCTTAATAAATAATAAAGCGAAACCGAATATATTGTTTCAACAATCGAAGCAGTGTTAGAAAATTCATCAGAAAGAGTTACCGCATATAATACACGCAATATTTATGAATTGAATTCCGGTGCACCGCTGAAAATTAATTTCTTAATAAATAATAAAGCGAAACCGAATATATTGTTTCAACAATCGAAGCATTGTTAGAAAATTCATCAGAAAGAGTTACCGCATATAAAACACGCAATATTTATGAATTGAATTCCGGTGCACCGCTGAAAATTAATTTCTTAATAAATAATAAAGCGAAACCGAATAGATTGTTTCAACAAACAAAGCATTGTTAGAAAATTCATCAGAAAGAGTTACCGCATATAAAACACGCAATATTTATGAATTGAATTCCGGTGCACCGCTGAAAATTAATTTCTTAATAAATAATAAAGCGAAACAGAATATATTGTTTCAACAATCAAAGTATTGTTAGAAAATTCATCAGAAAGAGTTACCGCATATAAAACACGCAATATTTATGAATTGAATTCCGGTGCACCGCTGAAAATTAATTTCTTAATAAATAATAAAGCGAAACCGAATATATTGTTTCAAGAATCAAAGCATTGTTAGAAAATTCATCAGAAAGAGTTACCGCATATAAAACACGCAATATTTATGAATTGAATTCCGGTGCTGGGCTGAAAATTAATTTCTTAATAAATAATAAAGCGAAACCGAATATATTGTTTCAACAATCAAAGCATTGTTAGAAAATTCATCAGAAAGAGTTACCGCATATAAAACACGCAATATTTATGAATTGACTTCCGGTGCACCGCCTAAAATTAATTTCTTAATAAATAATAAAGCAAAACAGAATATATTGTTTCAACAATCAAAGCATTGTTAGAAAATTCATCAGAAAGAGTTACCGCATATAAAACACACAATATTTATGAATTTAATTCCGGTGCAAGGCTGAAAATTAATTTCTTAATAAATAATAAAGCGAAACCGAATATATTGTTTCAACAATCAAAGCATTGTTAGAAAATTCATCAGAAAGAGTTACCGCATATGAAACACGCAATATTTATGAATTGAATTCCGGTGCACCGCTGAAAATTAATTTCGTAATAAATAATAAAGCGAAACCGAATATATTGTTTCAAGAATCAAAGCATTGTTAGAAAATTCATCAGAAAGAGTTACCGCATATAAATCACGCAATATTTATGAATTGAATTCCGGTGCACCGCTGAAAATTAATTTCTTAATAAATAATAAAGCGAAACAGAATATATTGTTTCAACAATCAAAGCATTGTTAGAAAATTCATCAGAAAGAGTTACCGCATATAAAACACACAATATTTATGAATTTAATTCCGGTGCAAGGCTGAAAATTAATTTCTTAATAAATAATAAAGCGAAACCGAATATATTGTTTCAACAATCAAAGCATTGTTAGAAAATTCATCAGAAAGAGTTACCGCATATAAAACACGCAATATTTATGAATTGAATTCCGGTGCACCGCTGAAAATTAATTTCGTAATAAATAATAAAGCGAAACCGAATATATTGTTTCAAGAATCAAAGCATTGTTAGAAAATTCATCAGAAAGAGTTACCGCATATAAAACACGCAATATTTATGAATTGAATTCCGGTACTGGGCTGAAAATTAATTTCTTAATAAATAATAAAGCGAAACCGAATATATTGTTTCAACAATCAAAGCATTGTTAGAAAATTCATCAGAAAGAGTTACCGCATATAAAACACGCAATATTTATGAATTGAATTCCGGTGCAGGGCTGAAAATTAATTTCTTAATAAATAATAAAGTGAAACCGAATATATTGTTTCAACAATCAAAGCATTGTTAGAAAATTCATCAGAAAGAGTTACCGCATATAAAACACGCAATATTTATGAATTGAATTCCGGTGCACCGCTGAAAATTAATTTCTTAATAAATAATAAAGCGAAACCGAATAGATTGTTTCAACAAACAAAGCATTGTTAGAAAATTCATCAGAAAGAGTTACCGCATATAAAACACGCAATATTTATGAATTGAATTCCGGTGCTGGGCTGAAAATTAATTTCTTAATAAATAATAAAGCGAAACCGAATATATTGTTTCAACAATCAAAGCATTGTTAGAAAATTCATCAGAAAGAGTTACCGCATATAAAACACGCAATATTTATGAATTGAATTCCGGTGCACCGCTGAAAATTAATTTCGTAATAAATAATAAAGCGAAACCGAATATATTGTTTCAAGAATCAAAGCATTGTTAGAAAATTCATCAGAAAGAGTTACCGCATATAAAACACGCAATATTTATGAATTGAATTCCGGTGCTGGGCTGAAAATTAATTTCTTAATAAATAATAAAGCGAAACCGAATATATTGTTTCAACAATCAAAGCATTGTTAGAAAATTCATCAGAAAGAGTTACCGCATATAAAACACGCAATATTTATGAATTGAATTCCGGTGCTGGGCTGAAAATTAATTTCTTAATAAATAATAAAGCGAAACCGAATATATTGTTTCAACAATCGAAGCAGTGTTAGAAAATTCATCAGAAAGAGTTACCGCATATAATACACGCAATATTTATGAATTGAATTCCGGTGCACCGCTGAAAATTAATTTCTTAATAAATAATAAAGCGAAACCGAATATATTGTTTCAACAATCGAAGCATTGTTAGAAAATTCATCAGAAAGAGTTACCGCATATAAAACACGCAATATTTATGAATTGAATTCCGGTGCACCGCTGAAAATTAATTTCTTAATAAATAATAAAGCGAAACCGAATAGATTGTTTCAACAAACAAAGCATTGTTAGAAAATTCATCAGAAAGAGTTACCGCATATAAAACACGCAATATTTATGAATTGAATTCCGGTGCACCGCTGAAAATTAATTTCTTAATAAATAATAAAGCGAAACAGAATATATTGTTTCAACAATCAAAGTATTGTTAGAAAATTCATCAGAAAGAGTTACCGCATAGAAAACACGCAATATTTATGAATTGAATTCCGGTGCTGGGCTGAAAATTAATTTCTTAATAAATAATAAAGCGAAACCGAATATATTGTTTCAACAATCAAAGCATTGTTAGAAAATTCATCAGAAAGAGTTACCGCATATAAAACATGCAATATTTATGAATTGAATTCCGGTGCTGGGCTGAAAATTAATTTCTTAATAAATAATAAAGCGAAACCGAATATATTGTTTCAACAATCGAAGCAGTGTTAGAAAATTCATCAGAAAGAGTTACCGCATATAATACACGCAATATTTATGAATTGAATTCCGGTGCACCGCTGAAAATTAATTTCTTAATAAATAATAAAGCGAAACCGAATATATTGTTTCAACAATCGAAGCATTGTTAGAAAATTCATCAGAAAGAGTTACCGCATATAAAACACGCAATATTTATGAATTGAATTCCGGTGCACCGCTGAAAATTAATTTCTTAATAAATAATAAAGCGAAACCGAATAGATTGCTTCAACAAACAAAGCATTGTTAGAAAATTCATCAGAAAGAGTTACCGCATATAAAACACGCAATATTTATGAATTGAATTCCGGTGCACCGCTGAAAATTAATTTCTTAATAAATAATAAAGCGAAACAGAATATATTGTTTCAACAATCAAAGTATTGTTAGAAAATTCATCAGAAAGAGTTACCGCATATAAAACACGCAATATTTATGAATTGAATTCCGGTGCACCGCTGAAAATTAATTTCTTAATAAATAATAAAGCGAAACCGAATATATTGTTTCAAGAATCAAAGCATTGTTAGAAAATTCATCAGAAAGAGTTACCGCATATAAAACACGCAATATTTATGAATTGAATTCCGGTGCTGGGCTGAAAATTAATTTCTTAATAAATAATAAAGCGAAACCGAATATATTGTTTCAACAATCAAAGCATTGTTAGAAAATTCATCAGAAAGAGTTACCGCATATAAAACACGCAATATTTATGAATTGACTTCCGGTGCACCGCCTAAAATTAATTTCTTAATAAATAATAAAGCAAAACAGAATATATTGTTTCAACAATCAAAGCATTGTTAGAAAATTCATCAGAAAGAGTTACCGCATATAAAACACACAATATTTATGAATTTAATTCCGGTGCAAGGCTGAAAATTAATTTCTTAATAAATAATAAAGCGAAACCGAATATATTGTTTCAACAATCAAAGCATTGTTAGAAAATTCATCAGAAAGAGTTACCGCATATGAAACACGCAATATTTATGAATTGAATTCCGGTGCACCGCTGAAAATAAATTTCGTAATAAATAATAAAGCGAAACCGAATATATTGTTTCAAGAATCAAAGCATTGTTAGAAAATTCATCAGAAAGAGTTACCGCATATAAATCACGCAATATTTATGAATTGAATTCCGGTGCACCGCTGAAAATTAATTTCTTAATAAATAATAAAGCGAAACAGAATATATTGTTTCAACAATCAAAGCATTGTTAGAAAATTCATCAGAAAGAGTTACCGCATATAAAACACACAATATTTATGAATTTAATTCCGGTGCAAGGCTGAAAATTAATTTCTTAATAAATAATAAAGCGAAACCGAATATATTGTTTCAACAATCAAAGCATTGTTAGAAAATTCATCAGAAAGAGTTACCGCATATAAAACACGCAATATTTATGAATTGAATTCCGGTGCACCGCTGAAAATTAATTTCGTAATAAATAATAAAGCGAAACCGAATATATTGTTTCAAGAATCAAAGCATTGTTAGAAAATTCATCAGAAAGAGTTACCGCATATAAAACACGCAATATTTATGAATTGAATTCCGGTACTGGGCTGAAAATTAATTTCTTAATAAATAATAAAGCGAAACCGAATATATTGTTTCAACAATCAAAGCATTGTTAGAAAATTCATCAGAAAGAGTTACCGCATATAAAACACGCAATATTTATGAATTGAATTCCGGTGCAGGGCTGAAAATTAATTTCTTAATAAATAATAAAGTGAAACCGAATATATTGTTTCAACAATCAAAGCGTTGTTAGAAAATTCATCAGAAAGAGTTACCGCATATAAAACACGCAATATTTATGAATTGAATTCCGGTGCACAGCTGAAAATTAATTTCTTAATAAATAATAAAGCGAAACCGAATATATTGTTTCAACAATCAAAGCATTGTTAGAAAATTCATCAGAAAGAGTTACCGCATATAAAACACGCAATATTTATGAATTGAATTCCGGTGCTGGGCTGAAAATTAATTTCTTAATAAATAATAAAGCGAAACCGAATATATTGTTTCAACAATCAAAGCATTGTTAGAAAATTCATCAGAAAGAGTTACCGCATATAAAACACGCAATATTTATGAATTGAATTCCGGTGCACAGCCTAAAATTAATTTCTTAATAAATAATAAAGCAAAACAGAATATATTGTTTCAACAATCAAAGCATTGTTAGAAAATTCATCAGAAAGAGTTACCGCATATAAAACACGCAATATTTATGAATTGAATTCCGGTGCACCGCTGAAAATTAATTTCTTAATAAATAATAAAGCGAAACCGAATATATTGTTTCAACAATCAAAGCATTGTTAGAAAATTCATCAGAAAGAGTTACCGCATATAAAACACGCAATATTTATGAATTGAATTCCGGTGCTGGGCTGAAAATTAATTTCTTAATAAATAATAAAGCGAAACCGAATAGATTGTTTCAACAAACAAAGCATTGTTAGAAAATTCATCAGAAAGAGTTACCGCATATAAAACACGCAATATTTATGAATTGAATTCCGGTGCTGGGCTGAAAATTAATTTCTTAATAAATAATAAAGCGAAACCGAATATATTGTTTCAACAATCGAAGCAGTGTTAGAAAATTCATCAGAAAGAGTTACCGCATATAAAACACGCAATATTTATGAATTGAATTCCGGTGCACCGCTGAAAATTAATTTCTTAATAAATAATAAAGCGAAACCGAATATATTGTTTCAACAATCGAAGCATTGTTAGAAAATTCATCAGAAAGAGTTACCGCATATAAAACACGCAATATTTATGAATTGAATTCCGGTGCACCGCTGAAAATTAATTTCTTAATAAATAATAAAGCGAAACCGAATAGATTGTTTCAACAAACAAAGCATTGTTAGAAAATTCATCAGAAAGAGTTACCGCATATAAAACACGCAATATTTATGAATTGAATTCCGGTGCACCGCTGAAAATTAATTTCTTAATAAATAATAAAGCGAAACAGAATATATTGTTTCAACAATCAAAGTATTGTTAGAAAATTCATCAGAAAGAGTTACCGCATATAAAACACGCAATATTTTTGAATTGAATTCCGGTGCACCGCTGAAAATTAATTTCTTAATAAATAATAAAGCGAAACCGAATATATTGTTTCAAGAATCAAAGCATTGTTAGAAAATTCATCAGAAAGAGTTACCGCATATAAAACACGCAATATTTATGAATTGAATTCCGGTGCTGGGCTGAAAATTAATTTCTTAATAAATAATAAAGCGAAACCGAATATATTGTTTCAACAATCAAAGCATTGTTAGAAAATTCATCAGAAAGAGTTACCGCATATAAAACACGCAATATTTATGAATTGAATTCCGGTGCACCGCCTAAAATTAATTTCTTAATAAATAATAAAGCAAAACAGAATATATTGTTTCAACAATCAAAGCATTGTTAGAAAATTCATCAGAAAGAGTTACCGCATATAAAACACGCAATATTTATGAATTGAATTCCGGTGCACCGCTGAAAATTAATTTCTTAATAAATAATAAAGCGAAACCGAATATATTGTTTCAACAATCAAAGCATTGTTAGAAAATTCATCAGAAAGAGTTACCGCATATAAAACACGCAATATTTATGAATTGAATTCCGGTGCTGGGCTGAAAATTAATTTCTTAATAAATAATAAAGCGAAACCGAATAGATTGTTTCAACAAACAAAGCATTGTTAGAAAATTCATCAGAAAGAGTTACCGCATATAAAACACGCAATATTTATGAATTGAATTCCGGTGCACCGCCTAAAATTAATTTCTTAATAAATAATAAAGCAAAACAGAATATATTGTTTCAACAATCAAAGCATTGTTAGAAAATTCATCAGAAAGAGTTACCGCATATAAAACACGCAATATTTATGAATTGAATTCCGGTGCACCGCTGAAAATTAATTTCTTAATAAATAATAAAGTGAAACCGAATATATTGTTTCAAGAATAAAGCATTGTTAGAAAATTCATCAGAAAGAGTTACCGCATATAAAACACGCAATATGTATGAATTGAATTCCGGTGCTGGGCTGAAAATTAATTTCTTAATAAATAATAAAGCGAAACCGAATATATTGTTTCAACAATCAAAGCATTGTTAGAAAATTCATCAGAAAGAGTTACCGCATATAAAACACGCAATATTTATGAATTGAATTCCGGTGCACCGCTGAAAATTAATTTCTTAATAAATAATAAAGCGAAACAGAATATATTGTTTCAACAATCAAAGCATTGTTAGAAAATTCATCAGAAAGACTTACCGCATATAAAACACACAATATTTATGAATTTAATTCCGGTGCAAGGCTGAAAATTAATTTCTTAATAAATAATAAAGCGAAACCGAATATATTGTTTCAACAATCAAAGCATATTTAGAAAATTCATCAGAAAGAGTTACCGCATATAAAACACGCAATATTTATGAATTGAATTCCGGTGCACCGCTGAAAATTAATTTCGTAATAAATAATAAAGCGAAACCGAATATATTGTTTCAAGAATCAAAGCATTGTTAGAAAATTCATCAGAAAGAGTTACCGCATATAAAACACGCAATATTTATGAATTGAATTCCGGTGCTGGGCTGAAAATTAATTTCTTAATAAATAATAAAGCGAAACCGAATATATTGTTTCAACAATCGAAGCAGTGTTAGAAAATTCACCAGAAAGAGTTACCGCATATAAAACACGCAATATTTATGAATTGAATTCCGGTGCACCGCTGAAAATTAATTTCTTAATAAATAATAAAGCGAAACCGAATATATTGTTTCAACAATCGAAGCATTGTTAGAAAATTCATCAGAAAGAGTTACCGCATATAAAACACGCAATATTTATGAATTGAATTCCGGTGCACCGCTGAAAATTAATTTCTTAATAAATAATAAAGCGAAACCGAATATATTGTTTCAACAATCAAAGCATTGTTAGAAAATTCATCAGAAAGAGTTACCGCATATAAAACACGCAATATTTATGAATTGAATTCCGGTGCACCGCCTAAAATTAATTTCTTAATAAATAATAAAGCAAAACAGAATATATTGTTTCAACAATCAAAGCATTGTTAGAAAATTCATCAGAAAGAGTTACCGCATATAAAACACGCAATATTTATGAATTGAATTCCGGTGCACCGCTGAAAATTAATTTCTTATTAAATAATAAAGCGAAACCGAATATATTGTTTCAACAATCAAAGCATTGTTAGAAAATTCATCAGAAAGAGTTACCGCATATAAAACACGCAATAT
The DNA here is from genome assembly GCA_963932465.1 of Maratus speciosus. NCBI lineage: Eukaryota > Metazoa > Arthropoda > Arachnida > Araneae > Salticidae > Maratus > Maratus speciosus. The sequence continues at coordinate 10,741 of CAWVRF010001036.1, read as the reverse complement.
TTATGAATTGAATTCCGGTGCTGGGCTGAAAATTAATTTCTTAATAAATAATAAAGCGAAACCGAATAGATTGTTTCAACAAACAAAGCATTGTTAGAAAATTCATCAGAAAGAGTTACCGCATATAAAACACGCAATATTTATGAATTGAATTCCGGTGCACCGCCTAAAATTAATTTCTTAATAAATAATAAAGCAAAACAGAATATATTGTTTCAACAATCAAAGCATTGTTAGAAAATTCATCAGAAAGAGTTACCGCATATAAAACACGCAATATTTATGAATTGAATTCCGGTGCACCGCTGAAAATTAATTTCTTAATAAATAATAAAGTGAAACCGAATATATTGTTTCAAGAATAAAGCATTGTTAGAAAATTCATCAGAAAGAGTTACCGCATATAAAACACGCAATATGTATGAATTGAATTCCGGTGCTGGGCTGAAAATTAATTTCTTAATAAATAATAAAGCGAAACCGAATATATTGTTTCAACAATCAAAGCATTGTTAGAAAATTCATCAGAAAGTGTTACCGCATATAAAACACGCAATATTTATGAATTGAATTCCGGTGCACCGCTGAAAATTAATTTCTTAATAAATAATAAAGCGAAACAGAATATATTGTTTCAACAATCAAAGCATTGTTAGAAAATTCATCAGAAAGAGTTACCGCATATAAAACACACAATATTTATGAATTTAATTCCGGTGCAAGGCTGAAAATTAATTTCTTAATAAATAATAAAGCGAAACCGAATATATTGTTTCAACAATCAAAGCATATTTAGAAAATTCATCAGAAAGAGTTACCGCATATAAAACACGCAATATTTATGAATTGAATTCCGGTGCACCGCTGAAAATTAATTTCGTAATAAATAATAAAGCGAAACCGAATATATTGTTTCAAGAATCAAAGCATTGTTAGAAAATTCATCAGAAAGAGTTACCGCATATAAAACACGCAATATTTATGAATTGAATTCCGGTGCTGGGCTGAAAATTGATTTCTTAATAAATAATAAAGCGAAACCGAATATATTGTTTCAACAATCAAAGCATTGTTAGAAAATTCATCAGAAAGAGTTACCGCATATAAAACACGCAATATTTATGAATTGAATTCCGGTGCTGGGCTGAAAATTAATTTCTTAATAAATAATAAAGTGAAACCGAATATATTGTTTCAACAATCAAAGCGTTGTTAGAAAATTCATCAGAAAGAGTTACCGCATATAAAACACGCAATATTTATGAATTGAATTCCGGTGCACAGCTGAAAATTAATTTCTTAATAAATAATAAAGCGAAACCGAATATATTGTTTCAACAATCAAAGCATTGTTAGAAAATTCATCAGAAAGAGTTACCGCATATAAAACACGCAATATTTATGAATTGAATTCCGGTGCTGGGCTGAAAATTAATTTCTTAATAAATAATAAAGCGAAACCGAATATATTGTTTCAACAATCAAAGCATTGTTAGAAAATTCATCAGAAAGAGTTACCGCATATAAAACACGCAATATTTATGAATTGAATTCCGGTGCACAGCCTAAAATTAATTTCTTAATAAATAATAAAGCAAAACAGAATATATTGTTTCAACAATCAAAGCATTGTTAGAAAATTCATCAGAAAGAGTTACCGCATATAAAACACGCAATATTTATGAATTGAATTCCGGTGCACCGCTGAAAATTAATTTCTTAATAAATAATAAAGCGAAACCGAATATATTGTTTCAACAATCAAAGCATTGTTAGAAAATTCATCAGAAAGAGTTACCGCATATAAAACACGCAATATTTATGAATTGAATTCCGGTGCTGGGCTGAAAATTAATTTCTTAATAAATAATAAAGCGAAACCGAATAGATTGTTTCAACAAACAAAGCATTGTTAGAAAATTCATCAGAAAGAGTTACCGCATATAAAACACGCAATATTTATGAATTGAATTCCGGTGCTGGGCTGAAAATTAATTTCTTAATAAATAATAAAGCGAAACCGAATATATTGTTTCAACAATCGAAGCAGTGTTAGAAAATTCATCAGAAAGAGTTACCGCATATAAAACACGCAATATTTATGAATTGAATTCCGGTGCACCGCTGAAAATTAATTTCTTAATAAATAATAAAGCGAAACCGAATATATTGTTTCAACAATCGAAGCATTGTTAGAAAATTCATCAGAAAGAGTTACCGCATATAAAACACGCAATATTTATGAATTGAATTCCGGTGCACCGCTGAAAATTAATTTCTTAATAAATAATAAAGCGAAACCGAATAGATTGTTTCAACAAACAAAGCATTGTTAGAAAATTCATCAGAAAGAGTTACCGCATATAAAACACGCAATATTTATGAATTGAATTCCGGTGCACCGCTGAAAATTAATTTCTTAATAAATAATAAAGCGAAACAGAATATATTGTTTCAACAATCAAAGTATTGTTAGAAAATTCATCAGAAAGAGTTACCGCATATAAAACACGCAATATTTTTGAATTGAATTCCGGTGCACCGCTGAAAATTAATTTCTTAATAAATAATAAAGCGAAACCGAATATATTGTTTCAAGAATCAAAGCATTGTTAGAAAATTCATCAGAAAGAGTTACCGCATATAAAACACGCAATATTTATGAATTGAATTCCGGTGCTGGGCTGAAAATTAATTTCTTAATAAATAATAAAGCGAAACCGAATATATTGTTTCAACAATCAAAGCATTGTTAGAAAATTCATCAGAAAGAGTTACCGCATATAAAACACGCAATATTTATGAATTGAATTCCGGTGCACCGCCTAAAATTAATTTCTTAATAAATAATAAAGCAAAACAGAATATATTGTTTCAACAATCAAAGCATTGTTAGAAAATTCATCAGAAAGAGTTACCGCATATAAAACACGCAATATTTATGAATTGAATTCCGGTGCACCGCTGAAAATTAATTTCTTAATAAATAATAAAGCGAAACCGAATATATTGTTTCAACAATCAAAGCATTGTTAGAAAATTCATCAGAAAGAGTTACCGCATATAAAACACGCAATATTTATGAATTGAATTCCGGTGCTGGGCTGAAAATTAATTTCTTAATAAATAATAAAGCGAAACCGAATAGATTGTTTCAACAAACAAAGCATTGTTAGAAAATTCATCAGAAAGAGTTACCGCATATAAAACACGCAATATTTATGAATTGAATTCCGGTGCACCGCCTAAAATTAATTTCTTAATAAATAATAAAGCAAAACAGAATATATTGTTTCAACAATCAAAGCATTGTTAGAAAATTCATCAGAAAGAGTTACCGCATATAAAACACGCAATATTTATGAATTGAATTCCGGTGCACCGCTGAAAATTAATTTCTTAATAAATAATAAAGTGAAACCGAATATATTGTTTCAAGAATAAAGCATTGTTAGAAAATTCATCAGAAAGAGTTACCGCATATAAAACACGCAATATGTATGAATTGAATTCCGGTGCTGGGCTGAAAATTAATTTCTTAATAAATAATAAAGCGAAACCGAATATATTGTTTCAACAATCAAAGCATTGTTAGAAAATTCATCAGAAAGAGTTACCGCATATAAAACACGCAATATTTATGAATTGAATTCCGGTGCACCGCTGAAAATTAATTTCTTAATAAATAATAAAGCGAAACAGAATATATTGTTTCAACAATCAAAGCATTGTTAGAAAATTCATCAGAAAGACTTACCGCATATAAAACACACAATATTTATGAATTTAATTCCGGTGCAAGGCTGAAAATTAATTTCTTAATAAATAATAAAGCGAAACCGAATATATTGTTTCAACAATCAAAGCATATTTAGAAAATTCATCAGAAAGAGTTACCGCATATAAAACACGCAATATTTATGAATTGAATTCCGGTGCACCGCTGAAAATTAATTTCGTAATAAATAATAAAGCGAAACCGAATATATTGTTTCAAGAATCAAAGCATTGTTAGAAAATTCATCAGAAAGAGTTACCGCATATAAAACACGCAATATTTATGAATTGAATTCCGGTGCTGGGCTGAAAATTAATTTCTTAATAAATAATAAAGCGAAACCGAATATATTGTTTCAACAATCGAAGCAGTGTTAGAAAATTCACCAGAAAGAGTTACCGCATATAAAACACGCAATATTTATGAATTGAATTCCGGTGCACCGCTGAAAATTAATTTCTTAATAAATAATAAAGCGAAACCGAATATATTGTTTCAACAATCGAAGCATTGTTAGAAAATTCATCAGAAAGAGTTACCGCATATAAAACACGCAATATTTATGAATTGAATTCCGGTGCACCGCTGAAAATTAATTTCTTAATAAATAATAAAGCGAAACCGAATATATTGTTTCAACAATCAAAGCATTGTTAGAAAATTCATCAGAAAGAGTTACCGCATATAAAACACGCAATATTTATGAATTGAATTCCGGTGCACCGCCTAAAATTAATTTCTTAATAAATAATAAAGCAAAACAGAATATATTGTTTCAACAATCAAAGCATTGTTAGAAAATTCATCAGAAAGAGTTACCGCATATAAAACACGCAATATTTATGAATTGAATTCCGGTGCACCGCTGAAAATTAATTTCTTATTAAATAATAAAGCGAAACCGAATATATTGTTTCAACAATCAAAGCATTGTTAGAAAATTCATCAGAAAGAGTTACCGCATATAAAACACGCAATATTTATGAATTGAATTCCGGTGCTGGGCTGAAAATTAATTTCTTAATAAATAATAAAGCGAAACCGAATAGATTGTTTCAACAAACAAAGCATTGTTAGAAAATTCATCAGAAAGAGTTACCGCATATAAAACACGCAATATTTATGAATTGAATTCCGGTGCACCGCCTAAAATTAATTTCTTAATAAATAATAAAGCAAAACAGAATATATTGTTTCAACAATCAAAGCATTGTTAGAAAATTCATCAGAAAGAGTTACCGCATATAAAACACGCAATATTTATGAATTGAATTCCGGTGCACCGCTGAAAATTAATTTCTTAATAAATAATAAAGTGAAACCGAATATATTGTTTCAAGAATAAAGCATTGTTAGAAAATTCATCAGAAAGAGTTACCGCATATAAAACACGCAATATGTATGAATTGAATTCCGGTGCTGGGCTGAAAATTAATTTCTTAATAAATAATAAAGCGAAACCGAATATATTGTTTCAACAATCAAAGCATTGTTAGAAAATTCATCAGAAAGTGTTACCGCATATAAAACACGCAATATTTATGAATTGAATTCCGGTGCACCGCTGAAAATTAATTTCTTAATAAATAATAAAGCGAAACAGAATATATTGTTTCAACAATCAAAGCATTGTTAGAAAATTCATCAGAAAGAGTTACCGCATATAAAACACACAATATTTATGAATTTAATTCCGGTGCAAGGCTGAAAATTAATTTCTTAATAAATAATAAAGCGAAACCGAATATATTGTTTCAACAATCAAAGCATATTTAGAAAATTCATCAGAAAGAGTTACCGCATATAAAACACGCAATATTTATGAATTGAATTCCGGTGCACCGCTGAAAATTAATTTCGTAATAAATAATAAAGCGAAACCGAATATATTGTTTCAAGAATCAAAGCATTGTTAGAAAATTCATCAGAAAGAGTTACCGCATATAAAACACGCAATATTTATGAATTGAATTCCGGTGCTGGGCTGAAAATTGATTTCTTAATAAATAATAAAGCGAAACCGAATATATTGTTTCAACAATCAAAGCATTGTTAGAAAATTCATCAGAAAGAGTTACCGCATATAAAACACGCAATATTTATGAATTGAATTCCGGTGCTGGGCTGAAAATTAATTTCTTAATAAATAATAAAGCGAAACCGAATATATTGTTTCAACAATCGAAGCAGTGTTAGAAAATTCATCAGAAAGAGTTACCGCATATAAAACACGCAATATTTATGAATTGAATTCCGGTGCACCGCTGAAAATTAATTTCTTAATAAATAATAAAGCGAAACCGAATATATTGTTTCAACAATCGAAGCATTGTTAGAAAATTCATCAGAAAGAGTTACCGCATATAAAACACGCAATATTTATGAATTGAATTCCGGTGCACCGCTGAAAATTAATTTCTTAATAAATAATAAAGCGAAACCGAATAGATTGTTTCAACAAACAAAGCATTGTTAGAAAATTCATCAGAAAGAGTTACCGCATATAAAACACGCAATATTTATGAATTGAATTCCGGTGCTGGGCTGAAAATTAATTTCTTAATAAATAATAAAGCGAAACCGAATATATTGTTTCAACAATCAAAGCATTGTTAGAAAATTCATCAGAAAGAGTTACCGCATATAAAACACGCAATATTTATGAATTGAATTCCGGTGCACCGCCTAAAATTAATTTCTTAATAAATAATAAAGCAAAACAGAATATATTGTTTCAACAATCAAAGCATTGTTAGAAAATTCATCAGAAAGAGTTACCGCATATAAAACACGCAATATTTATGAATTGAATTCCGGTGCACCGCTGAAAATTAATTTCTTAATAAATAATAAAGCGAAACCGAATATATTGTTTCAACAATCAAAGCATTGTTAGAAAATTCATCAGAAAGAGTTACCGCATATAAAACACGCAATATTTATGAATTGAATTCCGGTGCTGGGCTGAAAATTAATTTCTTAATAAATAATAAAGCGAAACCGAATAGATTGTTTCAACAAACAAAGCATTGTTAGAAAATTCATCAGAAAGAGTTACCGCATATAAAACACGCAATATTTATGAATTAAATTCCGGTGCACCGCCTAAAATTAATTTCTTAATAAATAATAAAGCAAAACAGAATATATTGTTTCAACAATCAAAGCATTGTTAGAAAATTCATCAGAAAGAGTTACCGCATATAAAACACGCAATATTTATGAATTGAATTCCGGTGCACCGCTGAAAATTAATTTCTTAATAAATAATAAAGTGAAACCGAATATATTGTTTCAAGAATAAAGCATTGTTAGAAAATTCATCAGAAAGAGTTACCGCATATAAAACACGCAATATGTATGAATTGAATTCCGGTGCTGGGCTGAAAATTAATTTCTTAATAAATAATAAAGCGAAACCGAATATATTGTTTCAACAATCAAAGCATTGTTAGAAAATTCATCAGAAAGAGTTACCGCATATAAAACACGCAATATTTATGAATTGAATTCCGGTGCACCGCTGAAAATTAATTTCTTAATAAATAATAAAGCGAAACAGAATATATTGTTTCAACAATCAAAGCATTGTTAGAAAATTCATCAGAAAGACTTACCGCATATAAAACACACAATATTTATGAATTTAATTCCGGTGCAAGGCTGAAAATTAATTTCTTAATAAATAATAAAGCGAAACCGAATATATTGTTTCAACAATCGAAGCATTGTTAGAAAATTCATCAGAAAGAGTTACCGCATATAAAACACGCAATATTTATGAATTGAATTCCGGTGCACCGCTGAAAATTAATTTCTTAATAAATAATAAAGCGAAACCGAATATATTGTTTCAACAATCAAAGCATTGTTAGAAAATTCATCAGAAAGAGTTACCGCATATAAAACAAGCAATATTTATGAATTGAATTCCGGTGCACCGCCTAAAATTAATTTCTTAATAAATAATAAAGCAAAACAGAATATATTGTTTCAACAATCAAAGCATTGTTAGAAAATTCATCAGAAAGAGTTACCGCATATAAAACACGCAATATTTATGAATTGAATTCCGGTGCACCGCTGAAAATTAATTTCTTAATAAATAATAAAGCGAAACCGAATATATTGTTTCAACAATCAAAGCATTGTTAGAAAATTCATCAGAAAGAGTTACCGCATATAAAACACGCAATATTTATGAATTGAATTCCGGTGCTGGGCTGAAAATTAATTTCTTAATAAATAATAAAGCGAAACCGAATAGATTGTTTCAACAAACAAAGCATTGTTAGAAAATTCATCAGAAAGAGTTACCGCATATAAAACACGCAATATTTATGAATTGAATTCCGGTGCACCGCCTAAAATTAATTTCTTAATAAATAATAAAGCAAAACAGAATATATTGTTTCAACAATCAAAGCATTGTTAGAAAATTCATCAGAAAGAGTTACCGCATATAAAACACGCAATATTTATGAATTGAATTCCGGTGCACCGCTGAAAATTAATTTCTTAATAAATAATAAAGTGAAACCGAATATATTGTTTCAAGAATAAAGCATTGTTAGAAAATTCATCAGAAAGAGTTACCGCATATAAAACACGCAATATGTATGAATTGAATTCCGGTGCTGGGCTGAAAATTAATTTCTTAATAAATAATAAAGCGAAACCGAATATATTGTTTCAACAATCAAAGCATTGTTAGAAAATTCATCAGAAAGTGTTACCGCATATAAAACACGCAATATTTATGAATTGAATTCCGGTGCACCGCTGAAAATTAATTTCTTAATAAATAATAAAGCGAAACAGAATATATTGTTTCAACAATCAAAGCATTGTTAGAAAATTCATCAGAAAGAGTTACCGCATATAAAACACACAATATTTATGAATTTAATTCCGGTGCAAGGCTGAAAATTAATTTCTTAATAAATAATAAAGCGAAACCGAATATATTGTTTCAACAATCAAAGCATATTTAGAAAATTCATCAGAAAGAGTTACCGCATATAAAACACGCAATATTTATGAATTGAATTCCGGTGCACCGCTGAAAATTAATTTCGTAATAAATAATAAAGCGAAACCGAATATATTGTTTCAAGAATCAAAGCATTGTTAGAAAATTCATCAGAAAGAGTTACCGCATATAAAACACGCAATATTTATGAATTGAATTCCGGTGCTGGGCTGAAAATTGATTTCTTAATAAATAATAAAGCGAAACCGAATATATTGTTTCAACAATCAAAGCATTGTTAGAAAATTCATCAGAAAGAGTTACCGCATATAAAACACGCAATATTTATGAATTGAATTCCGGTGCTGGGCTGAAAATTAATTTCTTAATAAATAATAAAGCGAAACCGAATATATTGTTTCAACAATCGAAGCAGTGTTAGAAAATTCATCAGAAAGAGTTACCGCATATAAAACACGCAATATTTATGAATTGAATTCCGGTGCACCGCTGAAAATTAATTTCTTAATAAATAATAAAGCGAAACCGAATATATTGTTTCAACAATCGAAGCATTGTTAGAAAATTCATCAGAAAGAGTTACCGCATATAAAACACGCAATATTTATGAATTGAATTCCGGTGCACCGCTGAAAATTAATTTCTTAATAAATAATAAAGCGAAACCGAATAGATTGTTTCAACAAACAAAGCATTGTTAGAAAATTCATCAGAAAGAGTTACCGCATATAAAACACGCAATATTTATGAATTGAATTCCGGTGCACCGCTGAAAATTAATTTCTTAATAAATAATAAAGCGAAACAGAATATATTGTTTCAACAATCAAAGTATTGTTAGAAAATTCATCAGAAAGAGTTACCGCATATAAAACACGCAATATTTATGAATTGAATTCCGGTGCACCGCTGAAAATTAATTTCTTAATAAATAATAAAGCGAAACCGAATATATTGTTTCAAGAATCAAAGCATTGTTAGAAAATTCATCAGAAAGAGTTACCGCATATAAAACACGCAATATTTATGAATTGAATTCCGGTGCTGGGCTGAAAATTAATTTCTTAATAAATAATAAAGCGAAACCGAATATATTGTTTCAACAATCAAAGCATTGTTAGAAAATTCATCAGAAAGAGTTACCGCATATAAAACACGCAATATTTATGAATTGACTTCCGGTGCACCGCCTAAAATTAATTTCTTAATAAATAATAAAGCAAAACAGAATATATTGTTTCAACAATCAAAGCATTGTTAGAAAATTCATCAGAAAGAGTTACCGCATATAAAACACACAATATTTATGAATTTAATTCCGGTGCAAGGCTGAAAATTAATTTCTTAATAAATAATAAAGCGAAACCGAATATATTGTTTCAACAATCAAAGCATTGTTAGAAAATTCATCAGAAAGAGTTACCGCATATAAAACACGCAATATTTATGAATTGAATTCCGGTGCACCGCTGAAAATTAATTTCGTAATAAATAATAAAGCGAAACCGAATATATTGTTTCAAGAATCAAAGCATTGTTAGAAAATTCGTCAGAAAGAGTTACCGCATATAAAACACGCAATATTTATGAATTGAATTCCGGTACTGGGCTGAAAATTAATTTCTTAATAAATAATAAAGCGAAACCGAATATATTGTTTCAACAATCAAAGCATTGTTAGAAAATTCATCAGAAAGAGTTACCGCATATAAAACACGCAATATTTATGAATTGAATTCCGGTGCAGGGCTGAAAATTAATTTCTTAATAAATAATAAAGTGAAACCGAATATATTGTTTCAACAATCAAAGCGTTGTTAGAAAATTCATCAGAAAGAGTTACCGCATATAAAACACGCAATATTTATGAATTGAATTCCGGTGCACCGCTGAAAATTAATTTCTTAATAAATAATAAAGCGAAACCGAATATATTGTTTCAACAATCAAAGCATTGTTAGAAAATTCAT